>JBAMHW010000003.1:29372556-29386222 GCA_037177495.1 Rhadinocentrus ornatus
GAGTAGAGTTGCTGCTCCTCCGCATCGAGAGGAGCCAGATGAGGTGGCTCGGGCATCTGGTCAGGATGCCTCCCTGGATGGACTACATCTCTTGGCTGGCCTGGGAACCCCTCGGGATCCCTCTGGATGAGCTGGTGAATGTGGCCGGGGAGAGGGAAGTCTGGAATTCCCTGCTTAGGCAGCTACCCCCGTGACCCGACTCCGGATAAGCGGCAGAAAATGGATGGATAGATGGTTAAAAAGGGTTTTCCTTCCATTAGAAGTGCTCAAACCAGAGAATATGTGGCATTTTGCTCATGAAAGACTTGAAACGACTGACTGATTACCATCAAAGTTGCAGGTTGATGTCTGCTGATGGACTAGCTGATTAACAGGCTAATTGCTGCAGCTCTACATAACAGAAATGAAAGTAAAAAGTGCAAGATTGCATGAAAAGAATATGAGCTGCTCAGTAACAGACATGACAAACAATAAGACAAGGTCATCAAAAAGGCTTAAATGCCATCATTCAGTCAAATCTATCAAATGGGGGAAAATAATGGGGAAATATGACATTTCTCTTAGTGTCAGCTTCGCCTACAAGACATTTATTTAAACATGATCGTAGTTATCTAAAGCAAATGCATAATTTATTCTTTATATATATATAAAACAATAGTACTTACATCATAATGATCTTGTGTGATTGAAAACTAAAATGCATTAAATCTAAATTTAAAATTTAGATATTTTAAATATCTAAATATCAGCATTATTATAGCAGCATCTTCATCCTGTGAGAAAATCTTCCATGACACTAGGATCTTATTTCCTTCTCCTCCGACTACACAATGTATGCGGATTACATATCATTCAGACAAGCGTGCAGGTGTGAGGAGATGGAACAGAGAGATGGAAATGTATCTGGCACTTTGGTAAATGGCTGTGCATCTCCTCAAAGCAATTCTCCTCTTGTGAGAGGCTGCACTCTTAAACTAAACACACACCCCCACAGGGCACGCAGAGAACGAGTGGAGGGAAAGATTGATTATTTAGAGCAGGAATCACATACATATTATGCAACAGCCAGCCCACACTTTTGAGTTTCAACAGAAATGTGGCCCAAGATGTGTGTGCCAACTTCTCCCTTTAAGCAAGGGGTGCATATGAAAATGTGTATATGTGTGTACTAATTACAGTTTCTTCCTATGTTTTGTATTAAATTCTCTAAATGCTCTGCTTCTGTGTACGAGTATCGTTGTGGGAGGGAAGCAGGAAAATGTACTGTATTGTAGAGAGGCAACGGACATAAAAGTGGGCAGCGCTGAGTCATGCTGTACACCACTGGGGACTCTTAACTACAATACAATTGTGTATGTATCACTTACATACACAAGTTTCCTTGTCTATTCTGGCACGCGACTTACAAAATTCAATGTTCGGCAATCCTTTCGAGCCAGCCGGAACAAGGCAAAACTGTGCTCTGTTGTGCATTTGCAGCAGAAAACAAACAGACTGCAAAGACCTCCTCCAAATGTGCAGTACCAGAGAGAAGGTTGTCAACAAGGTAGAATTTACAAATGCATTGCAGTGACAACAATAAAAGGATACGGTCTGTGCCAGGGAAGAGCGTCCGTCCTGTAAGTAGTTCTGCCATGATGCAGCCCACCGACCAGATATCCACTAATAAATGGAAAAATATATACATTGATACATGCAAAAGGGTGCAAACAATTATTCAAACAGTCAAACACGGAAACAAAGCTAAGAAATTGTAAAAGCAGTATGCATAAATCCACATGAATGATGTGAAGCAGAAATAAATTTCACCCAACAAGACAAATGTCTGCAAATATATCATATAATGACTCATCTTGCTATGCTTCAAAGCAGACAAATGAATATATGTGTGCTTACCAGTCATGTTGTAGTGCATCCAATTAAGCATGATCTCAGGGGCTCTGTACCACCTGGTGGCAACATATCCTGTCATTTCATCGTCCGTGTGCCGCGCCAAACCAAAATCAAGAATCTGAGAGATGAGAAGTTAATATTCTTGACTGAACTTTCTTTCTTCTATTAAAAGTCACATCATGTATGGTGACCTTGTGTCCGAGTTGACGTGATCTTTACCTTAAGCTCACAATCTTCGTTCACAGCCAGATTACTGGGCTTCAAATCCTAGGAAAAGGCAGAGGCAGAGGTTAAAATAAAAAAAAGTTTAGAAGCAACATACACTCATCATACACAAAAGAAAAACCTACAACATTATAAATTTATCCTCAGGGATTCCATTTAATAAATTTTCTATAATACAAATCATTCTGTGTTAATAAAATGTATTTAGAAAAATTTATGCCATTTATTCATTTGGTCTTAAGAAAATGATTCACTTGTGAGTTTCAGTATATCCAACAAACCACAGGAACTATATTCTCTAACTAGATTCATCCTAAGAATTTTATTTCATACATTTTCAGCAAAGTCATTACTTACTCTGTGGACAATTCCTGCAGAGTGTATGTACTGTTGGGATAAAGAAGAGCATACAAAGGATTAAACTGACATTATTCTTTTTGTGAATTATTTTAAATCAAGAAAACAGCTCAATATGTCGACCTAATGCCAGCAAATATTCAGCTGCAATCAGCCTATTAGCAAATAGGAAAACACTGACCAAGGGCAATGACAGCCCGTGTCATATATATCTAGTGTGTCCTGGTAAGCTGGTAATAGTTTAACAAGCTACAATCTTTTCTTCTAAAAGAAATGTATCATTTCATGTGGAAAGTTATTATAAAGTTGTTTTTTCTCCAAATGATTAGATGCTAAAATACTTTTTCACTGTCTGGTTTCTATATATATTTATTTTAAAAACATATTTCATTGTCTCTCTGGCATTAAAGGAAAAATAAAAAGGGAAAAAACAGTGGGTATGGGTCAATTATTTCCAACATTGCATCACCTCAGAATTTTATAATTGGTGCCATCCTACTCGTTATGTTTTGTGTAGAGAGGTGTCACAGAAAGGGAGCATAGAGCATATAGAACAAAACATAAAAAACAACTCTTGAATGAAGCACTGCTTGGTTTCTTTTTCGCATGCTGACTGCTACTTTAAATCGAAAAGATCCATTTCAGAAACAAAAATTATACACATTGGGGAATTACAAAGAAGGTTCTGCAAACCATGCTGTCAAACAGAGAGAGGGTGAAAAAGTATTTAATCATCTTATAATAGATTGTTTCTGCCATAACATACTCCTTAAAACTTAGATTAACACATTAAAATCGACAAGTACTTCAATTTAAAGAGAGCAAAAACATGAGAAATTCATCAAATCTTTTCTATAATTGCACATTTACTTAACAAAAATAAAGAAAATTCAGTCTTTAGTATAATCACTGACCTTTAAGCCTCTGAGTATCTGGTAGATGAGGAACTGAACGTGGTCATCAGTCAGCTTCTGACACTTAACAATATTGTTAAGATCTGCTCCCATTAGGTGCGTCACCAAATATCTGCAAACCAAACAACCAATCAGATGCAGAGAAGTCTGTAATTAAACCATTACTTAATAAACTTTTGAGGCTTTTATGTTGCCACAATATTGTTTATGATCCTATTTTTGTTCATAAATCACTTTCCGGTCTGTTTTTAAGCTGGGTGGCATGGCTCAGTGGGTAGAGTGGTCGTCTTGTAGCCCGAGGGTCGCCGGTCCGATCATGGCCCGTCGAGCAAGACACCAAACCCCTAATTGCTCCTGATGGGTTGTGGCTTCCACCATCAGTGCGTGAATGGGTGAATTTGATGTATATGTAAATATGCAAATATAAGTACAGACCATTTACCATTTTAAACGGTTTTATATTAAACCCATTAGGTCATAACTAAAACATACTCATTAGATGAGTCAGTAGACGCTGTCAGTAAATCCATTCCTGCAGCTAAATAAACATCTATAGGAGGAGGAAAATAAGTGTGAGAGCAGAAACAGAAAATATTTGCTCATCTTTTCTTGATAGTGGAATATTAATGCAGCGGCCAGATCAGCTGTGTATGGCCAGTAGCTGTAGTGTCCATGGAATATCTGCCTCATCTGACCTCAATTCATTTCAAGAAAACAGTTATGAGGTTGCCCTGTGAGCAACGTGCACCCATCTTATTATCTACAATCAAACAGCCTGTGAAGTGTGTGTTTGCCAAGTGTGTGTAGCTTAATCTCACATTTCCACAAATGTTCAATGTGCTGATGACGCAACCCTGCGCAGAGAATTCAAGGACACTGATTTGAGTATTCTGTGCACATACATGCACACGGGGACACAACTCGCCCTGAAAGTGCCAGATGGCTGTTACCATGGAGACTAGCTGTGATGTGCTTTCTGCACGTGTGTTCACGTACATTCACCTTGGCACAACTTGCCACATGTTGGACTCGCGTGAAGTTACGGACTGTACTACTGTTGTGGCTTCACACAGTCACATAATCATGAGCCAACATGAAATGTTTCATTAACTTTGAACCAAAGCCACAGAGGCTGAGAGAGAAATAGACAAGAGTTAAACAGCAGGGAGGCAAAGAAATGGAAAAAAAACTAAAAAGAAAAAGACAGGACTAAAGAGAAGGGGAATAAGTTACTTACACATCGTTAAACTCCTCTAAACTAGTTGCTGGTGTGAAAACATCTAAGAGGCCGATCACCTGAAGGCAAAGAGAGAGGTCAAGAAGTTATTAATAATTCAACAGTTTTTGCCTTGATGTTAACTGATGCTAATGAATACCTTTAATTTTTTCTTCTTTTATCTGAACAAACAGTTGTTTTTTAAAAATCATAATAAAACATGGTTTGTTTTCTCTTTAGTGGCACATTTACGTCTAGCTGTGTGTTAAGGATAACAAAATTACACCAACCAAGTGTGACATTTTTCTGAATTAAAGTACAAAAGCAGGATATTAACCTTGCCTGAAGTGCCAAACATTTATTTAGATGTAGTCAAACAACCAACTCTTGCCTATTTTATTTTATTATCTAGGCTATTTACATTGCCTTATTAAGATACTGATGTTCCTTAGGTCGTGGTGACACTGTTTTGGTTACTAAACTCTTTAATAACATCTATGGGGCTGATATTCTGAATATTACTAAGTTCCTCAACAATCTTATCTGTTGCTGATTAAGCTGATCCAACAGGCACATTACAGTATGAATGATGAGTCCAAGGCAAGGCCAAAAGTAAAGAAATTTGCAAAGAAATGTTATGTCAGCCTGAGAATCACCAAACCGGTTTTATGGTTGTTGTCGCTTGTTTTGAATAAGCATTTAATTCTGCATTGTTTTTTTCTTTCCTGTGCTTTTGCAGTATAACATAATGCAGACTTTCAACTTTTATCTTACATTTTGCAAGACATGTTTCAAGCAGCTTCAGCATGGATCAGAACAAAGTAGAGAAAAGCACTGAACACTCTCTGTATTACTTGAGTTTCTATGTCTTTCTTAAGCCTGTGTTTCTGCACATATACGAGCATACATGTATATATGCATGCATGCTCACAGGCAGAGAGCAGCCCTGAGTGGCAATCCTGCCCCCCACCCCTTGGGGAGAGAGGTATATAGGTACTGTGAAAACACTGGAGCAGCCCACACAGGATCCAAAACTACAGCTGATTGGTAGAGTCAGAGCAACAACAAATAGCTGATTGGTCTACACGGGCTCCCCAAAATTAAAACCCTGGGAGTCTCCTGGCAACAGCATGAGCAAAACACAGAATTCAATTGGATGTAACACATTAAAAAAAATCTGTTCTGCAAGCCAAAAAAGCACAGATTAAAGCTTTTCTTTCCTGAAAGAATAAAGAAGCAGAACCATGTAACAGCATGTTTTACACTCTGATAAAACATTTTGATTTTAATATGCAAGTAGGTTATTCATCAGACTGACATTTCTATACAATATTGCTAGGTTGCATTCAGCACAACAAAAAGGCACTGAGTCTGTCTAATCCCAAATAATCCTTGCTCCATGTAAAACCTGTTTTTCAAATCAATGCACTAAGGTTTTTCAGCCACAGTAGCGGTGCACTGTGCAACACTACTTTCACTAAAATACTAAAGCTCTTCCTGCTATTGATATTAGGGTTTGTACAGAAAACAGGAGTTGTACAAAGAATGTGTGCTCATCTAATTAAAGCAAGCTTAGATTGCATTTTTCCTTGAGCTATGATGTTTTATATGAAACATTTTCACAGTAAAAAGCCCCCACCCCACCCCTGTACGATTTGAAAGACAGACTACGCTCTCAGGCAAGTTCCTTTCAACTGGTTTCAGGCTTAACAGATTTTTTGGGCATGTTTAAAAACACATTTGGCCAACGCCAACTCCTGCACTGCAGATTCTATTCAGACAAAAACACATGTTGCTTCCTAAATGCTCTGAGTGAAATCAACTTGATTAATTAGACTGTAGAAATGATATCTTAGGCAATGTAAATACTTTCTCAACATCGCCTTCTATTTGACAGCAACATCTGCAGCACTACTGGTGCGTATTCCCCTCTAATATTTCCAATGCTTCTTCAAGCTTGTGCAACAATTTAAGCTGTCATTTAGTGCTGTCTACCCTAGTATTTACTATGTATTCATTTCTTCTCATTCCAAGTACAAGCAAGCCACTATGCAAACTCTTAACAATGCACACATTTTCTGTAAAAGACCCCAACTGAAACTTCAAGGCTTCCTCACAGTCTTTACATCAATCATCTGGTGAATTAAACCCACACCACATAAAGAGACCCATCATCTACACACAAGCTTGAGAAACCTTAACAAGTAGCATTACACAAAGATCCTCTTGCTCAAGGCGTTGGCTGGATGACTGGCCAGCACAGAGGAACGGGGAGCTGTGTTTGTGACAAGGGGTCCGCAAGCATAGCAATCATCTATACGCACATAAATCAAAGCCGAAAGCCAGTGGGAGGGGAGCTGAAGCTACTGAATCAAAAATTCTGCAGTGATAAAAATGAGATACACCACAGAAAAGAAGGTGATGGGGTTGCAGTTGTAAACATGTTGACTCATCCCTGTAACATGTTCCCAAAGATATGTCCAAATGTGTCATGACAAGCTTTTCTGTTTTCTAGTTTCATTTTTGAGAATGAGCAGTGTAGGATCTCCTGACATCCCATGGCTCACCCTAGACATTCCTGAGGATAGATATTTTTTGTTTATTTTTTTAAATCCAGCAGTCACTACATGAAGAACATAGGTACGTTAACAAGATGAGCAGTTATGCAGAGGGGCTACTTCTGCAAGTTCCCACCATGAAAGCATCATGTGCAATCTTTTCTTGAGAGCCAGAGTACAAAACAATGAATATACTGTACAGAGGAGACAGACCATCGCCAGAGGTTTAAGGAGGAGAGGGATCGAGGGGAGGGAGGGCTTGACTTAAAGTGACTTACATTCTCGTGCTTCATGTGTTTGAGCAGCCGAAGCTCTCTGTATGTTCTCTTTGCATGGATGATGGACTGGAAAGGCCTGGACAGCTTCTTCACTGCAACCTTCAGGCCTGTCTTCACATCATATGATGAACTGAAAATATACAAAACATTTTAAAAAGTAAAGTTAAGTATTTATTTACAACACAGTGAAGTCATTTAAGCAGGCAGCCAACAACTGTCATATCAAAACTCCAACTTTTGATTTGATTAAACTGACAAAGTCCTTCACGAATGTGTAGGTGGCCTTAGCCCAGTAAACAAAGCAAATAATTGCATAACGCTTAGTTTCAGTTCTTATTATACTGTGCAGGTTGCATAAGGGACATGACTGAACCCGTTTTAAAACAATAAAAACAGTGCGGGCGACCTCACGAGTATGAAATTAGCAAAAAAAGACTTTTCTAATAAAGAATTAACACTACAGCATGTTGGTGAATATTTGTTTACACACAGTGGAGTCCAGACTTTTTCACTGATTAAAGAAATGTTTCATTAAAAGCACATATGTGATACATTGCATTTGCAGGAATACTTTCATTACTGACTTTACAATGATGGCATTTACCCAACTGTATCCCCAAACTGGGCTGTAATTAATTTAATAATTAATAATATAATAATAATAATAAATGAATAATAATGTATAATAATTCATTTAGTCAATTGTGTCACATATAAATAAAAATGGTATAAACTGCATTTATTGCCTGACTGTACAGCATTTCCAATTTTATTTTCACTTTAAAAAAATCTCTAAATGTCCTGTGTTGTGTTGAAACAAAAGAACAAATACATTGCCACTAAAGCAAAGTTAAATGTGTCCTACTGATATTAAATAGGCAATTATCAGTTAGATTTTAACTATGGAAGAGAATTGCCAAAATGAGTGTTGACAGGACATATGACCCAACACGCCGTGTTATTGTATGTTATTGTAAAACATGCCTGTCTATCATTTTAGCTTAAATGTGCTCTAGCTTGGTGTTGTCTGTTGGGTTATATATTGTTTAACATGAGTGTGACCTGCAGCTAGGTGGACTTGATCCTGACTTGCTGTGAGAGAAAGAGGCAGATGGGCCTCGGCTCCCAAAGAAGCAACACATTGCTGTATTTCCTGTAACTGCTAAGAACTCAACCCACTTAAAAAATCCCACATTCCTTCCAAGTTGATCTGCATTCAAGTTTTTTTTTTGTTAAAATGCTTTTGATGAACTGAACTTTAACAGACAAGAAAGTCCAGGTCCTGTTAACATTGCTGTATACAGGAGGATGGAATGAGATGTCCAGGTTGACTTTCAGTCTTTTTTACAATCAATGTCAGTAAGAAAGTCATAATCCTGAGTGGCATGCATCTGGAACAAGAACATCGACATAAGCAGCACGTTTTTTCCAGTCAGTTGAGAATCATCTCCCACACCCAATGTCCGAGACTTACAGAACAACTTTTATGTGTCACCAGTAAGGGAAAACCCACACTAAGCACACAAAAGGTAGACCAAATGTTAAATGGTGAAACAAAAAGACACATGCACGCTGCATTTCAAACTATTGCTAATCTGCAGGGCAAACAAGATGAGTCCAAGCATACACTATCCAATTAGTCTGTAATGGAACTGCAATAACAAATGGCCATAAACTGTGGGCTGTAAAAGGAGCAACACTGTGAGGCAAGCCAGTCTGCTGACACAGGCGGACCCATTGGGCAAACACACAAATGTGCACGGTTAATTCCTTGTTCAGATTCTTGTAATAAATGTCTGATCATCATTCGGTACATTTCAGTTACTCACTCTTGAAGGAAATCTTTAAACCCGAGTCATCCTGCAAATCTTCTAAAGTTTGACTAATGCATGAATTACCAGCATGCATACAAGTCAACAAAAAAGACAGAGAGGAAAAAAGAAAACAAAAACAAAGACCAAAGCGTTTTTTAGTGCTTTAAGCTTAATGCGCCTGATCTGTATTATAAAATGCATCAAATGATTTTTGTAAATCACAAACTAAACGTGAATGTATCCATCCAGATTGTCTAGCATTGTAAATATAATAAAGGTGGGTATACAGTCCCATTGTTATCAATGACAGTTTTTTATCTGTTTTATGATTTTATGATAGGAAATGACTGCCAGATGACTGAGGAAGGCTAGACACGGTGGCCTCAGCAACCAATGAAACAACTGGTGAGAAATAGGACAAGCTGTAATGAACATATTTCCGAGGTCCAGTGTTTATATAAAAGGTTTGACATCACAAATCATCATCTAATGTTCTTGCAGCTGGGTCTAAACTGTCAGATTTCACTAAGCGTATCATGAAGGAGTCAATGTTTACTTGCTCTGACAATGACAGATGTTCATTTTATCCAATGTTACAAGGAAACTGGTGAGATAAAACTACTACGTTTACTGTCATTTCAGGATAAGCTGGCTCCTCTTACATAAAAATTACAATGGTAAAGGGCCATTAGAATACAGTCAAATTTAAAAAAAATTCTTCTGAAATCTATGATGCAAAAATGTTTTAAGAGCTCAAAGTTAAATGCAGCCTGTTGGACTAAAATGAACAGTTAAGCTCCTCTGGAATCACACATGCATTCAGTCATGGGACTAACATGTCCAGATGCTGAAGCCAAAGTCAGAGAAATTGCAGGTTTTCAACTTAAGCTTCAAAATTGGTGCAAATTTGTCTGAGGTCACAACCAAGTGCGTCAGACAAAACATACAGCGCAATGAGCCTCGTGCAGCATTTCCTTAATCAGCAAAATTTTAAGGCTGCAAACTGTCTTGTATGGAGGTTTGAAATTGTTTCAAATCAGAGACAGCTGATATTGAAACACATGACCTGCATATTACTAAAACCAGTGGGGAAAAAATACATTAAAATTCCAGTTTGTGGTCACCATGTTTCTATACTTTTACTTCTTTACAAACAAACAAACTAAAAAGAGATTTGGTCCACAAATCAGAAAAATGCTTATTTATGACTGTGTGCAGGACGTATGAACAGAAAAATCTGTTACAGTTTAACCAAAAAGAGTTCAAACATCTTAACAGGAATTTTAAAACAGTGAACAGGCATAATATAACTGTTTTAGAGGAAACAATAACAAAATACTACACGATATTGAGAGACATAGCTATTCACTTAAAATATGCATGACCCATAGGCCTGAATGGATTGCATGCTGGTTTCTACTTTAGCTGAGAAAACTTGACTGAATAACACAAGGCATTCATCAGTCCATATACTGCAACCCAGTCCAGCAACATCATCCTTACAGTTTTTCCTCACTAAACTATCCAAGCATGATAATCAAATGAGAAACATGATAAAAATTAAAAGGTCATAAATACAGAGCAAAAGCAGCATTTTTGTACATAAGTGGCAGAAATCTCGAGTTCTAAATGTTTCCCTTTTTAAATGAGTGGAGAACATTGAGCAACATTGTGGTGGCAACAACAAAGACTATGTTGGCTGAATGAGTAAGAGCACGTGCTCAGCTGACCACCAGCTGTAATGTGCTGGAGGATGTGTGATGAGGTCTTTTACCCCTCTCACATCTGCTCTGGAGTTTTAGAAACACAGTTTAGGTGGGATCCCTCTGGTTTTGCAGAATCTGCAGAAAGTCAGATAAATGAAAAAAGCTTTGATGTTTTTTGACAGAAAGGATAACAAGTCATTGTGCCGGCTTGGCTTAATAAAAACAAAGAAATAATAAAAACAAAAGCACTTGCCGAAGAAAGCAGGGTAACAGAGAATGTTTTTATCTGTAGACATCTGAAGAGTGACTCCAGTTATTAGAGTGAAGGGGAGATAAAAACCACTATTTCATGTTAATACATACTCTTAAAGAACTAAATACATTTAAATATAGATTACAAATCTTATATAAAAGGCACTTTATTTTAATTGATGTTTGTTTTTGCATTTGTTATTGAAAGCACTGCTGAGATTTTAAGTTTTCCTCGGGATCAATAAAGTATTAATCTGTCATATTAACAGTAGAAAGGCTTTATTTTAGTCAATTTCAATAGATTATTTAAAAAAAATACAAGCATGTTTTGCATGTCCTCCTTACAAATATGCATCTTCATATAAACACAGTATCAACAGTTAAAGGTGTGATACTCAGAAGGCGTCACAGCTGAGGACAGTACCTAACCTCGGGATTGTGAGTCATGAGTCTAACAACGGTAGAAGGGATGACATCATTCTAGAGTCATCGTCATCGGATGGGCTCCTGTAGAAAGCTTTCACTGTGCACGAGGGGGCCTACTTTCCGAAAGCCATGTGACCTTCTGGTACTCTGCAGGCTCCACCCAACTGGAAAATGCATAATGTATGCAATGTGCGGATGTGTCAAGTAGCAGGTTGTACGTGCAGGAATACAATGCTATTCTCGTGGATGGCGAATGTTTCACGGGTTAACCCTCATTGTATGAAGAGCACAAACCTGATGAGGAAGCACTCTTCCTCAGAGGATACAAATAAACATATTTAAGACATGTTAAATATGGGGGTCTATCTTAACTTCAACCTGTTTGTTTACTCAAACAAATTATGCACGCGGCTGTTCAAGTACGGTAGGCAAGCAAGAGCGCACACTAAAAGAAAAATAATCCCCCTCCGCCGAAACAAATGCGTGCCACTCTTAAGAGTGCACGCTGTGCAATCACACCCCGAGAATGGGGCTGTAAACAAAGGGCACACATTATTTTATCACATCTTCCACGAAAACCGTGTGCATACTGATAAGCAGCCCGAAGGGAGGCAGCTCGGATGGGCCTCTGTGGATAATGGGAAGCCGTTTGGTTGTTGTGCAATCGCACTGTGTGCTTTCGAGAGCACTCTGCAAAACTACTTACCACACGGATCCGTAAGCACCGGAGCCGACGGGAGACAAGTTCTGATAACGCTCCGGGACCTCCCACACGGTTTTGTTGAGCTCTTGTCGGTAGAAAGTGGGTCTCTCCTTCTGCGACATTCCTGCGGATTCACCACTTGCCCCGCAGTGACAAAACAAGCCAGCGGAAACTTCTACCCTGTCTTCTCTCCTCTCTGTGTGGCACGATGTACTGTGGTGCCTCTGTCCAGAAAAACTCTACACTGAAACAGTCCAGAATCGAGCAAAACTTAAGCCGCCTAGGCGTGCAAATTCGGTGCAGTTGCGCAGAAAAAAATCCCCTCCTCTCCGCGCACGTCGGAGAGCTCGGAGATAACTTCGTCTACAAAATGCACCCGGGCCAGGAAGCTCAGTCTTGCTTTCGCTGGATTTTTCGTCCTATTCTGATCTCCCTCAGCCAGGCGCGCGGAAACGTGAACGAGCACGTTCAGCTTCACTGCGTGCTCGTGGTCATTCTGTTTTTGTTTTTTTGTTTCTCTCTCTAGCTCCCTCTCTCTTTCTTCTCGCGAGATATTTGTCGCTATTTGGGAAACTATGGGGATATTCCGTCTCCACTGGTCAGAAGCGGGAATCTTCCTCTGTTGATAGTTTTTACCTGTTGGTCTTGAATGTTCACAACCAATTTCTTTTATAGAAGACATCTGAATAGAAAAGAACCATGACTAGAAAATACAGATATCTTAAATATCACTATTAGATAGCTGTATCTTTTTAAGAAGCATTGAACTATCTGTTATACACAGCAAGATATGGCTAAGGCCTTCTTTTGTTCTTATTAGCTTAGTTAAATGGAAATCACCTATGTGTCAAGGAGTTTCTAAAAATCAGATTGTAATATTAATTTAATTTAACTACTTTCTTGAAGTTTCTTCTCGCCATCATCATTTACTTGAAAAAAAAAAAAGAGTCATCACTAGCTGGATTCATCCAACTTGTGCTTTTCTTGCGATGAAAATAAAATTGTCCGTTTTGAACAAGATCTTAGTGACACTGAAACATATCAGAACATGATAAGATTGTTCTTGTAACACTTCAGTGTTCAGTAAACAAGTCATGCCTCCACAGATGGAAATGGAAATGGACTTGTACTTATATAGCGCTTTTCCAGTCAGCTTGACCGCTCAAAGCGCTTTATACTACTTGTCACATTCACCCATTCATACCCCGATAGGCACATCGGGAGGCAACCTTGGGTTAGGTGTCTTACCCAAGGACACTTTGACATGTAGTCAGGGAAAGCCTGGAATCGATCCTTCAACCTTCCGGTTGAAAGACAACTGCTC
>JBAMHW010000003.1:29386322-29399666 GCA_037177495.1 Rhadinocentrus ornatus
CTGAAACATATCAGAACATGATAAGATTGTTCTTGTAACACTTCAGTGTTCAGTAAACAAGTCATGCCTCCACAGATAATTGCTTATCAAGAAGTTATAAATCAGATGAAGGTTTTCTTGGAAACTTGAGGCATAAAGCAGTAGGATAAAAAGCACATATGGTTCATAGGGGGAGATGGGAGATGTTTATAAAACTACAGTAGGATTATGGCACTTTAGCTGCTGCTTGTTGGAAAGGTTGGAGGACATCTGCTCTGTTTATCTGAAAGCATGTAGGAGACTGAGATAAGAGAACAAAAAGCAGATGGTTTAATGGTCTGAAAGCGGCTAAATATAATACAAGCTACATTCAGCTGAAGCTTGAAACCTTACATGAGCAGCAGGACAGTGCCCACCGTGATGCATGCTGGGAGCCAGAACGGTGATGTGGGAAACGTTAGGGGTTTTTTGTTAAGCAGACTTGAGGGGTGAACATGAAAGAAGCAAAACACTGCTTTTGAAACTAGGAAACTACATGTCAACATAGCTGTAAAATAACTACTGTTCAGGCGTGAGGCAAAATAAGAAATGAGATTTCAATCCAGTCTTTGTGGCAGGTATATAAAATCACTTGTGTATCTTGATAAACCAGGTCTGTACAAATCAGATGTGCAATGCTGGTCCATAATCATACAAGTTCTGTGTTTAGCTTGAGTATGGGTGTGTATTTGATGATACTGTTCTGTGTACAGGTTTAGCTTATTAAAAATGAAAGAAATGCAAAGACATGTTTTTTTTAAAAAACACCACAAACACATTTTATGTTAATCATTTTACTTAAAATTGCATTACATCCCCTCGAAAATGTTTCTTTATTTTTTACAAATAAGCTGTCAGATTTAAAGTCTGAAAAAATGACTAAATGGCTTTAAAAGACAGTCTCTATTTGGCATTGCATTTAAATCTTTCACCAAGATGAATACAGCAACCCAATTAAGATATTAACTTCTTTTTAAAGTATTAGTTTTTGTGAAACAGCAGTTTTAAAATAACTGATACCAATATGTGAAACTAAAAATGTGTAATCCAGTTTACATTTAAATGACAAAGTATATACAACAAACATCTGTGCAAAAGTGTGTTTCAAACCTTGAAAGTTCAAGAAGTGCCAAACAGCACTGTTTAGAAAATACAGGATTGAAAAAGAAAAAGCAAAAAAAAAAAAAAAATATATATATATATATATATATTTATATAGTGTGGACATGGACATACCTATATATTAGTTTTGTTTCTTTCCCTCCACCACTTATGGGGAAAAAAAAGGGATACAGAAACAACAGCTTAGCAGGGGGCAGGTGGAATGGATCTTTATCAGTCTGATCACATATAACATCTGGCAAATCTCTATTGATATTTTTTATCCCCAAATATATACAGCTAGGCTTATCACAAGTTGTATACAGGTAAAATGTATAATACACACTCTGCCCTTTGATTTTCTGCATCCTTCGATATAAATAACCATGTGGTATGGATGAAGACAGCAAACAGTATTACCCAAAAATAGAATGATACCATATAAACCAGTAGGTTCTTTCCACCATAGTAAGAGAGATGAGATTCATCCATGCCGTCCGTGTTTGCAGTGTACAAATATTCACGAAGGAGTGATGTTTGCAGTCATCAGAAGGGGGCAGCACTGGCTTGACTTTCACCAAGGCTCTCGTGCCCAGTGAGGTTTTTATCTGTTATACACTCCAAGAAATGTCCCACAACGAGACTTAACCCATGACCACAGAGATGAGTCCGTTCCCAACCTGCAGCCGTCCATATTATCATTTAAAAAAAACAACATAGAAGGCCATGGCTAAGCAGGAAATCGCCACAGCAATGTGAAGCCTTGTCCCAATTACTGCAGCTGAGAAGAAAAGATGAAATGAGTTAGGTATATTGCAGGTTATCTACAAAAACGTATAGGAAAGTAAGGCAGAAGAGCATAATGCACATATGTTTACTACTTGCAGCTGTAAGTGTTGATAAATCCCTGACAGTCCCGAAAGTGCGGGCCACATTTTTAGCTTTTCTTTTGGATCTGTACAATAACATCAAGTTAAAAGAATAGCTATGGTTGCGGTTAAAAATCAAGTAATTTAAGGACAGAAAAACCATGGAACTTACATGTGTAAATAATATCAAGACATATGTATGATTTGCCCGTCATCAACCCATCTAAGCATGTGTTTAGAATAAAAACAGGAAAAATACGTTTTATTTAGATGTCTGTCAAATAATTTTACTTACTATGAGTTAAGCAACATTATGACAATTTGTGGTTAGGTTTTTGTGATTTTTTTCTATGTAGAAAAAATAAACCTATAGAATAGTAATTTACACAGGAATCCCCTTCACTTCTATAATCTGCATTACTCTTTTATAAATACACCTTGTCACATCAAAAGGGATTAAAAAGAAAGTGGTACACAAGCGGAAAATTTAAAATGAAGATTTGGCTTATGCAGCAAGATGTTCCTGTATGTTTGCACATTTGTTCCACCAAAACAGGTTCCTTTCTGACACTGTCTTGCAGGTGCACTGTTGCCACATCCTGGGTTTTGCACTACCAAAATTTAAAAATGATCCCGAGTAGGGCTTTCCCTTATGGCAGGAATTATAATGGGTAAAGCCTATTGTTTTCTAACAAAACAGGAAAATTATTCTGGTTAAGCGAGATCACTCTGGAAAATTCAGTAAACTGAGTATTAGAAACAACAACAACCTTTTTACAGTATTAGCTACTTTTTGCCAGTCAATCGTTACAATGAAGTTGATCATATCATTTTGTTCTCTCGTCTATATGTTAGACACAAGATGCAAAAAGTAAATTCAGGATATTAAATGACTGTTTATAACTCAAAACCAGTTTTATTTGTTGTCATCACATTTCTATAAAAAATTTCTTTGGGAAGCTTGTGATTATTACCTTTGTAGAAGACACCCCACACCCCTTTCTTCTCTGACAGCAGCCAGCCGTTGAGGCGAGGGACCTTTTTGAGGTATGCACATGTGCAAATAAACAGCAGCCCAAACACCAGTATGCCATCGAAGGAGTACACTGTGGAAGAGCACAAGGACAACATCACAGTGTGGATTGAGTGCCAGTTACATTTATACAGTGCAATAATTTCCCCCAAAACAATTCAATAGGCAAGCTAGTTTTCAAATACAGTTATCCAGTAATTGGACTTTCCCTTTGACCCACATGTACTAACTATTATTGCGTCTACCCAGTTTTCACGCATTCGCAGTAACTTAAAAAAATGTAAGGTTGGTACTCCCAGGACAGTAGAAGCAGGGGAGGGGTGTCCAAGGTCGGTCCTCGAGGGTCGATGTCCTGCAGGTTTTCAATGTATCTCTGCTTCAACACACCTCACTCAAATTAAATAGACCGAACAGTTTATGGAGTTCTGCGCAATGACTCATTAATTTGAGTCAGGTGTGTTGGAGCAGGAAAACGTCGAAAACCTACAGGTTTGTTCATCTCGAGTCCTCAAACTTCTAATATTTTGACCGGTTATTCTTGTTTTCTTCTTTAATACAGTTGTGTCTACCTGGATACCTTAATCTATATAGTCTTAGCCCCACTTTCCTAAGCTAGTTAGCAAACTGCCTTGTAGCCCAAGAAAAACACGAGAAACAAGTTTTGTATTAAATACGGTAAGTTCAGCATTGTGGTTGTAACTGTTGACAATAAGCACTGTAACGCTGTCAGAGACATATATGTATTGATTAAGTTATTGCCATTCAGGCAGTACAACCAGGGCCACGTCTGCAGCTAAACTAGCCTCATCTAGCTTTCCATCATAGGAGTAGCCTCACTTAGATGCCCTGTTATGTCGCAAGCCTCCGGATAAAGCAGTGTACCTACCATTTGTCATATTTGCAGTTAACTCTTTGACGATGTTAAATCACTATTTCTTTGCTTAAATTAACAATCCATTATATACTGTTAACGTAAATATATACTGTGTTGATGCCTGCGTCGCAGCACTCGCTTAACATTTCCGTTTCCCTGAACGCAATCTTTCTTTTCTTCGTTTCATTTTCGTGGTTGTCCAGCTGACATCACTGCCACCTACTGGCGTATAGTGTTACAGCATCCCTAGCTGTAACCCAGTCTAAATAAACTTACATTGATATATGCACAAAAGTTGCATTTTAGTCTTAAATACTTTTATTGTTTACAATCTTCTAACATATAAATGTGTTTTTTTTGTTTACCAAAAATACCAATAAAAAGCTCAGCTTGTATTTGCAGCTTTTTAGTCACTTTATTGTTAGAAATGCTGTCATAAACTTTAAATGCCAGTGGGGTGTTCAGAAATTCCACTTCCTTAAAAAACAGTTGGGTAAAGCTAGTGAGAATGAAATTCTAGACAGCCAACTGATTTATTTATCATCAATTTAGTTTGATATAAGATTTCAAGAGCTCAACAGTTTGAGGCTTTTCTGTCTTATTTTAGCTTTATAATATGGTAAATTTTTAAGTTACTTTTAAGGCTACTTTAGGACACGTACTCATTAACTACAGTGCCACATTAGGAGCTGAACAAAAGTAATGTTAAGTTAAGGGCTATATTGAGTTGAACATTGTTTGGTTTCCACAAAGTGATTCTTTTTATTTCAAAATGACCATGTGTTAGAGAAAAAACACTAAAACATCTTCATTTTAACATTCATAATGTTACATTTGAAATATAATTAATGAAATGAGGGCTTTGAATGAATGGAAAAACTGTTCACTCAGTTTACTTGCACTTGCTGACTTTTTTTGGAAACTGGTTTTTACTATAGAGAGAATGAATCAGCAACAAATGGACAATTCAGACTGTATTTGGTTATTAAAAATATTGATGACACTCACATTTGTCACGTTATTCATAATGTGACTAAGGCAGATGGAGGCAGCACGGTTAAGTGGATAATTAAGAGACAATTAAGAGACAGGTGAAATTGCTAACCTCTGTTATAGCTCTGCACCTGGACACAGCATTGGTAGTTACAGTGGGAAGGAGAAGGATTAAGATGAGCGCTCACAAACACTTCATATGGACTGAGTCTCCTCCACCTTTCTCCCAAAGTACAGCTCAATGGAGCAAATTGGGTTAATGGTGGTAACATGTTTAAGAAATTTGATCTTAAGCATTGCATTATGGGAAAACATGGAGACACAATCGTTTTGGTACAGATGAATGTATTCACCTCAGTTATTATCAGTGAAAAAGTCACAATGTTTAAACTTAAAATTTACTTAATTTCTCAGCAACATTCTCGTGTATCACATAGCTGATGAATTATAATTATTACTCAGTTGTTCAGCATCATACTTGCATGGAGTGTTTATATTTGTTTGCTATCATCAGAGCAAAAATGGAAGGTTTAGTGTATTTTTGTAAAAAAATATAAATGTATGTTGAGACCAGTTGTTTGATATTGCCGCATTAGTTTGATTTAGTTTCTGGACTAATTAATAATTTTAGCTGGAACAGTTATTTAACTCAGTAGCAAATAAATGAAAACAGAAAATTACCAACACCACTAAGTAAACGTGACTGTAGAATATTCCTGACTGATAATAAATGGAACAAATTGATCCACAAAGCAGAGATGCAATAGCCACAACAGTTTTGATCCCAGGCTCTCATGTTGGATTATCCCAACTGTTACATTACAATATCCTAATCTCTGCATATGCTGCTGCTCAGACAACAGAAGTTTCTCCCCAGAAGGGAACAAGAGTAGAACAAAGGGTTATGAGAGACTTAATGAGATTTGATCCCAGGACAGTGTGGCACACCTGCTCTGATAAGCCTCCCTGTAGCTGAAGCTCACTGCACACCTTGACCACAGCAAAGAGACTCTCCTACCACAATTCTTTTGCACAGACCTATGCACAATTTGTGCAAAGTGTAATTTTTTCCAGCAATGCATATCTACCAGATAACACAGGTAAGCTTATTTTATTCTAATCACTTCAGAGCTATTTGGTGCAAATCTTTGTAATTGCTTTAATCAACAATTGTCCAAAACAGCTGACTCCAAAATTCCAGTATATTTGTCTGGATGCTGATTAAATGTTTTTATGGATTCAACTTTAAAAAAAAAAGAGTAAAGAAAAAAAAAAGTTCTATGTTGTAATGATACAAATTAATCCCCATATGTTCCTAACATTAAACTGGGAACCATACATAAATACAAAAGTTTTTACATCTGATTAACAAAAGTTTTATAGACATGTGCCAACAGTTTTGATAAACCAGCTGTTTTGTAGCAGTTCTCCTTTTATTGAATTTTATTTGAATTTGAAACATTTTAGACTTAAACTCATTGTAACATTTTTTCAAAAAGTTTCACATAATGGCTTTATTTATAAATTCTTTTTTTGGACACTGTTGTTGATGTTGAAAATAAATGCAATCAATGCTAAAAAGGCCCAATATTTAAATTATTTTTAAACACACTGATCAGTCTGACTGTATTCAGCTTTGAAGAGAATGGCGGCCATTTGTCTTTGTCTGGGGTCTGAACATATTAAATTTGACCCAGTTTCTGTTGACAATAATATATGTAGTGCTTTAGTTTTTTTCCCATGTGTATAACTAGGAAGACCGTGTGGATAAGCATGTTTTTGGTTTAATATTCTATGTTTTACAAATGGTATTGACTAACTTCTGGTGCTAATTCAGGTGTCACAAAAGATGGGCCTCAGAAACAGAAAAGGTAAGATGAAACCCAGTAAATTTAAATAAATAAATAAACCACGTGCTACTTTCACACGTGGTAGTGGGCTATAAAAAAACAGACTGTAGTGTTATTTTGGTGAATATCTTTCTCTGGTGCTCTGCCCTGTACACTGTAACTGGAGTTCATGTTTAACAGACAGCCATTACTCCCGGATGATCCCGCCTCACCAGGTGATTGAAAATCAACAACAGCAGGAAGATGACCTCATTAAACCACAAAAGCTGATAAATCCCGTCCTGGCCTCTCTCCAGCGCAGAGCTCTTCATCAGGAGCTGTTATTCTGTTACAGACGGTGAGAAAACACTGAGCTCTATATTTGCTTGCATGGGATCAGGTTTCATCTGCAGCAGGTGCATGCAGTTCCTCGTGCATGCAAATGTTATAAGCTTCTAGCAGGACGCTTTATATCTCAAACCACTTTCAGGATTGTGAATTTGTTATGGTAAATATTTATCAATCTCTTTTTGTGTGTGTGTGTGTGTGTGTGTGTGTGAGATTGTGTGTGTGTGTGTGTGTGAGATTAGGTGGCCTTATTTTAGTGGTCTTGGAACTTCATCTATACCATACAAACTTTATTTATAAATCACTTGCACACAAATAAAATCAAGATACAAATAAAAACAAATGTAAAATTAAAACAAATATTATTATTATATATTACTACTGAAGTCGGGTTATAACTCTTCATGCCTGCATTTTAGCTGTTTTGCTTCCTTGGTCAGTGAATCCTCTTGGTCCGGCTGACCGGGATTGTGACCATGGATAAGCAGTATATTCAGGTTGTGTTTAACACTAACTGAGTCAAAAGTGCAGCATCCTCCAAAACATCCCTGCTGATCTCTCAACAAACCAGGTGATTTCCATCTCACACTGGTAAAGGATGGGGGGAGGTGCTGATCACATTAGAGTGGGTCATCCTCTAATTGTTGGGTTGGTGATTTGATACCTTTTGTGTATTACTGTACGACTTCTATAACATTTCAGTTGTAATGATTGAAGAGCAGCTTTCCTAGTAAAATATTTCTTAGTATATGTAGGATATTCTAATTCACCTCTATACAACTTGATGTCTTCAGAGGCATGCTGCCGCGAAGAAAGCCGGAGCTGCAGCGCGTATATGAACACAGGAGGAGAGAGCAGCACAAAACACAAGAGCAAGCTCTCCATCCTCCCTCTGACTTAGAGATGAAATTGTGCATAAGACTGCAGAAAATCCAGCTTGTAAGTCTGAAAGTTGGGGGGGGGGGGGGAAAGTTAATTTAGTATATATTTACAAAAAACTGTATATTGTTAACGAGGATGTTTAATCCCCTTTGTTTGCTGTCTTTCAGTATGAACTAGAGGAGAAGAGGAGGAGGGAAAGCCTGAGGAATGTGCCAGAGTTTGTTCATGTGAGACAAACCTTAAAGTGTATCCCAAATTCCTCCTAATGACTACTAAAGCTATGGAGCAAATAAACACAGGAAATGTGACAATTTTCTTTGCTTGATTGGTTACAGGGAACATCAGTTTTGATTGGGAACTGTATACATTTCAAAATGAAAAAAATCAAAATTCAAAAGCATTTGCAGGGCTGGCTTGGAAAACAGGAATAATGAAATGAATGAAAACCTTTCACACTTCACACATCATGGTTGTGTAAAGACATCTAGCCAGAATAGTCTTTACAAGAGAACCCTTGCTTAATATGAATGCCAGAAGTAAGGTTATTGCACTGTGCAATGCAATTATATCATCAAGTCCTCTGAGGAGCAAATCTGCCTTTTTTTTTCCAACAGGGAAAAATATTTACAGCGTGGGCTGCAGAGGGGTGTGGTGGTTAGCACAGCAGCCTTACAGCAAGAAGGTCGCTGGTTTGAGCCTTGGCTAGGAGAGGTTCGAATGTGGGGGGCTGGTGGACTTTCTGTGTGGAGTTTGCATGTTCTCCCCATGTATGCGTGGGTTCTCCGGCTTCCTCCCACCATCAAAAGACATGCATGTTAGGTTAATTGGTGACTCTAAATCCTCCCTAGGAGTGACTGAGTGGTTGTTTGTCTCTCTATGATGGCCCTGCGATGGACTGGTGACCTGTCCAGGGTGTATCCTGCCTTTCACCTGAAACAATGCTGGCATAGACTCCAGCTTACCCCGCGACCCGTAATGGAATAAGCGGTACAGATACTGACTGACTAAAATATTTATTAAACAATTTATATGAAAATGTATAATTAATAAGAACACACTTAATTGTTCTAATAAATCACCTAGAGTGGCTGAGCATGTATGAATATGACCACAGAACCCCAGTATGTATTGAATCTGAAAGGAATGTCAACATTCACAAGAAAATGTGACAGTGTTTATAAAAAATGAACCTATTTGGGGCTCCAACATGTCAAACTCTTTAATCAAAGCTGCTCCAGGAAGAAATTTCACAAGTTTTGAGACACAGCTACTGACATCACAGAGAGTTTAGGTTGGAAAGCCTCACATCACATCAGAAGACAAATAATAAAGAATTATTATGGGAATTAAAAATTAGGTTTTCTTGCTTACAAAAAGTAACAAAGTGCTGGGTGTGCTGCTAAAAAAAACATTCACAAATGACTTGATCTCTCTGCGCAGTAAACACATTGACCACAACTCGCCAGTGCGACTGTGTGTTAGTACCATTACCGTCTCCAGTATGAGGAATAAGAAGGCTGGTTAAAAAAAAAAAAATACATCAACCATTTTCTGGTACACATTCTTTGAAAAAATTAAAAGCAAGACCATGAGTGTTGTTCGTTAACAAGAGCATTACATTTAGAAATCAAACATTTCTTGTCCATTAACTACTACATTTACTACATCCCCTGCACATCCCCCCAGAAACAGAACTAGTGTGTTTGCTGCAGAATAAGTTAACAATAAATAAAATACAAAAAAAACCAAATTTTGCTTTAACTGAAAAATAGACATCATGGCAGGGTAAAAAATCTCCTGTCTGCATTTCTTTGTACTATTTACGACACTGAAATAACATTAAAGCGCATTACATTGTATTAGAAAACATCAAGCTCGGAGTTACAGCAGATGAAGCACGAAACAGGAGAGAGAAGTAGGCCACCAACGCTGAAAACTGGGGATAACAGCCAGGTCAAACTCAAAAAGGACACAGAACTGACGCTGGCTTCCAATTCCCAAAATTAGGAGGGATAATAGTTCTTGGCCAGTTCTCCATGTTAAACAATTTTAAAATGTATAACTCTTCTTTAATTCTATAATAAAGCCACAGCCCTTTAAAAGGCCTATTTCTGAAAAAATATTTACATTTGTATCTTATTACACCACAATAAACTGGGTTTAAAAGAAAAACATTTGTATTTTGGACTTGTCAAACCTAGTACACGATCCGGTTTCATACCCACGGTCAGGTTTAAGGAAACTGGTTACTTGGCTTTTTCTCCTTCCAATAAGATAAACTTGCAAACTTAGCAGTAAAAATCTACAATGGGCTTTGCACTAAACCTGCTGTAATTGGAGAACAACAGATGTGCATCAGCCAGTTTTTATGTTTTCACAAATAGAACGTAAGTTCAAAAATTACATTTATAATATGACAGCTTTTGGTGTAATATTTAGAATCAGTTGTACAACTTTAAATGGTCTAACAATGGAGATCAGACAAAAATATAAATAAGTCTCCCCAAATTGGCTAATAATATACATCACATGAAAGCAAATGTCAGCCTTGTGAAGGGACAGTTATGGGATCCCATCTTTTCTTTGGCAGCACTGTGAGGGTGGCACACTCCAGTCATACACATAAGACAACCGCAGCTTGACCTCTTCCTTGCAGAGCCTGCCGTCACGCTGCAGGGTCTGATGTTTTTCCAACATGTCCTCCAAGCTCTGTTTATGTGTCACCAAATATTTGTTGTTGCAGCCGCGCGATTTATACTCTGTATCAAAGCGTGGATCATGTGTCCGCCGAACATCTACTGGTGCCAGCCAGGCGCCCAGGGACACATCCTCACTCTGCCATGTCTTTAAGTAACCTGCATTTAGATGCACATAATGTACCAGGTCAGCTGAAAGAATATAGCCGCCACCCAGCGCATAGGGTAGGTAGTAGTCACAAAGCTCCCAAGAGCTTTCACGCCACTTTCCAGCTGTTTTTACTCGGCCTCTCCCTGAGAAGAAGCCCCAGTACAAACGGCTGGGCTCCTTCCCCTTTAGTTCCTCTTTAATAAGGTCTAAGCGAGCAAATGTGTCATCGTCTGCTTTGAGGACAAACTTGAAGTCCACATTCTGGTCCAGCCAGGAGTACATGTGCAGCAGCTTCAGTGTTAAGTTTTCATAAGAATCTTGCAATTCAGGGAGTAAAAGCAAGTCCTTGTGCCGTCCTTGCTCTGTGTTCAGATTTTGAAGGTCTTCATTTGAAAGGCTGTGAGTTCCAACCACAAACAGGGCCACAACATCTGCATCCCGCTTAGAAAGCCAGGTACTGCGGATAATACTCCTGCGTTCTGTGTATTTGGGTCCCGTTGTAATGAGGATCACAAGGAATGCTAACAAGTCTTTGGATGTGGAGGGAGGATTGTGCTGCTCTGGACGAGACTGCAAAGAATTACTGTGAGGGGCAAAACCTGGAGGATCTGATTGCCCCTGTTTCAAGGTTTCTGATGTACATTTGGCCAGGAAGACAAGGACTACAGCGAAGCTGCAGACTGTCCCAATGACCAAGGCTGTCTTGTGGCGGCACACCAGACGGAACAGATTCATGGCGCTGGGGACAGCAAAGAACAAACATTATTTTTCATTTGATTAAAAAAGTATTTAATTTTCAAACCTTTAACAGTAGACCTTGATATCACAGATTTCTGAGAGCATGGCTGTGAAAGAAAAGCAAAATAGCTGGACTCAACTCGTCTTCGGTTTGTGTATTTGTGTTTTAATGTCATAACATAAATACTTGCATGTAGGTTGTAGCTGGTCAGCACACAGCACTGTATATTTGTTTTAATCTGCCAGTGCTGCTTTTACATGCATTGCAAATACCAACAAATATTTTACATGCATTATTTAAGAATCTGTCATACCATTAACATATTACATTTAAGTGAAAAATATTGCACTTTGCGTTGAATAACGGAGAATGTTAGCAAACAAACCTCAGATCAACAGCTTATCCGTTATCCATACGCCACCTTTCAGTTTAGCACAGCAATTGAACTCCACACCATCTGTGTCACAACAATGTTGTAATTAGTTAAGAATTTAAAAATTATTTGTTTTCTTACCTTAGTTTATTAAAAAGGGCCTGTCCCCTAAGTGGTGCAGCCAGGGCGGGCCAAAGACAGCAGCTGCGCAGAGCTAGCGTTAGCTACCGAGATGAAATCATCTGCGCACTTTGTGAGCTCACTCCACCACATGTAAACACACACAGTTTGATCATATTGGTCTTTGGGAGAGATGGAAAGCAGTACGTTTAGCGGTGTCAGTCAGGCGGATTACAATAAGCAGCTCGTTGGGTAACTTGAATTGAGTGTATTCATTCCTTGCCTTTAAGTGTAAACTCAATCAGTTCAGGGTGGTTGTGACGAAGAGGAAACGGAAATGTAGCCCCCGATAGAGCTATAAAAACGATACAAATAAAAAAAAATTAATAAATAAAAAAATAAAGATTCCATTCCATTTCCAGAAACAATACTTTTAAGACATAAACATAAGATAGGCAAATTATTTCAAGCCGAAACAAAATGTTCCATGTATTTTTTTAAACTGTGAGTGATGAGAAAAGACAAAGAAAATAAATACTATTAGGGAATTCGAAAGGCACATGCACGTTTGTGTTAATTTTGGATACGAGAGCAGAAAATAGTGAATGAAAAAAGCATGAATATGTTGGAAAAGATCTGACGAGTATGCGCATTATGCGGTTTCAAAATGATAATGATAAGAGCGAGACCGGATGTTAAATTGTTTGCTTCAAAACTAAAGCCCAAAGCAGCCGCCACCTTACTGTGGTGGAGGAGTTTGTGCGTCCTGACGATCCTAATGGCTATGTTGTCGGGGGCTTCATGCCCCTGGTAGGGTCACCCATGGCAAACAGCTGTCTAGGGGAGGGACCAGACAAAGTGCGGCTCAAAATCACCCCTATGATGATGAAAAGCAAGGACCAGAGTTTCCCTATCCCGGGGTCACCGGGGCCCCTCTCTGGAGCCAGGCCTGGAGGTGGGGCACAGAGGTGAGCGCTTGGTGGCCGGGCCTCTCCCCATGGGGCCCGGTCAGGTCAGCCCCAAAGGATAACATGGGCTGAGGAATGAGGTGGTCCCCCTGTTCAAACAGGAGGTTGTGCTCCAACTACAGGGGATCACACTCCTCAGCCTCCCTGGGAAGATCTATTCAGGGGTGCTACCTAGGACTACATGACAGCATCTGGGTCCAACTGGACTCACAGCAGTCTGACTACTACTTTGTTATGATGTCCCATCCTGTTCAAATTCTTGCTTGTGTTGTACTTACTCTCAGATGTAAGTCGCTTTGGATAAAAGCGTCTGCCAAATGACTGTAGAATAGAATAGAATAGAATAGAAT
>JBAMHW010000003.1:29402657-29425300 GCA_037177495.1 Rhadinocentrus ornatus
TAGCTGTTATGCTGCAAACAAGTGGAACAAACTGCCAGTGGAGATTAAACTTTCACCAAATGTAGACATTTTTAAATTCAGGTTAAAAACATTTCTTTTCTCATGCACCTCGGAATGAATTCTGCACGGTAACATTTTAACTTCTCTTTTTAATAATTTAATGTAATTTATGATTTTATTGTGATTCTTGCTGTTTGTTGCTGCCTTTTACTATTTTTTAATATCTGTAATGCTTTTGTTTTATGTAAAGCACTTTGAATAGTCTTGTACATGAAATGTACTTTACAGATAAACTGGTAAACTAGTAGACTAAGTAACAAACATTTATTCTACGGTGTACCCTTTTCCTCTTTTAGCCACGAGGGCGATGTGCTCATGGGATCAGACCAGTTCTGATCAAAGTTCAGAAGCAGTTAATTACTCATACATAAAGCTGCTTTTATATAATTTGAATTTCACTGTGTGGTTATAACTACATGGATCACTTTTATAATGAGAACAGACCAGTTTCACATCTTTATTATCTTTTTTTTTGTCTGTCTTTTTGCACATGGCCCATAAGTTTTGACCTTTTGATCCATTTTTTGGGTGTTTACCTATGCAAAATAGGGTCAGCTTGTACCTTCTTTCAACTTACAAGAGATTGGCATTCACCAATCTAAGAAAGATGGGAGCAATTTTTCATGGTTTTATTAGAAAATGTTTTGTGGATGAGGCCCAATCTTCTTTAAAAGATATTGTCCTAAACCATAAAGTCAATTGAATCAATACATTTCCCTGCTTAGTGGGGCCTTGACCCAAAGAGAAGTAACAGGACTTTTTAACCTGGGCTTTGTTTTGATTTGTTTCTAGGTTTAAACAAAAAAAAAGAAAAAATTGTTCTGGACACACAGTGACCAAGATTTGCTTGTAAAATTAAACAGCAACCATTGAGAGACTTGGCCACATTTTTCCTTTCCTTTTTCACAAAGACTAATTTGAAAGTAAAATCTCTGTGAAGCCAGAGAATGATCCTGTTAGTTCACTGTCTGTAGTCAGCGTTTAGCCCACATTTTTATGTTATTGATCTCTCAGGAAGATGACTGTCTTTGCTTGAAGAAACTTAAAATATGACCTGTTCTAATTTCTGTTGTATTTACATTTATTGTTAGAGAGGATGCGTTTTACTCTATACTGTCAGGTCCAACAGCTCTCTGGTATTGTTTTTACTACACCAGGTGTGGGCATTGGCATTGTGGATCTGGGCTATGAGCGTCGCCTGGCCAACCAGCTGGGAGCTCACCGTGCTCCTTCCATCATTGGGCTGGTGAATGGCAGGTTGACCTTCTTCCACCAGACTGTAGTACGGGAGCACCTGAGACAGTTTATTGAAGATTTGCTGCCTCAGAAACTGGTGGAGAGGGTAATCACGTCTCATACATACACTTTCACCACAAATTTCAACACATATTTTTCTAAGGAATTTTCTTGCTAATGGATAAAACTGCTTTAGATGTAGTGGAGCTAATTTTTTCATCTTTTTGTAGCTGGAGCACACTTTTCAACAAACCTCTGCTATTTTCCAGATAAATGATGACAACTACAAAGCTTTTCTGGATAGTTGGCATCTGGAAAATAAGCCCAGTCTTCTCTTGTTTGACCAAGTCCCTGTTGTGCCACTACTTTACAAGGTAAAACCACCTAAAGACTGAGAATTTATTCACCTGAAATAAGTTTATGAGAAGTTACACTGTAGATCATGGATCTAATAAACTTCAATTTAAAAATAAGTTTATAGTATGGGGACTAAATAATGGAGCCATTGTGTTGTAGGCTCAGACAAGTGGCTGCACCTCTGATTACAACAAAGGGCTCTTATTTTGAACTTAGTTCAATTTTCTTGTTTGTTGGAAACTACAACATATTTCTATCTATTATTTTGTATGGCTTTGTCTGAACTTAATATTTTATTCTGCCATCCAGCTGGTTTCCAGATGTAAGTTATATCAGCAGTCATACCGGTTATTCTAAGTTACTGATAGTGTCCAACTTACAGTTTTTATTGTAATACTCTTTCAATAGCCATTTTAGAGTGTTTTAGAGTTCTGATTGTTGTATATTGTCATTCTATCACATGGTCGTCATGTTGGGAATATTTTGTTTAGGACAGGGAAGAAATATCACTATTTTGAAAAGATGAACACAGATCAATAAATGAAGCTAAATACATTAGTACAATACAGACATTTTTCAGTTTAGAATAATAGAATAATATTCATAACTCTGGTGCTGAGGATTTCTACCAAACACAAGAATAGCTAAATTCCAGTTTGGTTGAGACGTTCTTATTACTTGATTTTTTTTTTTTATTTGCTCATTTTTTGCCTTACAATTAAAAAGGCTATTATTTTTGTGCTGCTCTCTCCTTTAATTTAATGTATTAATTTTTGTGACTTTTATTTTGCCACCTCCAGTTAACTGCATTCGCCGTCAGGGACTATATTCGCTTTGGCTATGTGGATCAGGGTGAAACACGCAACACTCAGCTCTTGCAGCAATTTAACATTAACACCTACGCTCCCACCATGCTGCTTTTTAAGGAAAACACAGAGAAGCCTGTTGACGTCATCCAGGTACACCCCTGCATTACCTTTAGCCTATAGCTTCACTACTGTAAAAGGAATAAAAAGATCCTCTCCTGTTGTATCGTAACACACTTGCTAATTTAACCCATTCACACACCCCTTAAAATGTTCCCTTTTTCAGGTAAGAGGGATGAAGAAACAGATCATGGATGAGTTTGTCTCCAATAACAAGTTCCTGCAGGTGCCACGGCTGGTTAGCCAGCAGCTATTTGATGAGCTGTGTCCTGTCAAGCAATTCCACCGACGGAGAAAGTAAGGCATTATTGCAAATTTGGTTGTAGCCAATAGTCTTGCACTAAATACCATGTATATGAGATTTGATTGGAGGTGCAGCTGTAAGATGCTGGAGTCTAAACAGAAGAATTGTGCAGGAATGTTACATTGATTTCAAATAGGTAATTTATTGTGAATGCTTTGCAGGTACTGTGTGCTGCTAATCACAGGGGAGGATGAAGCTTTTCTTCCAGGAAATAAGGCCTTCTTGGATTTTGCCACTATGAACAAAAAAGAAGTGCTGCGATTTGCATACGTATACCAGCGTAAGCAGCAGCCTCTTTGTCAAGCGCTTCTACACAACCAGGCTTCAGTCTCACCTCAGGTCAGGGGTCTAAACACACAATGTGCACAGTGAAACAAACATTTTAGATAACTTCTTTTTTTTCTGTTTGTGAACACAATATATAAACCACAAGGAGAAATTAGGCTTTTTTTCCCCACTGCATTTTCTTATCCAGGACATACAAACCTGGAGAGTATATTAGATTTAATGTTTTGGATTTCCTGTTTGTGCTGTCTAAAGTTCTGCAACGCCTCAGTTTACAGTAAAAGTGCTTTGTAATAACACGACAGGTGGTGATTCTGGAGAGGCGGAGCCAAACTGGCCGGGTCCTTTACCGCTCTGTGAGCAGTGGCTGGAATGGCAGTGAGGAAGACAAGTACCGCCTTCACGAACAGCTGGAGCTTCTTCAGAAGGATCCCACCTACCTGAGCTCAGACACCACCTTGCCAGAACTCAACAACGAGATGGCCCCTGTAAGTAACAGCAAACACACACACACTGACTTTAGTTTCCAGGTCACCTGGAATCTTCTGCTTAGAAATGTTTTTGTTTTTTTTATCAGTCTTACTTTTTGTCCTTTGTTCTGCTTTTCAGATTTTTATTATTCAGTGGATGAATGCAGCTTATGATTATATCCTCCAAATATATGATGACCTTCTCTACTCGAACTGGTAAGACGATACCCAGTAAGTCTGCAGAATGGAATGCTAAGAGACAGACAAATACAGTGGGTTTTGCTGATAGATTTGGAAATTTGACCAGAAGCTGAATCAGGCTTCTGTATCAAGATCAGTGTGTACTTTGTGGTAGCTCTGTTAGTAATTATATTTATTTATGTAGAGGCTAAGTTGAAGACTGCAGACTGTGTATTTTCCTTATTTTTGTTGCAATAACAGTTTTTTTTCCCCCTTCAAGGCGAGAGATGATGCCTATTCTGTCCTTGATCTTCTCAGCTCTCTTTATTCTTTTCGGCACTGTTATCATTCAAGCTTTTAGGTAAGAGAGACAACGCTGATCTCCATCTGAGGCATTTTACTCACGTATTTTACTTGCAATTACTCAAAATAAGGTTCTTGTACTTAAGATTAGATCTATAATAATAATAATTATAATAATAAAAAACAGACAAACATGCTCTTTTTTTAAAAACATTTTACTTGATTATTCTGGGTTGCCATTAAGAGTTAGTGCTTTTGATGTCTTCACCAGTTATTATTGTTTTTGTTGTGTATATTTTCAGTGAACCAGGTGAGAGCAAACCCCGAAAAGCAAAGCCAAAGGAGCAACCTGCAACACAAGCTGAGGAAGAAGCAGCAAGCAGAGCAAATACCTTTAGGTAATGTAGTAACATCAAACAAACACAAGATGGACACAAAACACTTGGATATGTTTCCACAGGTCAGCAACCAAAACATTGATCACATGAGCATTTTAGACGGCTCATCGTGAAGGACACATGTAGGGTTATATCAGTACAAGGAAACTGAAAGTGGTCTACTCACCTCTGATGTAAGCAGCAAGGTATTTTGCAGTTAAATGGATTGTAATTATACTTAACCATGTGGAATAATGCTTATGTAATCAGAATTTTTTAGATCAATACACAAACAGAAACCTTCTGAAAAGGAAAGTACAGAAAGGTGTTTTGAAGGTAAAAGTTGGAAATTGTATTGTATCCAACTTAGCTGTGTCATGCACAGCAATTTGCTCAGAATTTATATGTGACCTTTGATCACATCTTTGCTTTACAGTTGTCCTAGCTGGTTGATAAAATCACAATTGTTCCTCTAGGCTTGTCTGGGTTACCTTCAGATGAAATTATTGATGCTTAAGACTACTGTTTTGGGAGCTGGTAGCTTTCCATAAATCCCTCATCCCTAATCACTCATAGCACAAGCAACTAGAGGAACTAAGCACTTTTTGTTGATATACTTAATGTAGCAAATCTTCTTTTGCATGAACATTCTGATACAAATAGCTTCAGCCATTGGAGAACATTTTTGCAGATACGTGCAAATGGGTCCAAAACTAGGCTCTTAACCAAAAAAGACCTGAACATATACTCACTGGAATTGAACAAGACCTAATTATTATTTGAATGCTTGGATGCTGGCCCATTTAGAGCTAAGAAGTTCCACTAGAAGCCATCCTGGAAACAGAGTTGGAAATTGAATTGGCACCTATTTTTCATCTGATCTATAAAATTATAATGATGCCTTGTTTTTATTGCAGTTACTGCTTATGTTAGCACTGCTAACTCTGTTAAGCATTATATGACAGAAGTCTGACCTTTGCAGACTGCCTGTGAGACCCACAGTATGAGAACCCACCCTGGACTCATGTAATTCGGTTGGATCATTACAGATTTCTTGTTTTTAGAAATTTTATTAGAAAAAAGAAAAACTTTTAGACTGGATTTTTGAACAAGACACTCCCCTTAGTTATAAAGGACAAAGCCCTTAACCCACAGAAGCATGATTTACTCTTTTCTTTGCATCACCATTGACTTTGCTTCCCTTTGTCTTTCTCGTTGGTTTATGCAGCCGTCCTCCAAAGAAGGACTTTGTGGAAGTGACAGAGCTAACAGACATTACATACACCAGTAACCTGGTCAAGCTGAGACCTGGGCACATTAATGTTGTCCTGGTGCTCACCAATGCCTCCAAAAATGTTTTGCTCAGGAAATTTGCCAAGGAGGTTTTTTCGTTTTCTGGGTAAGTCTCAGTATCGAGTACTAATTTATTATTGCCTCTTTATTTTTCATAAGAGTTTTTTTAAGAATCACTAAAATGTGTCTATGTACTTACAGGACTCAGACCCTTCACTTCTCCTTCCTCAATGCTGATAAGCACTGTTTCTGGATGCCCTCATTGCTTCGCTCAGCCAGTGCTGCTGGTCAGAGTGAGAGCCATTTAGATGATGAGGAGTCTTCAGACTACACTGGCCACGTCCTGGCCCTCAATGGCTACAAGAAGTATTTTTGTCTCTTTAGGCCTGTCTTCACAGGGGACGATCCGAATGATGCCTCATCTGAGACCTCATTTTCCTCTGACAGCAAGAGAAAGTCCCGCTCCAGGTCCAGGTCTAGCTCCCACTCCCGATCCCGGTCGCATTCCAGGGAAGACGGTGCCATACCCAAAAGAGGCTCAAGTAGGGCCACTAGCATAGAAGTCCACCACAAGCTTGATAGGCTGGGGCTGTGGATGGAGAGGCTAATGGAGGGAACCCTGCCTAGATTACAGGTCCCTGCATGGCCAACACTTGATACCACCAACAGCTCCTCCACAGAGAGCTGAGGTCAGAGTAGAAATTACAACCCACGGTTTTGCCTCCTGTTTAGGGCTTTAGCAGAATTACTGCAGAGCTTTTTCAAACAATTATTTAAGTTTTTTTTAATAAATGTAGATGAGCACTGAACTGTTGACACCTTTTGGGTGGTTGGGTGGTGCTGGTGAGCACCAGCGGCTTGCAGAAGGGTGTTAGGATTACAAAATGCAAATTTTATATTGCTTTATCACATCCACATGCCATCAGTGTGCATTGTACCTCAGGTGCTAACTGTAGCTAGCTCTGTGTGTGTCTTTGTATAATCAGTAGGTCAACTCCTGCAGTACAGCAAACATTTTTGCTTGTTTTTTTGGACTACTTTAATTCTTTAAAACACATTCAGCATCCTCATTGTATTCAAATCCAGAAACATTTTTCTGAGTAGCGTCTCCAAAGTTTGAATTTATGTTTTCATTTTCGTTAGAATGTGCTTTATGTGGTCCGATCTCCCCACGGGTTTCTATAGAAAACAGGTTAAGAGTAGCCTGAAAACCAACCTGTTGCACTGATCTCAATAATGATTTTTTTCCTCATATTGTTCTGCAACAATCACCTTTGGTGGTTCCTCCGAGTTTTCATTTGTTTGTATTTTTCAAATATAATTTTGAACAGTAATTATTATCCAAAAATCACTCTTTTCCCTCACCTGTCACTTCTTAAATGTGGCAAATTTAAATGTTTAAGGAGAAACGAGAATCCTTTTATTATTCTCTATCTTTACTAAATCTTCAGTAAACATCAATGCATGGAGTTAGTAGACCTAAAAATCACAGATGAATAAATCTAGTAAATTTAACTGGCAGCTTAAATGTTTCACTCCTCCTGTTCTCACTTTTCTACTATTCACTAATATGCTGCTTTAATATTTACGATACACTGATAAGTCAAATAATTTGATTTTCTTGTTTGTCCTTTGAACTTAAACTGCTCCAAAATCTTACTAAGAAATTAAGTGTCATTAAACTCTTTTTAGAACTGTTATTTATTGAAATGTGTATCATTTTATTTCAAGTTTCTTTAACCTAATTAAAAAAATATCTACAATAATGGTGTATTTATTGTATTTAAATTCAATTATAATTTCCCATTAGCAGTAAATTAAGTAATTCTCTAATTTGATTTGATGACAAGCAAAGACAAAATAGTTTTTCAGATTTTCTTTATTCTAGATCAGACAAAGTGAATTTTAATTTACCATGCAAGAATGCATCTTTATGAGAAATATAACTGCTGCTATGCAAAAATACACATTCAGAAAAAGCATCAAACAGTTTATGTTATAGCATTAAAAAAAGTAAAGTAATTGTGTATTTACTAGCAAGGATGTCAAAGACACAGCCGTCCTGTCAGTGCTGACAGTACAATGCTGGACATGTCCAAGTACCAGTTTCCAGAGTCCAGTAATTTTTGAGGGTGAAAACTTTTTTTAATTTTATGCTTAGAATTAGGTTATGATCAGGTTTCACTGCCTGTTACAGCTATCAATCACTTTCTACAGTAAGTCTTGAGGGCCAAAGGAGACAGGCAGCAGCTCTTCCACTGTCATCTTTCTGTTTGAGCCATCAGTCTTTGTCAGGTAAACATCCCAATTAGTCCCAAACTGTAAATGAAACGAGGTAAAAAGAATATTTTTACACGAACAGCTGAAAAAAAGCGTTTGTCTTTCAAAAGGTTTTACTCTTCACTTTTAACACCACTGTTGGACACTTACCAGTTTGTTAATAAGAAACTAGCATTTTGATAATGTGGTACTGGGACTAGTGCAACATGAGTACACCATTCAGTAAAAAATTGACTATAAAACACTTTAGTCCTCTTAAGTGTTTTTAACTGCATCAAATCACTGATTGAGCCTTAAAGGAAAACAACCAAACCAATCAAGAGATGATACCTCTCTCATAAACTGCCTGCAGCCTCCACATGGAGAGATGAACTGGTCACTCATGTCACTGAAAAGAACATAAGAGGAAACATGAAGGAGTTTTACAGGGGGTCACATATCTAACACTTAGCACATGAGTTCTTTTCACTATGTAGATCAGTGCTTCTCACCATTATTCATACTTTCTAGTCAAACAACATAAAGTTTGTGTCAGAGGGAATGTGGGGAATTTCTTTTGACATGTGTTGACGTGCAAAAAAAAAATGCCACCGAAGGTGAGTCATGTGATTTAATAATTAAGTGATGACAGTGAGAATTTTTGTGTCTTTAGAAATACAGGGAACTTCACGGATTGAAATAATAAAAACAAGTGCACATTACCTTGCTATTGCAATGGCCTTGAATTGTCTGTAGCCTTCCGACACTGCTTTTGCAATTGCATTTCTTTCAGCGCACACTCCCAGATTATAGCATGCATTCTCCACATTGCAACCTGCCGCAGACACACATACAGTACATATGGAATGATTTAATGCATGTTCTTTAAAATGCGGCCATTATGCCCTAACCATATTTTAAAAAAACTAAGAAAACTTACCCGAAGTAAATGACACATTACTCTGTGACCATAAGGTTCGTTGAAGATGGAGCAGAGGATGGCTGCTGCGTCTCAAGCTCTCTCCCCAAACGTTATTTATTTCTATACACATCTTTCACCCTGACTCTGAACACCGGCACCCCCAGGGCTGTGTAATCAGTCCTCTGCTGTACTCCTTGTTCACGCATGATTGCGTGGCCACCCACAGCTCCAAAACCATCGTTAAATTTGCTGACGATACGACCATCATTGGCCTTATCACTGACGAGATGGCCTACAGAGAGGAGGTCAGAGGCCTGACATCTTGGTGCCAGGACAACAATCTCCATCTCATTGTCAACAAAACTAAGGAACTGATTGTGGACTTTAGGAGGAGGCAGAGGGAGGAACACCCCCCCCCCCCTTGATTCAACGGGGCTACAGTGGAAAGAGTCAACAGCTTCAGGTTCCTTGGGGTCCACATCAGTGAGGAACTCACCTGGACTCATCACACTGACTTTATTACAAAGTCAGCCAGACAGAGGCTCTTCTTCCTCTGCAGGCTACGGAGGCTTAACATGGGTTCAAGGATACTCTGCAACTTTTATAGGAGCACCATTGAGAGTATCCTGACTGGCTGGTACAGCAGCTGCACCGCCCTCCACCGCAAGGCTCTACAGAGGGTGGTGAAAACTGCTCCGCCCATCACCGGGACAGTCCTGCCATGGGTAGATGGCACTACATTGTGTGAGACAGCAGACAGCTGTGAGGAGAGTAAGTTAGTTAGTGCGTCATGTCATTAAACCCTTGTCACACAGGAGAAACCGGATTAGCCCATCCTAGATGAGGCATCTTATTTTTCTGAATGCCAACCTACACTGAGGACATAAATGCTGCTTTCTTGAATTTGGTTCTCGTTCTGTTTTGTGGATTTGTTAGCTGTTTTTTGTCCATTTGTGCAGTATAAGATTTTTGGTTGAAATAGTAAACAAAAGTAAGTGGTTTTGTATAAGAATAAATGGTTAAAAGGAGGCAAATATAAGGCTTCTTGTAAAAATGCTGAACACAAACATGTTTTCAAAACACCATTCATTCATTTTTGCAAGATTAAGGTAAATTATGGGGCTAAAAAAGATGCTAAATTAAGAGCCGTTTGGGAGCCAAAAGAGCCGGCTCTTCTTTGGGAGCCAAGCCAAAAGAGCCGGCTCTCTGAAAAGAGCCGAACATCCCATCACTACCAGCCACCCCAGTCACAAACTGTTTTGTCTGCTACCGTCTGGCTGACGGTTTTGCAGCATTCAAGCCCGTACCACCAGGCTCAGGGACAGCTTCATACCGCAGGCCATAAGACTTCTAAATGCTGTCAGCAGCAATGCCACCTTTAAATAATAGCATCTTCTAATTGCTTATTATATATTTTACTGTATAACTTATTTGTAGTATTCTTGCTTTTTGTGTTTGACTATTTTTATTGCGGTTTTTATTTCTTTTATCATTGTCAGGTGAGCCTGGGATTCAGTAATTGTCAATAATTGTTGATGTGTTTGTTGTGCAATGACAATAAATTCATTCCTTCAATTCAGTCATAAGGATCATGTGCATGTTTTTGGTGTCTATGGATATCTAAGGACCTCAGAGAATGTATTTTCTTTTGTCTGTTATTATGCTTGAGTAAATTTCAATAAAACTGAGTCGAAATGTAAATTTCTATCCTTTGGTTTTGTTTTGTGAACATTAGGGTCTAAACTTTTAACAATGGTTGATAATAAACACCAGTGTCCTTTGTAAATCTTTATTGTAAACAATTATGTGTGTAATGTTTTCTTTTCAGTCCTCATAAAGGCCGATCAGGCTTAACAGGTTAAAAGGGGATGAACGTTTGCCACTTCTGGTCTAACCAAATAGTGACACTGCTACGCTCTTTGGACTCAGCTGTTTAACAGGTTTGCCACACCTGAAACTTTTGGCTTAAGGAACATGTGACATATCCAGCTTTGTACAACACTGACAGGATGGTTGTGTCTCTGACATCAAGTGTTTACAGTGATTGGACACAGTTATGCAAAAGCAGAATGTCTCATGACTTTATGTTAAAAAAAAAAACAAACTAAATGTTTACTCTGAACTTTCCTCACCAAGTCCAGTCATTTGAACTGTCAGGTGATCATTAACATAGAAGCAGCATGAACTTCAGATCAAGTTGATGTAAAATGTTCCTGTTCTTTAAATAAGGACTTGATTCAAAACACAAAAACATAAATTTTTTGGAAAACAAGAATTTCAATAATTTTGTATTACTAACAGCGGAAAATCTGAGAAATTATGAGCAATTACTTTGATTTTCTGCTCATCCTAAAACTAGATTTTATCCTCAGAAAAGTAATTACTCCATTCAGTTATTAACATAGAATTTTACAAGCAGCTTACCTGTAAACACAGTGTTGTCGAGGGTAAGGAGAGCAGCTCCCACCCTAAATTTGCTGTAAGGACAGTACGCTTGCTCCTTTGCCTTCTGTGACTGACTAATCAGATTTTGAATTGTTTCTTGGTAGTTGGAGCAGTCCATTCTTGCTCTTGGGCTTTGTAAAGTGGTTTTGCGTCAGTGAATGTGCCTATTGTAGCTCAGCTTTTAAATGTCAATGGAGCAGAGAGAAAGGGGAGAGGTTGGAGTCACTGCCAATCATTTGCTAGGGATGTCAACAAGCTGTCATGAAGAAAGAGAGGTGACCTTTTGTGTTTGCAGCATTATGAATATTTTTGAACAGAGGTGGTCTTTTCAGGACAGGTTACGCAGGTCTCATCCCATTAACTGTGACTTTCTTGTATGACAGGTTAAACTGAAAGTTAGTGGAGAAGTTTTTGAAGTTTGAGAAACTACACGTATTGTTTTTATATTTTTTTGTAATTATTAGAGAAATTGAACCTTTGAAGAGAATGTATTTCCAGACAAAGAATCTTTTAAATGTTTTTATGCCATTTCTGAAAAACACAGTGTAATAACTACAAAATACACAGTGTATTTAGCTGAAAAAGTTGCCAGACTTGGTCAGTCTGTATAATAAAAAGAATTCAGGCAATACCCATTCTGTAAAAAAGTCAGAATGAAGTCATTTTCTTACCGTGTATATTTCTGGTAATGTCGTTTGTGTAGATATATTCAAGTTTATATAGAAGCATTGTAAAAGACAAAAAAACAAAACAACACAAAGATTTTTGGGTCCTTTAAGATCTATTTAAATAATTATGACAGCAAACTTTTCTGTGAGTGAAGGAATCATTAACTGTTCTGTATGACCCAGTTAATCCATGAGATGTAGTTTCTGACTTTGGTGTAGACACCGGGGTAAAAAGCATAACCACAGCCGATACCCCACGACACAATTCCTTCTAATTTACCGTTGCAGACAAGCGGTCCTCCTGAGTCACCCTGAGGAGGGAAAGTACAGGCTTAGTAAGTTGGCAGTTTAAAAATCTTACTGTTTTTGTTATCTAAGATGATTTTATAGTAATGCAAAAAAAATAAATAAAATAAAGTATTTTTTTTTGTGAAAATTTTGGTAAATCTGTGCATGCCCCTTCAGTACTTTAGCATTAAACTGCTGAGCAGTTGGCATTTAGTGACTTAGAGAAAGAGACACATTGCTACAGGAAAAAAACATCTAAATTTCAATATGTCAAGCAACCAAAAGCATTGCTTTACATCTGTGATATGTTTAGAGAATATAAACCTAGCAGAGCTCTTAGATCCAAAGATTCTGGTCAACTAGTCCAGACCAGAGTCCAGACTAAACATGGAGAAGAAGCATTTAGCTGTTATGCTGCAAACAAGTGGAAAAAACAGCCAGATGAGACTTTCACAAAATGTAGACATTTTTAAGTCCATGTTAAAAACATTTCTTTTCTCATTTGCCAATGCCTTTTACTATTTCTTGATATCTGTAATGCTTTTATTGTTTTATGTAAAGCACTTTGAGTTGTCCTGTACATGAAATGTGCTATACAAATAAACTGCCTTGCCTTTAAACAAATAAAGTTGCTTGCACTAAGTTTTTCAAGGATTCCAGACTGTTCTCAGCTTGTTTTATTGCCTCCTTGTGGTCATAAGAAAAGCAGCTTTAACAGAATAGAAAATATGTATTTCCTCTTACAGTAGGATTTTAGGTTTTACTTTACTTTGAATTTCTTGATTATCATTTTATTACCAGCTCCTCACAGAGTCCGAAGCTCAATTTTATGTCCATCTCAGCTTTATTTGTACAGACTTTAATTTCTGTTTTCATGTTTGAAACTTTGAACTTCTAAAAGCATATGGTTAGCCAGCCACAGTCTTCTCACTGGAGTATAATATTATAAACAATAAACCAACAATGACATTCTAAAATGAGTTATACAACAAAGAGGAAGTTAGTGGAGTGAGACAGACTGGTGTTACATGATCACACAATTCGGTTCCTAAAAGACAAGTGGTTATTGCATTGTTTTTACTAGCTGCTAATAGATAAACTGCCCTTCACTCATTTACAAGGGACTACAGTATATATTATATGAATATATATGAAGCTGTAGGCTAAAGACAACTCTCAAGGTCATCTACAAAATCTTCCTGTCCAAAATAAAACGGTCTCAGTTTTGTTTTAATTGTTTTGATCAAGGAAATCTAAGGTCCGTGCAACAAATCTTTAGTTTTATATCTTTATGGACAGATAGGTCTGAATCTGGATAGCTGTGCAGGGAAATTTTCATATTTACTGTAAATGGACCCCAAAAGCAACATGAGAACAGAGTGGGGCCCAGGACTGAGCCTTGAGAAACTCCACATGTGACTGTGGCTTGGGATGAAGAATATTTGTCTAAGCAGAGTGAGAAACTCAGATTTAAATCACTGTAAAGCTGTAGATTTAATTGATGCACACTGCTGACATTAAATCAATTATTTTCTCCCTTTCAGACACACACTTACACATTATGGCTCACCTGACAGGAGTCTTTCCCACCAGTGAGAGAGCCAGCACAGATCATGTTGCTTGTGACCCTGAAGTAGTAGTAATACCAGCAGTTTGAGAAATAATCCACATCTACAGATATCAGTTCATTTGACAGACTTTGGCCATTGACCCAGGTCACACCCCAGCCACTGACTGTGCATCGGGCAAAGTTTTCCAAAGGGGGTGAGCCCACATCTGGCAAAGGGATCGGCTCCACTATGGAATTGATGTTCGCTGGACGGTCTAGCTGACTCACAGGAAACACATTTTTCTGTCAGTCATAGTCACAAACTAGCACTGAAAGTAGAATAGTACTTATTCTGCTCACATTTTAGAGGTTAAAGTAACATTTCAATATACACCCAGAAATTCACATTGTAGTTGTTTTCTTTAATTGTAATAATGGCACAACACCAAACAGGTTCCGTAAAATATATGATATAGAATACTACTGTGGGGAAATGAGGGAGTTTTAATTAGATATATAGAGGAAAGGGAAGTGCTATGTTCAAGTATTGGCCATGCAGTGATATGGCACAGTAAAGGACAAAATTAAGACCACTGAACAGTTGCCAATGGCTGTATCCTTATTGAAGCCAGCCACTGTTCTGGCCAATAATAAACCAGCACTTGTAACAGAGCACACCTCTACAAGTATATAGCTTCTGCCGCTGTTAATTACTTGGTTAGTGCATAAAACTAATTTAGAAGTGGAGTCCCTGTTTTGGGTAACAGGAAGTGACATCACTACCAGCTACAATTTAACTGTCTAGAGATGCGCCAGAAATATAACAACAAAATTTAGCAACAAAAATCTTTTTTGTATTATACTCTGCCTCATTGCTGTTTTGATGATCACTGATTTAGCAACACTTTGAAACAATAACCTGAAAAATTAACATAATCCACTCACCCACATTCATGGCATCTTTATGCACTAATTTCCTGCATCAGAATTCAACTCTATGTTATAGTTTTACTGCTGTCCTTACCTTAAGCAGCATGATATCATTGTCAAGCATCCAGTAATTGTACTGGTAATGTTTGATGATTAATGAAACGTTGAAGGTCTGCTTGAATCCTTCCAGCTTTACAAGGTTGTACTGACCTAGGACCACTACTATCATGTGACTCCTACAAGAGAAATGAAAATAACACCTTATTGATCTCAGAAGGGAAAATATAAATGAGAGTATATAATAAGCAATTAATAGCACCTTAGGACATTAAACGTCATTAAGTAATAGTGAAAAAAAAATTAATACTCAAATAAATTATCTTTGTTACAGCTTTGAGTGTATATTATTAGTCTTAATGCATGATCAGTGTATTATATGGAGATCAGCTTAAGAACTGCAATAACTTACGGCCTCCAGCAGTGGGCGGCAGACACCACCCACTGCGGGTGTACCAGGGTGCCTCCACAAAAGTGGGATTCACTGTAAACGAGGGAGGCCTGATACTTGATGGAATAAGGCTTTACCACTTCACCCCCAATAATTCTGGCCCCAAACACACCTAAGATACATGGAAGCATAGCATACAAATAGCTTTGACGTTTATTTATTTTATTTTTTTCTAGTTAAATAAATTTAGAGACAGGAAGACAATATTTAATCCAATCCAATCAAACTTTATTTATATGTCATTTCTGTAAAAATGTAACTCAAAAAGCTTAAAACAATGCAACCAGGTGCAAACATATAAATACAAAGAAACACAATTAAGTATAATGGGGTGTATAGAAAGCAGCTTCTCCAAGAAGACAAATACAAGTCAAAAGAATAAATACAATACCATGATATTTTTATTATTCTAGTCATGAACCTCACCTGTCAGTTCAATAATGAGCAGGCCAAACAGTAGGAAAGGACCAAATGGAACCAATTTCATCATAGCAGCTACTATAGAAACATACAGAGACAATCACAGCAGTCTATTTATATAAATACAAAAAAATGTTAAATGCACTCCTCCTTGTTTATGCTGATTAAAAAGCTGATATGCATTTGTTTGCAGTTGTCCTACACGATCAGTTGCAGGTTTCTCAGACGTAAGATCATTCACAAGAATAAGCATGCCATATGTATTTATGTATTTATTAATTGCAGTATAAAAGGTGTTGTAGGTTCAAGTCTCACAAAGAACCAAATGGAAGTAAATCCTAAATACTGCATGAAATTAACAAGGTCTTGATTAATCATCTTTCCTTGGAAACCAAAAATATTCAAGCAATGCTTATCATGTTCATGCTGTAAAAATTACTTTTGGTTTTAAAAACATTTGTACTGTTGGTTGATCATTCAGATGTTAAACTAGCACATGATGGAAAAGAGAGCCAAGATAACCAGCCACCCTTCTATGGCTTCCAAAATCGGTCATATATCATGCGGTGTCAAAGAATAATCTTTTTTAGTGGTCCATAGTTTATAATTGCATAGACTATTCAATGATTTTCCTATTCACACATCCTCAAATGAGGTTTTTGGAGACAGTTTGAGTTTCAATTGAATGATTTAAATATTTTTTTAAAGAAAAAGCCCAACATTTCCAAAACTTATTCAGATAGTGCTACCCTTTTGTTTACACTCCCATATGTAACCATTGTATACAAAACTGCCTCACCTTATCAACAGTCAAGTCAGAGTCCACCCAAGTCTATCCACACATCCACACACTAATATAATCTTAAACAAATGAAGCTCCAGGAGAAGTCTGAGGACTCTCAGGATGCCTTTATGCTGTAAGCACGCCTGTCTTTCTTTTTATCCCCCACCATTATTAAAGTGTCTGTAACATGCAGAAAGGATAGAATGTGACCCAGTACTAAAAAAACCTCTCTTTCATTACACCTCTTTTTTCAGAAGCTTTTGTTCTCACAGCATCCGCCCTTTGTCTAGTGCTGCAGACAAAGTAAAGCTTTACAGTGATGAAACCCAATAAGCCAGAGAAATGATAGATTATACTTGTAAGACATACTGTTAGTACATATAATGATATTACAGAGAGCAGGACAAGAGGAGTGTGATATATTTGACCTCTGGTGTTCTATCAACCTGAGATGAAGCAGGGTCTACTATACTTCTGATCAAATCAAATATCTTTTTATTTATAAAGTTTCATGCAAAAAGCAACACGAAGTGCTTACCATAATAAAAACAATTTATCCATATTAAGATAAAATAAAAATAAAACAAGCCTTTTTTCACCAAAGTATAAAATATAGCAATTTAAAAATGTCACTTAAGAAAAAACCTTTTAGAAATTGTATATATTACATATAGAGCAAGAGTAGGTGATGTCATTTTAAACACATTTACCCTCATATTAACTAAAGACTAAAATAAACAGTCTTGCTTAAATAAAAGGAAAGAAAAGAAAAGACATGCTCAATCAGAGCTTTAATCGGTTCTGTATTAATAAGTCTGATCCAGCAGAGATATGCTGCAGTGTCCCTCCTCTTCACAGCCTTATCCATCTCCTAGGTGTTACTCTCGTTTAGGTTCTCAGCACTTTTTCTCTTACTTTTTTTTTTTCCATTCAGAGTTCTCACCCAGGGGGATGTTTGGTTTGTAGCTCACAGCCTCCTTCCAGTCTGAACTCCCGAGGTGCCATTCCACCTGTGAGGGTGAAAGGTGATATCATGCTCAGTTTTCCCTCTGGTGCAAAGTTGTTGTGATGAACAGGATGCTTTTGTGCTTGGTGTGTGTGTGTTTGTGACAGAGATAGGGAAGAAGAAAAAGTACCTGAGTGACAGAGACTTCTCTGTGGCAAGTCTTAAAGCAGCATGTGTCAGCGAAATATTGCATGTCCTTTAATATATTTACAAGTGGTGCTGTGTACTGTTTGTTGACATGCATAGCTTAAAATAAAAAGAGAACTAAACTATTGCATAGAAAGACGACATGGAAGCTAAAATAACAATTTACAGTATCAAAATAAAAGTTAAATTAAATAAATTCAATAAATATTTTATCAAAGGGGGTTTTAGGCTTCTATCATTACATCTTCATACACCAATCTATTCATGTTTACATGGTTCACCAAAACTTTTATTCATAAAGTAGCAGTTAATAAGCCTTGTTTCTTTGTATTTAAAGGGGAAAGACATGCAATGTGCAAATTAAATGTCTCTATATGAAATTAAACTTTAAAGATGTTTTTTTTTATTAAAGGTATATTTTGTATCTTTAGTCTTCAAAAATAATGACAGCAAGTGGTCAGAGTTTTACTACACCTTAGGGCCCCTGTGGTGTCAGCCAAATAAATACCTGACAGTGGGATGCCACACACAACCATCTTTCCTGTTCTGCTGGGTGAGGCATGAATTATTCACCCTGCTGTAAATGTGGGACAGAGGAGGTCAGGCAAAATTCCCATCCCCCATGGTATGGATGATGTTGATTTGCCAGAGGGTTTATAATGATGATGACCATCATCATCATTGTCATTGTTGCCATGATTGTAGCACTGATAACAATGACATATCAATATTGCTGACGTGGATTCAGGGATAGTTGCTGACTCGTACAGAGACACTTGTGTGGAGAATATCTAATACACAACAAAGCCATGCAACACGCATGCACAAACATGGACACACACAAACTCACATACACAGAAACAAATAAACTCACAGTAGGCCATTGAGACATTTCAACAGGGATAAGTCTGCATGATGAAATAGAGTGTGCTGATACAGTATAGATGAACCTGCTCAGCACCCCGTGTTTCCATGGCAACAGCATAAGGCCCTTCAACAAGTCAGAAGGGTCAGAAGACAGACTTCTGATAGTAGATACTTTCTAAATGTGAACTTTGTTCCTTTCTCTTCTCTCTTTCCTTCTCAATCAGCGCCACAGTGTTGGACCTTTCGGCTGCATGATGAACAATGAAATTAAAACCTGTATTTTTCTTTTTCAGGAAACTTGAGAATAAAGGTTGATATGATTGACTCCATCTGTTTCCGGAGCGGAGTGCATTAGTAGTCCAGGCCAGTAGGCAGGAGCAGAGGACGCTGGTTGTGTGGCTGCTGTAGTCAGTCACTGGTATGGTGTGAGATAATGGCCCCACCTGCTGCAATGAACCTGCTTCTGTGTTTATGTTGTGTGCTCCTGGATCTAACAACAGTCCACAGTGAGTAGATTATTTTGTTTTGCTTTTCTGTGTTTTTCCTTAAACTACCATACTTCCTAATTAGAAAGGACAAGATATTTTTAAAGGAATATTTTTACATAGTAGAAAACATGCATATTGAAAGAGAAGTAAAGAAAAGTCCCCATACTCTGCTCAGAATACATCAGATATCTCATTTGTTTATTACACTATAGGGAAAAAAAGAAGAGAAACTCTTTGTTACTTTTTTTGTCTTTTCCTTGATGCCTTGATCAGTTAAGTGAAGTGGACTTTCAATGCAGACAGCATACAAACACATGCGCTATGTGGAGCATAGTAGTGTGCTGGAGGAATTTGTAGCTCACACCGTGAGTTGTTCTGCTCCGAAGACTCATTCTACACATATAGGCACTTTGGTACATTTCTCCAAGAACATAGAAGCATCAAAAGAGAATTACCACCGCTACTCTCAAATCCTGTCCTCAAATTTAAGGAAACTGGGGTACTGCATTACCCTTCCCATCATAGCCGTAAGCTCTAAAGTGCGAACATCAAGCTGCATCAGTCTCTCACAGTAGTATTCTATATCTCATAAGAACATGTCAGTTCTCAAAGCACTGGAGTCCAGTAAGACAGAGGTCCCCAACCCTGGTCCTCAAGGCCCACTATCCTGCAGGTCTTAGATGTCTCCCTGCTGCAACACACCTGATTCAAATTAAACGGCTCTCTGACAAGCTCTGCACAAGTCTGCTAATGAGATGCTAATCTGAATCAGGTATGTTGCAGCAAGGAGAGATCTAAGACCTGCAGGATAGTGGGTCTTGAGGACCAGGGTTGGGGACCTCTGTCTTACTGGACTCCAGTGCTTTGAGAACTGACATGTTCTTATGTAGCAAAATGAGTAACAAGTTTAGCTTCAGTGGAAGCATGATCTATCCACAGTTCTGCACAAACTATGAGCCGTCAGGTGAGAGATGCAAACATAAAAACCAGATGGGCTGCTTTTGAAGTGTGCTAAGATTTAATGAAGGAAGTTTTACCTCTTCCCACTATGCCAGTGTTGATAGTCTCTGTCATCTCAAAAGTTATGTCAGGTAAGGTTGGCAGACTAGCCACTCTCATGTTCTGCAAGTTAAAATCACATTTTTCCCCCATAAAGGGCTTCAGTTACCCAAGGGACTATGTGACATCCAAATAAAGTGGTAAAACCAATATTTACATTAATATATTATAATATTATATGATTATTATAATATAATAGTAGTAATATTAATAATAATTAATATGCCAATATTTTAAATTGGACTTTAAAAATACTGGTAATTCTAAAGAATCTTTATGCTGTGTTCTTTCCTTGAATACAATGAGGTTATGAACAAAATAAAGTTATGATAGTAAAAATAATAAATAAATAAATAATTTATCACATGTGCTACGCTTGACCCTTACAATGGTGATATGGAGGATGAATGATTTTCCTTTTATTTAGAACATTGGCAGCTCATTCCCAAGCCCTTCCCCATGTTGAAGTGGCCCTGGGCAAGACACTGAACTGCACTTGGTCCCTGATGTGACCAGTGGTGTGTAATTGTATGCAACTCAGAAAAAGGCAATGCAAGTATAGTGTTTATAAATAGAACAAGAGGCACTGTATGTGTTTAAATGAATGGGTGAATTAAAAAAACACAATAAAATGCAATCCAAGTGCAGACAATTTACTAACTTCTTATTGATCAAAGGCTTTCTTCCATTCCTTATAAAGGAAGGAAAAGTTTTGGTCTTGGAAAAGTAAGTCTCTCTTGGTGGTTGTCAACGGAGAGCAACATTGAGTGTTGTCCCCTGGGGTGCTGCCTTGAGATGCTGGTACCTGAATCTACTACTGAAACTGACCAGGAAAGCTTTGGGTAAAATAATTAAAAATGTTCAGAAAACATCAAAAGACGCTGGAGAAAAATCACAATTATCCATGGATTTTCTTTAATATATTGACCCCAAACATGTAGCCTACTTGATAAAGAAGTATCCTCTAGACAAACAAGAAACTTAGGTAATGATATTTTTTATCAATTTGATGAATAAAATGTTTAAAAAATATTGTTCATTGACATTTCTACTACAGTGACTTTCATCTTCTTTTGTCACATGTTCATGCTGTTTCCAGACAAAAGAAACCTCCCTGTCCAAAAATATTCACTATAAACCATTATGTGTTGGTCAGCTATATTTCAACCCACAGCTGAAGATATTTGTAGGAAATGGTCGTCACTGTTCCCACCATGCGTCCGACTATGCAGCCTGAGGTCAGTGTAGCTTAGCTGTTGCATAAGGCATGCAGGAGGGGTTTCCGCTGTGATGTTTCAAAAACTAGAGCGAGGTGGTGACACTGAAGGGTCAGGCAGGCTGTGTTACATTAACTTCATCACGTAGGAAGCTCTAGGTGACAGAAATCCACTACTTGTAAAGCCAAGTAAAGACATGAGGGGGGTGAGGAGAGCTAAATCATTATTTCTCTTTTACTCACTCAGGGCTGACCTTGTTTTATAGGGTGGACTTTTTAAGTGTGACTGATATCTATACCATTTGTCTTTTTTTTAAAGCCGACTCAAAACCAACTTTATTATCACTGACTGAGAACAACTGTATGCTCCTACTTGTTAATCAGAACAGAAAAAGCCTTTCAGATTCCATCAAGAATCTGCAGCAAATCAACCTTTACATGCTCTGTGAGTCATCACAGACACAAACAACACCACTCGTTCAGCTTATGTTCTTGTGTTGATGTGTTCATGCAGGTCGTGTGCTTATGCAGGGCCGTATAGTGGGTGGTTACACTGCTGCACCAAACTCTATCAAATACATTGTGTCACTGCAGAGCACCAGTGGCCAACACTTCTGTGGTGGATCACTAGTCCACAGATACTGGGTTCTGACTGCAGCACACTGCAACATTGGGTAAGAATGTTGTTATTTTACTGTGAACTTTAAGGTGACATAATAGCTCATTTTCAACTCTTTATAGTTATTTTGGAACTGTGACAAATTCATCTGCAAGATTTACAGCGAAATCAAATAAGATAGAAAAATCTAATAGAATTAATTCAAATCAGAGCCCTAGCTTCTGAAAGGGTTTTTTGTTTGTTTGTGTTTTTGTTTTTTTTGCCAATTGGTTCTTTTGAGAATGTATTTTAGCTGTAACATAATATATCACTGAGCCTTTCCAAGAAATCCTTTATATATATAATCCTTACCAAGTCATGTTACAGCCTAACGCCAACCAGGAAATTACTTTAGTTTCATGTTTCATTTTAATGTAACCATGGCAACCTGTAAAAAGAATGTACTTTATCTCAAAATGTTTTCTGATTCTACTGAAATAAAATTTTTGTGTAACCCAACCAGGAAGTGATTTGTTTTACTCAAGTGTTGTTGTGCTAGACTTGACAATTACATCTGCTCTGATGTGGAAACACTGATAAGGCGTATTTTCCTGAAGCTGCATGTCCCAGTGATACCTTTAGCCGGCCAACTCTGCGCTCCTGTTCTCATCCACCTGCTGCATCACCCACTCACCTAG
>JBAMHW010000003.1:29432407-29447996 GCA_037177495.1 Rhadinocentrus ornatus
CTGGAAAGTCCTGGTTGGGGGGGGAGTTTTGAGGAGACAAAGGAAGAGGTCCCCCCCCCCCCCCACACACACACACACACACACACCTCTCTCATTAATTCTCCCTCCCCTGTCATCCACAGTTGTGATCGAGGATGAGAATGGCGACAACGAAGCACTGAAAAATGGAACAGAGAAAACCTCGGCAGAGGCTTAGAGTGCTCAGCTCACCACCCCCTCCTCAAAAGACACTCTTGAAAAATTTTTATGGCGATATTTAGCAGTTTTAATCCAAAGACACTGTATATAAGCACTTTCTCTCATGTGGCAGCAAGCAGAACTTCCACACCCTCCTCTCCCAGTCATGACCGGCCAGATGACACACACACTGGCAGGGATGAGAGATGGCAGCAAAGGAGACCCCCAGGTGGACACCCCTCAACACACACACACACATACATGCACACACACACCACCTACACACACCCTCGATTACAGGGTTTCGCCATAAATCCAATTCAAGGAGAAGACTTCAAGGGGGGAGACGAGGGAGGGGTGAGGTGAAGGAAGGAGGCCATGCTGTCGAAATGCAGAAATCAGGGACAGGATACAGAAGTAAATCTAATATAATAACTAAAGCACACACTTCTCCTATCTTCTCAATCAAATCTATGGTACCATTCTTTCTGCTTCTCATTTTGATTGAGGGCAAATGAATAACAAAGTTTGTAAATATGGAAAGTGTAGCCCATATTTTCTTGGACAAAGTGGGAATTGGTTAACTTATTTGTTCTGTATTGAATACTTTATTTATTATTGATCCTTGGGAAAATGTCTTTTGCAGTGACCTAAGGCCTAAGGGAGTGGTTTATTTTGTATGATGAGAAAAACTTTGAGCAAATGAGAATGATTTTATTTTTCACTTAACAATTCTCGATGTTGCCTGTTTTTTGTTACCATACTTTGCAGCTAACGAGTCATTTATAAACGGTGTACTTCCCACCTGTTTGTAAGCTTCCCAGGCTTTCACCTGGATTGGTTAATACTGTAACTTGACTGTAAACACCCTATTGATAAAACTATTTATATTGCATTGTGCATTATTGTGTGTGCCAAAACTCATGAGGGATATACTGTACTGGACTACTTGTTCTTTTTCGTGCTTTATACATTTACTCGTTGAGTTGTTTAGTTGGGTAGCCATTTTTTTAGGGCTCTTTTCGTAAAACACTTAAATACCAACTCATGCATGGCAAATATAAAATCATGCATGCATGGCAGCAATTCTAAAACTCTTGTGTATTCTTGAAGCACCTCGTATACAGCTTTGAATGACAAACCTTAAGAAACAGTCTTAATTCTGCGTTGTACTGTACGATTCTCACTGATTTGTACAGTGGCCTAATATATTGTAATAAAGATTATGATAAAGTACTATTTACTGTTAGTGTTGATTGTGGTTTACAACAAGGAATTATGTATTTGATGTTGCTTTTATTCATAAAACTGTTTTGAAACTGTAGCAACAACATAAAAATATAGTTTTGTGTCAGAAAGATGAAGACAGTAGCAGGTAGTCTGACTTACTTTTGGAAATGTTCCTTGTACAGTTTCTTCTGTTGTTATTGTATTGCCTATCTGGCTGCCAAGGAAGGTAAAGTCAGCATTTTCCACTGTGAGGAAGTAGCATCCCACTCTTTGGAAAGATCAGACATGGAAGAAAACAGAAATGGCCAGAATGATGAACAAATAATCCCATCAAGTATCTAAAATGCACACTCCATCCTGATGAGACACCGGGCTGAAACAGTTGCACAACAGACTATAATCTCATTAAGTGCTACAGTACTGCAAATGATATTGTGGGGAAAATGTATAACACTGCTTCCCAATGCAATAAATGTCTGTTTGCATTTAAAATCTCAGCTTCTCTTTTTAATCAAATTCTTCCTTTCACTGCATTGCCAGATTTTTAGGGGCACCCAGGCATCAGGAACACTGATGAGATGTGGCATTTCCAGCTCTGCTGTGGTGACTAAATGATTCATGTTGTGGGACGAGCCTCTGTCAGCATACAGCATCTTGAACCTGTGCTGCCTGGCTGTGTGCTGGGAACATACATGTAGTTCTAGACACACACGTACATAAGCGCTCACATGTCCATTTCAGCTCTACTGCAGGCGAGAGTAACATATTGCTAGTATCCCTCCTCATCTTGACAGACATGAAAGGGGCTGCCTGTGCTGGGTACCATGGTAACAGATGCACCTTGTTCTCGATGGGTGCTGCGTTAGGTTTCGGAGCAGAATAGCCTTCCCCATGCTTTGGCTTGATACCATCGCTATCTTTAATGGAATGTTCTCAATTTTCTTATCTCTAACCCCTTCTCTCAAGACCCCCTATTCACTCAGTGGCGTGACCGCATTACCCTGACAAAATAGTCCCTTCTTTCAAGACGGCAGTCAACCATGGCAGCGCTGCCTACTGCAGCAACGGTCTGTCCTCTCACACAAGATCAGAGGTTGTTAAATTTGGGGAGTAACGATTTATGATTGTGTGGTGTATCCTTTCATAAGCTGGGCTGAGTTTGGTGCTACTCTCAACGCAGACCCAGACAACAACCACATGAACATGTAGATGGGGTATAATGAGTAAAATACAGTCTAATGGGGAAGACAAACTAGACACATTACAAATATCTAGACAAGAACATAAGGTTTAAAATATTTTAAATTTAAAGCTGAAACTTGTACTGCATATCGAGCATTTGATTAGCTTTTTGGTCATGCTGATAGTTCAGAACATCGTAATGTATTTATTAAGACTTTCCTACTTGGTGTTGCATCATATTTTTTCAGAATTACATACTTCCTGCTTTCTGTAATTGTACAGTGCTTCCAACGGATAGACCAGCTATCCAGGCAATAAGCACTTGTAAGTCACATTTACAATCAGAAACACCTGTGACTCATTAAGTAATGACAACACCAATTGGCAGCATGTGTTGGGAAAGCTGGGAAAGAAAGATCAGTTTCGGAGATGATGAATTGCAGATGCGTCACTGACAAAAATTACACTGCATTTCTGAAAGCATGACAACAAAGTCTTAAAAAGAAGCAGGTGTCACATTTGAACCCAGACAGTTAAATATTTTCTGCATAAAAAATTGTCACCTTGGATTAATTAATACTTTGTTTAATCAAAGTTCAGGTTTCTCTCTTTGAATAATTTGACTTATGTTAGGCATTTCTGATGTAAACCAGTGTTTTGTTTTGTTCTGAATAAAACCAAGCAGGAAGTCTCACTAGTAACTTATTAAATGCAGTGAGAAAAAATGGATGAAAACCGAATCAAAGAAGCAAAGCTAGGACTAATTCTAAGTTAAGAGTATGTAACACTTAGCATAAAATGCACATCAAACACACCTAAGTAGGCTACTTTTATAAATGTACTTATGTACTTGGTGTGTAGCATCACTTTTGGTATAGATATAATAGAATGTGCCATCCATCCATCCATCATCCATCCATCCATCCATCCATCCATCCATCCATCCATCCATCCATCCATCCATCCATCCATCTATTTTTTTATGCTGCAAAGGCCAATTTAGGGTAGCTGGAGCCTATCCCAGCAGGCGAGAGGCAGGGTACAGCCTGGACAGTCCATTGCAGTACGGCATATGCATCACATCTAAAACACCATTTAATGCACAGTTGCCCAAGTCTGGTTCTCGAGATCTACTATTCTGCAACTCTAAGATGCGCTGTTTCTCCAACACACCTTAATCAAATGAATGGCTCTTTACCAGAACTCTACAGAGCTGAATGCCATGTGAATGAGGGAATTTAGCCATTTGATTCAGGTCTGCTGAAGAAGTGTTGCATCTAAAAGCTAAAGGATAGTGGATCTTGAGGACTGTGGTTGGGCACCCTTGGTGTAATGGTTGGAACAGTGTCTGCATCACCAATGGATACACAACTCTAATTCTTGTTACGAGGCAGTAAGGTTGAGGATGGATACTTTTAAGTACTCCTATCATTAAGGGTAAACTGATTGGTCTGATAGATCTGTTGCCATGCTCCTGTAAGTTAATTTTATTCAAGCAGTGTTACAGGAAAGAGTCTGCAGTATTCAATAAGGGCATGATCATAATACATCTAAGTACTCTACTGGTTTGCTATCTAGAAAAGGCCTTAAAGATGACTCTGTAATCACCTGGCTGGCTCCCTTCTTCCCCTGACATATAACCTTATGAAAACTTGTAGGCCCATTTTAAATTCAGGATTTCAGCAAGAAAAGATCTGTTCTTCTTTACTGTTATGGTTACTAGCAGATAAAAAAACTAAGACTAATGGAAAGTGGTGTGAATGATTGAAAATTAGAGTGGATATAATAATAATAATATAATAATAATATATAATATTCTGTTACTGTGTACAAAGATGCCCATATTTTCCCACCTCTAATCAAAAAGTGGAGAAATGCCACTAGAGTGTCCTATGAAGTATGTAAAAGGAAAAAGAGTCATGATGCAAAGATTAGGGCAACCATGATAATGGTCCAGCTGTCAGACCATTCTCATTTTCTTAGCTTGTTTAAAGTTATTACTTTTATTTTTAAAGCCTTAACAATCATCGTCCGTACAATAAACTTATGTCCACAAAGCTATCACTGGCTATAAGATAACAAAATATTTTTAGGAGGCTACTCTTTAAAATAATAATTTTGAAACAAACAGGACTAGAAACGTTGGTGTTTTGGAGAACCATAAAGGTTGTGGTAAAAACTGAGGTTTCTGAGAACAAGAAATTTTGAGTTTGTCTGATTGTTATAGAGGAAAATCTAAATAGCTGTTTGAAAAAAGGCTTTAAGAGTGGCGGGGCACTGTTATTTGCAGCCACACCAGTACACAAATGAACCACTGAGTTGTTGGAGGCAAACATTTGTGCCGTCTTTATCGCAAAATGTACCATCAGAAATTTTTAAATGAAGATCTCAACAAACCTGAAGCAATTTAGAATAACAAGCCTGGTACGCTGATTAAGTTAAAACAGAACTTTATTTTGCCACAATCAGCAAATGTATTAGTTAGTTAGAGAAACTGATAAATATTCTCATTAAAAGATCACCTCTCCAACTATTATGCACCGGGGATAACTTAAAATTTAGGTGTGTTTGTGCTGCAGCCATTTGTGCAGGTTACGCTGATGTGGCAGCAAATACTGTTAACATCACATTGTCTGGGAAAAAGCTGCAAAGCCATAAAAAGAAGATGAAATAAACTAATAAACACTTTGGATACATTTTCATATTTCCCAAAGAGAGTCTTACTAAATACTAACATACTTGGTTGTCTACCCCATATTGTCATTAGGAAAGAAGCATTCTGTTCTGTAAGGAAACAAGTGCTGTACATGAGCATATTCAGCAGAGTACACTGCACTCAGTACAGCGTTAATATGAGCATATTTCCTGATAGAGTTGGGGAAGCACTCCATGTATATCTGTCTGTCTGTGTGCATTACTCTGAGTTGTACAAGTTGATGTACATGTGTCTCAGCGTGTGTGTCTGAGAGAGTGAGAAACTGAGGATTTATACGGAAACAGAAAGAGTGCTCTGAAGACGGATCACTGGCTCATATGATTTTACACTGTTGGTAAACCAGAAATTATCTGTTTTATTATCACTATAATTTGATAATTATAAGCTTAGGTAAATGAAATGTATAGTTTTTGCACTACTTGTAAAACAGTAAAATTTTTTAAGTACCAATGGACAAAAGATGGTGAATCAACAACAGACATAAAAATAAAACAATAACAAAAGAGACAAGAATGTATAATAGGGCATATCTTGCCCTGGGCTTGACCTGATAATGAAGAATGGGTAATGAAGAGAGACCACAGTGTGTGGTATGATATATTAGCATCTGACAGGATAAAACCAAAAAGGTTACAATGCCTCTCGGAGACATTTCCTTCAGAACACAACGAAATCCTGTTGATTTCTTTAGAAATAATCTACTCATCTGCAAATAGCTGTTGTTGTTTTACTTCCGTCTCATGAAATGCTCAACTCACCTCATATAAAGTAGTGTTCAGAGTTTCCCAGTCTAAAAAGCCTCACATTATAGCAGAGGAATTGATTATTCTTTCCACCACTGACATGGTTTTAACTGTAATTAGTTTAGATGCAAACCTAAAGAAATTTAGCAATTAAGTAAATACTAACAATTCTTTTTAACAAAGTTTTTTTTTTAAATTAGACTATTTAACTTAATCAAAAGCAATCTTCCAAACATGATTTTATTTGCAACAAGAGATAAATTAAATATAACTAATGTTGTGGGTAGCCTAAAAAATTCTACTGCTATATGAATCAAGCTCAAGCTTATGAGGTTCTACAGATTTACTAGTTTGCTTGAGTACATTGTTGACCTTTCTAACAGCGACTTAAAAAAACAAAACCAAAACATATAGTAGATGGCTAGTTTGAAATGGAAATTGTGCAAGAGGGACTCACTTGGTAAATATTTAGCAGTTGTGATTAAAATGACAGCCTAGAGAAGGACACACACACATTTCAAATGTTAATACTTAAGTGTGTATGGTAAACGTGTGTTTCTTCTTTTTTGAGAGACTGAATGAAAAAATGCCTCCTGCTTATAACATGTCCCAGTACATCAAAATAGACGTCATTCCGCTACAAACTGTGACATAAGGTTTACTAGTCAGCTTCATGTTTGACTGAGGTACTTTCCACTTGATATCCCTTTTGGCCTTTTTAATGACATACCTCATGGAGAGTTTCCTATTTCCTGTCCATCTTCCTCAGAACTGACAGCCACATTGTTTCCTGCCAGTTTCTATGATAAATATACCTCTTTTTTTTTTAATCATTGTGGTGTGTTAAATATACATAAAGACTTCAGGCTAATGCTGCTAACACAGATATGCTGCAGCCATTGTTTACCTCAAATTCAGGCTCGGGCTTAAATTGCACTTTACAACAAATAGATCCTCTATTATTATCATTAATGTAGTAGGAAGTTTAAATAACTCAGTTACTGCTTGGATGATAATGTAGCAAATGGGTTTTGAAGTGAGCACTTATGAGAAAGTAATCACTAGTGCTGTGAAAAGGGGCAGATGAAAGTCAACTGCTTGATAGCTGTTAGGTTACATAAGCTCTGACAGGTGTAAAGAGGAGGTAGAAAGAGGAGCAAGAGGAGCATTTAGAAGGATGGGAAGAGACAGAGATACTCAATCTGGACATAAACAGGGAAGAGCATCCATAGGTCTCTGACATAAGCATGGAAACTGCATTCACAAAAAAACCCATTTTTCTGCGTATGAGGTAACACTCACTTGGGCTGACCCATTCTCACATGGTTGTCCCTGTGGAAACCCAGTGCTCAGCTCCTCCCAGGCTGACTCCTAAATATGACCTTTGTGTCTGTCGAGGAAATGTCGGCTTTGACCTCCCTTACTGAAACACTCACCTTCACTCTTTCTTAGTGTGAATCAGCAGGAATTTTATGACAGTAACATTCTGTGTATAGCATGCAAATTGCTGAGGCAATATTTGCATTTCACTTTGCCTCATGTGCACAGTTGTGTGGGTATTCATGCAGCTATTACATTTTTGTTTTCCATTTAAGTTTGTGCACAGAAGTAAAATGCATGTACGCGAATGATGGGCAGGCTCATTTAGCATTGAGATCAGGTATTTGCTTGTCGATTGAGTCTCTGCTGGGAATTCACAAGGGCGACTGCTGATAAGAAGGTAAAAGGAAATGCAGTCCTGACTGGGAAAATAGAAGCACAACACCAGTGTATTCCTTTTGCTCATGAGTGGGGTGTAATACAGCTGAACAAATGAGCAAAAAGCAACTCTGCCTATGGTATGATGGCAAAAACAACTTCGGTTGTATCTAAATCTGATGACGTCAATCTTTCAAGTGAGTTTCCTCTAAGATATCAGTCCAGCTTCTCCTCATGTCCAACAACCTCCACCCAAATTATGTCACTGTGGACACTGTCCTTGTGCATTGTTCTTGCTTAACAAGCTCCAGGTTTGACAGATGGGTCTGACAGGACAGGGTGATAAAAATGGACATACAGCCAAAAAGACAGAGATAGAAGGAACATTCTCCATTAGCATTAAACACTCTTGCTACAGAAAGGAGAACAGGCAGCAAGGGCGGCAGGCAGGCAGCTCGGAAGAGAGTGAGTGCACAGCACAAGATGAAGATGAGGAGATAAAGAGAGATGGAGAGCCAGGAGAGAAGAAGGAGGAGAAGAGAGGGATAAACAAAAGTGAGACTAGAGGTTGGAAGACAGGACGAGAGACAGAGGCTCAATTTGATGAAATGAATGCCAGGGAGAAACAGTTCAGACCCGCCAGATGGTTACTATAGCAACCACATTCCCCAGTCTCTCTTTCTCTATCTCTCACTCTCTGTCTCTCTGTCTATAGTTGCTTTGTTGCTGCTTTAAGTCTGTGGAGGGAAACCAACGGCTGAGAGAGACAGCTTTTTACATTTTGGTGCAGTGGCATCATAAAGCTTTCAAACAAGCTGCACAGACTCGTGTACCCACTTGTTTACATTTAATATGAGGAGGTTTTTTTTTGTCTTAGTTGCTCATTCCTGCGTAAAACATCGTCAACTGATGCAATGATTATGTTACAATTTCTACATGAAAGCTTGTATCTTTTACAATCCAATTAGACATCAATGGCTCTGAGATCAGGAGTCCATTTGGACCTAAACAGATGTCACATACTATCTCTGACTTTTATTTACACACTAACACACAGACATCTATCGTGTCTACATAGTTAGGGTTGGAATTGTGTTTAGACGGTGTTATAAAATACTGCAGATAGATTAAAATGCAATGAGTGTTATCTTAAAGTTCCACAGTAGAGAGCTTTATTCATACCCTGTATGGGCATTGGATATCTCCATCAGGTTCATATTGACCCCTGCAACAAGCATAAACTCATAAGAAAAACACTATCGTATAAGCAGATGCACGTTCATGCCAAAATGCAGCCTAGCACCACACATGCAACTCCCCAAACATAAACACACACACAAACACACACAATCACACACACAGGCATTTGCTCACAGAGACCAGCCAGAAAATATCCAAACTGAGATACTCAACAAAGGGAAGAGCGTACAGCCCCCCCAGCTAATCTCATGCGTGGAGATCATTTTCAAAACAGAACAAAATGGTGGGCCATCTCTCTGTGGCTGAGTGGGTCTCTGCAGGGCCCCTGGGGCGGGATGGCATGTAACTGTGTACGTGTGCCTTTTGAATAAAAGATGCTGACCTAGATGGAAAGCCGCCATTGGTCACTTAATTTGTCCTACATGCTTGATTGGCTCATGCCCAAACGTATAATATAGTTGTCCAATTGACTATGAACAATGATGGTCATGTATGGGTACAAAATGTTCAAAACTTTTTTATTCTACAGGTATGCACAAAAAATGTTTAGCTATAGTTCAGTAATCTGAACACTGAGCTCAGAAAATATTCTGTTATCATAAAACTAGCTAAATTTGTCCTCATTCTTCATATCATTGTCTTTTTAGAGTATCCACTGTTTTTTCCCAGCCCCCATTTATAAAGCTTAGTTCTTCACCACTGGGGTTTTATCCTGCATGCATCTTCAAAGACCAAGTCATAAATGAAAACATGAGATGCATTTTCATCATCAACTAACATTACACAGCTCACTGATGCACACTGTACTCATGCAATGTGCCAACTCGGGACCACGTGGGACTAAACATAGTACATATGTCTGCAGGTCTGTGAGCATGAATGAGCTTAACTCATAGGGTGTTTTGTATCAACATTGTACTGAGCCCTTCTACATTATTGATATGCAATTTGACTGCCTGCCATCAATAAATTATTAAGGAACTGAAATTTGTGAAGCAGGGGCCTGATAGCCTTGACACGTTTTGGCCCCACTAGATGATGAGCAAAGCAAATGATTGTCAGTGACTGTTGAGCTCCATCTACTAGGAGTGAACATGAAGTCTGCAAAATTCTGTTGCAGTTTTTTTTTTTTTTTTATTAGGGCTGCTTAGCCATCCGCTACATATTATGTAATAATCCAGCTGTTTATTGAGTTGATTGGTAGGGTTTAGTAGGAGCTGGGACTCCCCCTGGAGAAAGGAAGGAGGCTAGATCCAGATGCTCATGGTTGCCAGGACAACCTTGAAAGTAAAACTGGAGCTCAGCTTAAGACACGGTTCATGTACATTTAGCTAGTTCATTTTTTAATTTGAAAAACAAACAAACGAACAAAAAAAACAAACAAAAACACTGCATACTGACTCTTCCATTTTCCCTTGGTCACATTGTAGTTATTGATCATCTGCCCAGCGATCCGTAGTATTATGGGGCACTTGAAAATTAATAATAACTCAAATGGATCACTAGGAATTTTTTTTTATTGGCTAACATTTATTGTGTAATTTATTTTCTTCACTTTTTATTTTTACAGCCACAAAGCTGATCAACGGATCCAAACATGCAGAGGCATCAGGAAGATAGAGTTAAACATTTCTATAATGTTTAGATATTTGAAAAATGCATCAGGCTGCATTTACACCGTCATCTAAAATACACAGAATTATAATGCTTTAACTAAAGCAGTTACCTCAGTTAGACATGATTTAATAGTTTAGACTCAAAAACCTGCTTGAATTAAAATTTTAATTATCATCATATTGATTGCTTTGCAAAGGTAGATTTTTATCATGCTTTTAAGCTTTGTGCTTTATAAAATAACACAGTTAATGTTACATTAGTATAATGCACTTAATTGACTAAGCTGATAAAAAGCCTGAGCTGCACTGGAATGATCTCTCTTATCGACATGCTATTGATATTCTCTTTTATCTCAATTCTACATAGTGAATAAGAGCCGGGTCTGTCAGCAAAAGGGATCACTCTGACTGGCTTCTTAGAAAGCAAAATAGTTCACAAGAAGGGAGGTGGCAGGTGACGACATAAAGCAAACGACTAGCTCCACATGTCACAATTTCTTCTCATTTGTCATCTTCTTTTCTCCGAAGCCAGAAATGCAGTCATAATAGCATATCCAAGTAGATGCTCATGGCTGTAGATTGTACATCCTAGCCAGCAGTTCGATGTTGTCTTTGCAGTTTGTTCAAGCTCTGTTTTCTCTGTTCAAACTACGACAACCAGAAGAGAAAAGGGGCCTTTCATGTCTTCACGTAGGTTTGGTGTATAAGGGCCTCAAGGTCTACAACAAATCTGCAAAAGTTAAAAGAAGAAATAAATAACAGAAATAGGAATTATTTTATTTTATTTTATCTTGAACTTCCTGAAACACCTCATTGGGAGTCCAGGCTGTTTCCTATGTTACTAATCCACATCATCATGAAAAACATTTCCATAATTCCTAAGAAGTGGTTTGGCACAACACACAAATAATGAGCAGCTGCATGCACTCCAGCATTTTGAACTATTCAGCTGAATCAGAGCAGACTGTATCTTTCCAAGAGATGCCTTTAAAAGACAGACATAAATTGAGCATGTTAGACAAAATGTAAAAAAATAAGAAATGTATATAAAAAACAACAACTTTAAAGCATCTACACCTGTTCTAGAAGAGAAAAAAAGAGAAATATAAGCCTTTAAAAGGTAGCGTGTAAGAATTACTGACATCTAGTGGCAAAGAGGGGCCTTGAAATTACTTCAAACGTCATGCACAGATGTGAATGAATGGTGGCCATCAGTGACCTAAATTCTTTCAGATATAAACATGTTTGAACTACAGTTAACTACTTTAAAATTATGTACATGTGTACGGTCTTCTTCTATGTGCACTTTAAGGTCTTACTTATCCCAAATGATGCTGTAGCACCTATCAAACAAAGTTGGTACTGCAGTTTTAAACTTAGATGATTCTCATTTCACATGCAGAGTTGTATGTCCATTCAGAGACACTCTAGATTAATGTGCCACTAATATGCTGGATTAAATGGTTAATTCTAAGAGAATAAAAATCACAACAATTGTTTTAGTAAAATTATTATATGAGAAACAGTTTTTAATTATTATTTTTTCTGACATTGTCTTTGATATTGCTACACACTGCACCTTTAAATGATTCAAAAATGGATCTTTAAGTATTTATAAAACACAGTTCATATTAATTTAAAATTATCATTAAAATGGGGATCCGTCATTGTGATGAGATTTATCTGATAAATATTTGTTTAGAAATTTGCTAAATCAGTCAGTATGAGGGCTTAGACAATAGCAAGATGTTAAAATTCCTGAGCGATGTCCACTGTGCACCATCAGCCTGTAAGCTAAGCCTCAGGAACACCAAACAGCAGTCAGCCTCTAACTCTGCCGTACTATCCTGCTAATGCTTACCCTATCTCGATTTCTCTCACTTTTTCAGTTTGCTCTCTGTTGTTGACAGAAAACAACTGCTGCATCACCATTTTAATTCTGCCGTGGGCGCGCAGGTTGTGCTTTTCTCTCTCATTCTCTAAAATGCTAAAAATGCGTGGAGCGAGCAGTGAAGAGTGAAGAATCAGGGGTATGAATCTTAATGACTTAGCAGAAGAAAGTGGGAAGAGGAGGTCTGGGAAGAATTCACCCTTAATCTGTCTTGACTTGTCTTTCTTACACCTATGGACCATGTTTACAGCTTTTTTATGTTTACAGGATTTGTCTCCTTTTGATTTGGATTAATTGGTTGCCAATTGACCACCATGGACCTGAATGCGGACGTGTTAAAAATGCAAAAAAGAAAACAGACATCAGCTACAGCCTAGTTTAGCAAATGCCACTGCAATTACCCCATTAGTATCATTGCCATCTGTTTTGCTTGTGCATTTAATATGAAAGCCATATTGCATGGTATTCACACAATAATTACAGATAGCAATGTTGTCTGTTAGATGGTTTGAGAAATTTTAGATAAATAAATTCCATTTACACCACATGAACCGGATCTATTTTTTGTCATTCTGACTTAGCCCTTGTTCACTGATGCACAGCTTGTTTCTGATCTATAAGCAGTTTCTAACAAAATAGGAATTGTGCACCAAACATTTCCACAAAAAGCAGAAAAGTAGAAACCATGTAATCAGTAGTTACAGGATAGAATACACAAATCTAATTTTCAGAAAAACTGAAAACTAAAATCTGTGATTTGTTCATTCACTTTAACCTTTATTAAACGGATTCATTATTTAATGTGCTCATTGACCACCTGTGTTGTATTTAAAAAATATAAGATATTAAAATTTTATGCCAGCAACACACTGTCTAATTTGGGAATGAGACAAATAAAGAGAAATAAGTTAATCTAATTTAAAGTTAATACTGTCTTGGAAGATTCTATATTCCCCATATTAATTAGTGAAAGGTGAGGGTGTCAGGACTGGGCGTAAAACGAGCATCCACCAAATGTATTCTTTCCATGCATGGATTTGTCATGGCTCATCATTATGTGCCACACACACTGTCAAGAGTCATCAGCCAGCTGCAAAAAAAAAATCTCAATGCAAGATTTCAAAATGACTTACCTTCAGAATTTACAGTGTATAAAATTATGAAAAGATTAAGAGTCCGGGGAACCCCCAGTGTGTAAATGCCAAGGACATAAACCATTTGGTTTCTGATGGACTGTGACAATATTGCCTTCAGGTGGCACTGGATGAGAAACAGTCATGTTGCCATCATCAATATAAGATCAAGTAAAATAAGATCAGGAGTAGCTTGGAAACCAAGAGAAAGCCATTTACCTACTCTGCTCAGAAATGCCACGAGTTCTCTGAACTCATCTCAGATGGAAAGGAAAATAGAATACACATTTCTGTGGTCAGATGACTCCATGTTTTAACTGCTTTAGGGGAAAACTGGCATCTGGTTCTAGGAAAAAACATCCAAGCTGTCAAAAGCAGAAGGTGCAAAAGCCAGAATTTGTGGTTTTATAAGAGTGCACCATTGTCCATGGCACAAGTGACATACCTATGTGTGAGGATACCATTTCAAAAATATCAGAAGCACGTGCACACACACACACACTCACACATTGCATACAAGTACAGGTAGTTTTTTTATGACATGCACTTTTAGTTAAAAAGATATGCATAGGCAAACAACACACTTCTGCCTAATTATTTGAGCACACCTGAGGTATAAGAGAAATCCATTAAATATATGCATTATTTTTGTGTATTCATGAAGGTTTAAGGGTTCTATCTTAATCCAAGTGTCTCCTAACAAAACAGCAGTCATAAAAAGCAGCATGATGCTTAATTTATATATGAAGTGATGTAGTAGACATACTAACACCTCAACAACTGATTATCCTTTCATTAACAGCCAGACAAACTGCCACTTAAAGGAATCAAAGATTTTAATTTCTCTAATGTATACTGGGAAAAATGTTTTCTCTCTTCTTTGTCAAATTTTATCTGCGTTCTTATCTAACAATGCTTTCATTTTTTATTGTATTCTTTTCTATTATTCACTGGAGGGAGATCCTTTTGAACATGAGGAGACATGTTCAAGCTCTAAGTGCTGAAGTTTCCCTGTCTTTATTTATGGAGATGTAAGAGCATTTCTATATCACTCACATGATGTTGGATGTACTGTAAATGTATAAGTGTGGAGAAGCTTACATTATGTATTTATTGGCCGTGCATTCCATAATGTTGTTCACACTGAGAACCCTGTTTTGATTTCCTTTCTGTCATATTCAGGACTCAAAATGAGCTCTCATCTGGCAAAACAAGTCCTACTGTCTGTCTTTTCCAAATTCTCTGGAGACCACAAACCTTGCTTTTACTTTTTTAGTTGCTATGGATACCTCCCGCAAAGCAACTGATTGGAGGAAACAAATAACTCTGTTCTTTAAAGCCTTTGACAACTTTTTCCATAAAGTTATTTCCTAAGAGGTTCACTAAATCCTCTGTTGCATGCCGACACAACCACTAATGTTTATACACATATACATGTAGATAAACTCTAACTGATGCACACACATCGTGGCATTGACTTTTGGATGACAGTAAAAGGGATGAACATAATCTCTTTCAGCACAATCCAAAGCCACTGTCACTATCCATCTATCCCAATAGAACAGAAGAAATGTGTGAAATCAATTCTGCATTCAATTAAGGAACAGCCAGACACAGTACTGCTGCTCTGAAGGTGACCCCAATGCTTCTGCATGGTCCTTACTGGAGGCCAATCTTGTTCAGGAGTCTAGTTTCCTCTAAAACACCAAACTGGCATAGCAAAAGGTAAATGTGTCACAGAAAAAATGGCTTGTGTTGCTTGGTCAGATCAGTGTGGAACAACCCTACAATACTGTTCATTAAGATTAATTGTTTGAAATGTGCTTGCAGAACGGGACTACAACCAATAATTTGTTTGCAAACTAACTAAAGAGGGCTGCACGGTGGTGTGGTGGTTAGCACCGCAGCCTCACAGCAGGAAGGTCACTGGTTCGAGCCTCGGCTGGGGGAGGTTTGAATGTGGGGGTTGGTGGCCTTTCTGTGTGGAGTTTGCATGTTCTCCC
>JBAMHW010000003.1:29450876-29477594 GCA_037177495.1 Rhadinocentrus ornatus
TCAGAACTGTCTGTTGTTTTCATTATTTACCGACCTCCTCCGATCCTGCCTAAACAAATAAAAGTGTTTCATTACAGAAGTCAAAGTGAAATTAAGTACATATAGCCTTATTTTTCTTTCTTAAAATAGGGACAATGTGTGGACATTAATTACAATAGCTCTGAATGTTCAAAGCCTTGGGGACCCCCTCTGCTACTTGGAGGGCTCCCTTGGGGAGATATTGTTTGTGAGATATCTCTAACAGAATGTTTTTAGTTGTGAGGGCTAGTTGATCTTTCCAGCTTCTCTGAAGACTCAACAATCCACCAATACAGTTTGTTTTTCCCGGTCATCATCGCAGTCACACAAATATTTGGATTTGTTCACTACAATTTACATTTGTATGAGCGATGCCCAATATAATGCTGGCTTTGTGATGAGACTAATGTTAAAAAAACAACCAAAAAACAAAGCTGTTTTAGCACTGAAACGCAAAACTGAACCTAAATCAGTAAGTGTAATAGCTTAAGATGTCTTTGTTGTATTGGAGTTGGGCTGGTTAGCGTATTATAGTACAAACGTCACATCACAGGCTCTGAGTGAAACGACAGCTAAGAGGCTAACAGAACTTTCTGTTGATAAATTGGTTCACCTGGCAACAGAAAGTATTTGTTACTTTTATAACTGCTCAGAAACAAAGTTACACAAGTTTACCAAGTCATGCACTTCACCTCTTGTTTTAAAAGAAAATGAGCATCTGCACGTCGGATAATAAACAAGGAAATGTGTAAGCAGCATTAACTTTCTGCATCTTGGCAGCAGATGTTTTGTGCCTCAGTTGGCTTTTAAATACACTTCCCACAACTGGACCTATTAACACGGGGATAGATAGAAAAGTATATGTAAAGGGACGAACTGAAATAGTAAATATTATGTAATGCGCACAACTGCTGATATTGAGCATATTTGTCAAACAGTTGTACTTTTATTGCTGAATTTCATTGTCTTGTTCACTATAATATTCTGGATCCAGTTCTGACTTGAAACTGTACTACTGGATTTTAGTTATGGATTTAGTTACAAAGTATTTGGAGTAATTATGTGTTTAAAGCTAATAAGGAAGTGCTCAGATTAAGAATGAAATAATTAAAAAGGTTAATCACAACAACCCTTTCCACTTTTTATCCATGGTGCAGATCTAAAAATAGTCTACCATCTGCTCCTGCAGGTGGTAGAATATATTCTGTCTTAATAAAAATAAGACCTTTTGTCTTAATTTCTGTTTCTTAAAGTCCACAGAACCTGATTGCTCAATCTCAGTCAGGAACAGGTAAAACAGCTGCCTTTGTCCTGGCCATGCTCAGCCATGTTGACCCAAACAACAAATACCCCCAGGTTGGTATTCAATCTGCTTGCTGTCCTAGAAAGTTTAGAATATGAATTAATTTCTGAGTACATTAATCTTTTTTTTTTTTTTTCTTCTTGCCTAAATTAATAATGACAAATTTTTTACAGCTTGAAATTAAAGACTTTCATGTTTCCTTTCATTCCTTTTCATCAGTGCCTGTGTGTGTCGCCCACCTATGAGCTAGCACTTCAGACTGGTAAAGTCATCGAGCAGATGGGCAAATATTATCCTGAAGTCAAACTAGTTTATGCCATTAGAGGAAATAAATGTGAGGTTTTCTTCATTTGGGCCATAATTTAAGTTATGATATGTTGCATCTTTATTCCCTTGCATGAATTGCAATTTGTTTCTTGCCTATTTCAGTGCAGCGGGGTATGAAACTGCAGGAGCAGATAGTTATTGGCACACCTGGTACCATGCTTGACTGGGTCAGTAAATTCAGATTTATTGACCCAAAAAAGATCAAAGTGTTTGTGCTGGATGAGGCGGATGTCATGATCGCCACACAGGGTCACCAGGATCAGAGTATCCGAATCCAAAGGTTAGTTGAAGTGAACTAGCATGACACAAAAATGTGCTCACAAAATTTTGACTACAATTGTCTTTTAATTAAAGAGAACCTTTTTTAATTCCCTCATTTTCTGCCATATATATTAAACATTGCTAATCTTGTTTGTGTACTCGGTACTGTTTTTATCTAAAGCAGATTGCATGCCAGGTAAGACCATGATGATTTAAGATATTCCTCACATCTTTGCCTCACAGGATGCTGCCTAAAAACTGCCAGATGTTGCTGTTCTCAGCCACGTTTGAAGAAAGTGTTTGGAACTTTGCTCAGCGTATCGTGCCTGATCCCAACATCATTAAGCTGAAGAGGGAGGAGGAGACACTGGATACTATCAAACAGTACTATGTGTTGTGCACCAGTAAGGAGGAGAAGTTCCAAGCCCTCTGTAACATCTACGGAGCCATCACCATCGCTCAGGCCATGATCTTCTGTCATGTGGGTTCATTCACCTCATATTTTCAATCATGACTTGTAATAAAATCATTAATTCTCACTTTAAACTTTCATTACCTGCACAAATCTATAGATTTTCTTAAAATAAATTTGTTTGTAGCTACCTTATCACACTTGACTGTTTTACATTTGATACTAAGCACCAACTTCTATGGGGAAGAGATGGCCATTCATTTAAGCAGCACATCTTGTCACTAGACCAGGGGTGCCCAAAGTCGGTCCTCGAGGGTCGCTGTCCTGCAGATTTTCTAATGTTTCCTGCTATAACACACCTGACTCAAATGAAATAGATCCAACAGCCTATTAAGTTGTCCACAATGACTTATCAATTTGAGTCAGGTGGATTTGGAGCAGGGAAACATAAAAAACCTGCAGGATTGTTTCCCTTGAGGACCGGAGCTGGGCACCCCTACACTAGACCTTTTATCAAGATTTATTTTTGTTATACTTCGACTCTTCTAGTGAATACTTTTGGTAACTTAATTAGAAACAAATCCAATTCATTGGGTGCTTTTATTACAGACAAGGAAGACTGCAGGCTGGTTGGCAGGCGAGCTGTCCAGAGAAGGCCACCAGGTAGCACTGCTCAGTGGAGAAATGCAGGTGGAACAGCGGGCTGCTGTCATCGAACGCTTCAGAGATGGAAAAGAGAAAGTCTTGGTGACCACAAATGTTTGTGCTCGAGGTAAAGACCAAGTGACAAGTTTAGCTGATCTATCGTTAGCCTAATAGCACAATTGCCTCAGTAATATTTCAAGGTTTTATAAGCAATGATACACAGTGAATCAGCAGTTACGAGAGCAGAGATTGTCAGGTGTCATGATTTGACCAAAATATGATTTAGGCAATTATGTTATAAGGTTAATGAAATTGCTCTCAGATTATCTGTTGAACATTAGACTTTGAAAAGAACCTTTTTATAAAATAAAAATGTGTAGGCATTAGTGTAAGTTGTGAAAAAAGCTGATGTAAGGAGTTTGAATTTGTCTGAAGACCCATTTATGCTCCTTTTGCGTGCACAAATAGGTATCTCTGTTTTAAACGTCACTGCCCTTTAACTTTTATGCTTCCCTTACTTTGGCATGCCTGTTAGATAATACATCCACTAGAGGGCAGTTTAGAGTTTACCTCCGAGTTCTGATGTCAGTTTCAGACAATAACAAACATGGAGATCAAACAGTGGAGATCATGATAATGTTCATTCTCAGAAAGAGACATGAAAAGAAGCAGAGCAGTAGATGGCGATGGCCTGTGCGACCATTAAATACAGCCAGGTCTCTTCATTCATTTCCTGGGTTGCACGTCAGTTATGCTGCTCAACACTGCCCCATGGTTTCCGGTGGTCCTGCTCCATTTGCTCTGTGGGAATGCATTTTCAAGAGCCCCAAAATGGATCAAATCACCTACATAAAGGAGGCAGAAGTTGGACAAAATGATCTGTATCCATCTTTAGCGTAGGGCATAAATGGACTTTCAAAGGCTGTTGCTGTTTTTTCTAATGTGGGATTCAAATCTGGCCGAAGGTTGCGTCTCAGAAATGTCCTGAACACAGCAAAATAAGAAGACACAAAGAAAGTGCAGCAGAGGGGAGTGTCCATGCAGAGAAAGATCCATTAAACATTATTAGTGGGGCATGAAATGCAATTAGGGGTGTTGAATTAAATCGTTTCTACAATGCATCGCGATGCTGACGTGGACGATTCTGCATCGATGCAGCAACAAAAAATAATTGATTATAAAAATGTATACTGCTGCTACTTGAGCGTGATCTAGCCTGCTGCAACAGCTCTGCAGATTTGTAGCTGAATCCGTTTTTAAACCCTCACTTAGGAAAACTATAAAACCAGGAAAATATAAAGAAAATACATCAGTATATCATTGTAAATGCATTCATTGCCTCAGTGAAATCACATGAAATTACTCACGAAAATGTATAAAAACTGATGAAATTAGCTTAAGCCTAACGTCTATTGAAAATACCATTGGCAAGCTAGGGTTAGCATGCACGAACAGGCTAAAGGGATTAAAACAATGTTGTCCATCACCACATGTTTAACTCACCAATATTCTCTGTGTAAACTACAAATTGACTAGAATACTTGCAGGCAAGAATTTTGTGGCCATGAAGGAGAACATCTTAACTTCTATATTCTATCTGAACTGACTACGGAAAGACCGAAGGGCCAAAACATACTGCTTTACTGCAATAAATCTCTTCACTAAAGGGCTGCTTAACCATTTTTGATAACAGAATGCCACAGTATGGTAATGTTTCTTGATATTCCAGCAATGGAAAAATGAATTTCAGTAATGAAGTTGATAACACAATTGCTTACATGTTTATTTATATTTTATTTAACCTTTTATTTTATCAGGGAAGTCCCATTGAGATTATAAAATATTTTTTTCAAAAGAGCCCTGGCCAAGACAGCAGCAGTCCAAATTCTATTACAGAAAGTAATCATTAAAACAAACATTATGATGTTTGTCAACATCAGGACATTTAGATTAATTTCTAAAATAGTTATAAATAAACAGGGAGTTCATAATTATCTCACTACTTGTATTCATTGATAAAGAAATTTGCATTATGAAAGAAAATTGAGGATGCAACATAGAGATGGATCATTTTGCATCGAGTCAAATCAACATCATTGACAACATAATCATAACCGAATTGTGAGAACAGTGAAGATACACAGCCCTAATGGCAATGAACATGTTTTAAAATTTTTTTGTTTTTTAAGGAATATTTGACTTGGTCTGCTCTTTTAAAAAGACTCAGACCTAGTGTGGTTATAACAGACAAGCATCTATGACTCTAGACTGTCTGTGCAGGTTATTAGAGGAATGTTGTTTGCATTCGTTATAATAAATAAAAAAATGTTTATTGGCCATTTGCTTTCATCTAACACATTATCTCTCTCCCTCATCCCTGCTTCTTTTTCATAAAGGCATAGATGTGGAGCAAGTTTCCGTGGTGATCAATTTTGACTTGCCAGTTGACAAGGATGGTAACCCTGACAATGAGACATACCTGCACAGGATTGGACGCACGGGCCGATTTGGAAAAAGGGGACTGGCCATCAACATGGTGGACAGCAAGATGAGCATGAACATCCTCAACAGGATCCAGGAACATTTCAGTAAGTCTGACAGCAACTTCATACACTTAATATATACATACATGATCAAGTATATAATCTGTATTCATTCCATCTATATTTGGTTGAAGGTTTGGGTTTTATGTGATTATCAGTTAAGGACATTGATGACTGTCAGTAATTCTCCTACTGAACCCCTTAAACTCTGCTCTCTCCTGTTACAGACAAGAAAATTGAAAGACTAGACACAGATGATCTGGATGAAATCGAGAAAATTGCCAGCTAAAGGAAAGGGTTTGATCACATTAAGGACGCTGGCCCAACTTCCCTTTTTCTTCTCTCTTCAAGGACTGTATGCTCCTGCATTGTTTTAGGCGTTTATCTTTTATTTTTAGCTGTTGGAGAAGAGAGTAAAAACAGTCACACAGCGTATGTTTACATATGGACATGTCTCCTCTCAGACAAGTCTTTTGTATTTTTCTGGATCATACCCTATTTCACTCTTTGTACTTCTTTAAATAAAGTCTATGAGTTTATTGATGTGTATTGTGATGCTGAAAGATCAGACATAGTTAACTATTTAATTGATTACTTATAATTTTTAAAACCACTTTTTAATGTTGGCATGATACAAGATCAATTGTAAAGATTTCACAAAAATTATCAAAGGGAAAAAATATTTTATGTGCCACTTTTTTTCATTTAAAAAAAAGGATATATGAATGTAACTAAATCATGTGAACAGCTATCGCTTCTACCAATGCTGTTTCATCTTTCAACATCAGTACAAAGGGTGACGTTGGGTATGCTGCTTCGAGTGGTAGTTAAATAGTTGTTTTTCAGATGGTGATGGTTGGGGTTTAAGGGTCTATGCAAACTTATCAACCTGTGATAGATATCAGATACTATCAATTTGTATTTACATGAGAAATTAATTCTGAAATAACCTCATGTTTAGCATCGGGGTGTGTAGTTAAATGCCAAACAAGAAAAAGGCTGCCTAGAGATATAGTACATTACTAACTTTAGGACATTTAGATGTTTCTTTGATTAGCCACGAATCACTCATCAGCCCAACGCATGCTATCCGTTTTTTTTTTTCACACTCAAAAGGCCATTATCAGAGCAACCTTGGAAACACTGCTGAGCGGTCATGACAAGTTTTTTGTTCCTTCATCAGGACCATAAAATCTCATTTAAACTCAAAATGTGACCAGCACGGTCCGATGTGATTTGTCTTTTTGTGTCTCACCGTTTCATAGAACATTTTAAATCAGGGTTTCCAGTTTGACTTAAGCTGAACTACATTTTTCACTCAGACTGTGCCGTTATAAGGATTGTGAGTTAAAAAAAACAACGCAATGCCTTCCTCAAGTGCATTATATATTCATATGATTTTGTTATTGATATTCTAAGACATTGGGCTTAATATTCTGACTGACACTTGAAATTCTGATTATATATTGAATTATGAGCATCTCTAGGATGTGTGAATTATCTTTTTTAAACCAAATGCTGAGATGACTCGAGGACCTATGCTAATCAGACCATCTGTGCTCCATCATGGTTGCAAGAATAACAAAAAATAACATGTACATGTGTACATATTTTAAATTTTATGTTAAAGGAAAAAGTGTGGCTGAACTGAGTTTGTCACTTCTAAGAAGTGTCCAAACATTCCTCATGAGGTTCATTTTTGACCAATGCAGCACAGTGGGCCTAAATCAGTTCACATTGCATTGGTTAGGTAACTGGAAAAAGAAAAGGATGTAATGTCTGACATTTTTTATCAATACGCTGGAACATCAGAACCAGTGACTGGTCGGTCTGAAGCTGCAACAAACCTCATCTGTCTGCCAGCAGCATGAAGAAGACTGCTGCTGGTAGTCTGGTTTTAATGGACTGTTTATGGACCTTTTACTGGAAAACCACTCAACTCGCTGAACAGATGCAGCCAAATTAGAAGAAAGTGACCATGTGCTGAAATTACGTAAGAATGGTCTAAAGACTTTCGGGGGGAGGGTGGAAAGAAGCAGTGAATGCAGTTTTATTAGGACACTCTGATGTATACCTTATCAGTGAGTGTGTGCACTTTGTTAATCCATATTGTGATGCCACTGTGTGAGAGCCATGGACACAGTAGTTTTGGCTATCAAACCACACACTTTTCCCTGCTTGCCTTATATCTTAATTTTACCTACAAAACCCAGTTCATAAGCGAGTGAACTGACTAACTTGGCTTAAAGCAAGCTGTCTGTCGTCAGTAGACATTGACAGATTAAAAGTGTGTGGTTTTCTGTAGCTGAGCTGCGTTCATGGACACAGTTATGTATTCTTAATATGTTGAATTAAAAGAACATATAGATGTTCATTATTTAGCCCTCTGTTCATTTGTGTGTGTACGCTGTAGGACAACAAAATGTTATGTGTTGCTGAGGAAAGAAAACAAAGATTTAATTTACACAAAGACTTTATTATGAAAACTTTATGTACAAGTGTAGAAAAATCAAACAAATTCACTAATTTGAGCACCGTCAGTGGAGGATGGCTGTTGTGAAAGTTGTAGGTCTGAGGAAACAAAAGAGACACGTGCTGATAAAAGAAGCTTTTTAATTGTGATTTAAGTTCCTGCATGATGAAACAAATTCCTTACAAAGCTCAATAAAATCTAGTTCATTGTCAAACATGCTCAAAACATGAGGAAATGAAATATGTCACCCAAGTTCAGCAGTGCAATGAATAACGTTGGTGATAATATCTAAGCTGACACTAAATATATGAGAAACCTAAAAGTAAACCGAAGCAGCATGTCATTTATTTTTTACTAAGAGGAACTTGATATGGCAAAGAGTACTTGTAGTACAGTATTTTTCAGTATTAATAGACAATTGAGACAGGGCTTCGCTGAATGAGTTATTGGTTCTTACTTACCGGATTCTTTGTAATCCACTTTAGTAAGGAAGAGGCCGCAAGCTGGAGCGACCAGACCCTGGGGGTAGGCGCAAGTGTCCCGAGCCTCCAGAATCTCTTTTAATTGGGACACTGACAGCTTCCCCTGACCTACACCCACCAGCGCTCCTGTCATCCTCCGCACCTTACCCACAAATTCAGAATTTTAAAGTTATGCAAAAGCTGAATATTCCACCTGAGACTTGACTTTGGTCAATCTATTCTAAAAGTTTCCTATCTGTGATTCATAGTATTTAGTGATCCACCAGCAGATGATGCTGCTTGACCTTTTCAAGAACTGAAAAAGAACAAACCTGCTTATAGAGAAAAGATCGACTTGTAAAAGTCAGCTCCCAGAATGGTATCTCTCTGCAAAAATAAAAAAAATTTGTTATGCCAGTAAATGTGCTCTTATCATTCAGTCATGGCAGGCACTACTAATTAAATATGCAAAACTATAATACTTCAAACATAAATATTAAACATTTGTAGTGGGGTTAAATTGTGATGTTGCAACAGAGGTGATTGTAAAATGTAAAAGGTGTCGTATAAACTTGCAATTCCATAAAGGACAAGAACGAAAAAATATGTATAAAAGTTCTATAGAAGAAAAAAGAACTAAAAAAGAAAGTAAAAATGTAATTTACTGGAATTAACCATATAAGAAATTATTAACTTAAAAAGTAAAATGATTCCATTTACACAAAAAAACCCTTTTTTTCTCTATGATGTTAGACATTTTTCATAGTATCCCGTCTGCGTGGACAGAGTGGGAGGCTGATGTGACATCCTTGCCAGACATCAGACAGAGAACAGGACTCTACTCATCAGAAGATTTGTTAAATGCCACATACAGAATACACCACCACATCTTAGGTCCAGCAGGATTATATGTAACCCCAAAGAACATGTTAAATCATTTTCTGAAATTTGACATTTAATTTATTTTCTTAATGTTTATTGCAGCATTTAAAGCAGAGCAGTTTTTTTTCTTCTGAACCCCATTTTAATTTTGGGACTTGAAAGAGAACTAAGCAGACACATGGGAAGAACTGGGTCAAATGCAAATTTGACTTTGCGCTTGCTGTCTGATTACACTTGACATGTATTAAATGGAAAGACATTTTTTATACTGTGGTGTTAACATATGAACTCTATGCAGGATGCTATCTTCAGATGAAAATGAAGCAAGGTTGTGTCATGCTCTGACTTATACTTGTGTTTAAGGACGCAGACACATGAAGGCTTGTTGTATAGCAGCACAGTGGTTTTACAGTAGTACAGTGGCCGATGTACAGAGAAAAGTCAGGCCATAGATTCCCAGTTAGACCGAGGCCTGGGCTTTGTCTAGGCCATTCCAACACATTTAAACGTTTTCTCTTGGGCCTCATTCACTAACTGTTTTTACAAACAAATTTGTTCTTAAATTCTGCTACATTTTACAAAACTTGCAGCATTCACCAAAATTTTCATTTGTTGGCTTGGTTCTTAGCTAAGAACAAATCCTACAAACACTCAAGAGTACTCTTAGAAATATCTGAAAGCCGACACGGTCGAACAAAATCAGCATTTCTGTGGTTGATTGTGTTCATTAAAATACAATAATAACACTACAGTAATGTTTTTGTCAGATTTGTAAATAACTTTTGGTGAAGTAATAAAACATTTAGCTATTTAAGGTAAATAAAAATATTGCAGATCCAAATGTTATAATTTCCCTCAAGTCGCAGTCAAAACGGATTTTACTCTATTGCTGGTCTTTCCAACACTATCGGTGCAAAAGCTGCACACTTGCCAGATCTGTCACCTCAACCACAAGAATATCACTCCATAAATGTCCAAGTCACCTGTGACGTCCAGATACACCTGCTGAATGTGGTCTTTAATCATTTAAATTTACTTCAACTGTGCCTTTATTGTATTACTTTTATTAAGAAATCAAGGTTAATTCCTGGTTAATAACACCTATCAGACTCACCTGGACATTTCATCAGATGCACCACTCGCTTTGTAGGCAAACCGCATCTTCAAATGATGTCACAACAGGTGGAAATTTGCTTTACAAACTACAAGGTACCGTGCATAATGAAATTTTATTCTACAGTGTACCCCTTTCCCCTTTAGCCATGACACCCTGAGGATGTGCATTGTGATGCATTCATGAGACCAGACTACAGGCTGCTGTCAAAGATCAGGAGTAATTAATGATCCGTTTGCATATGAAGCTGTTTTTATAGTATTTGTAGCTCACCATGTGATTATTTATGATCAAGTAAACACTTTAAATGAAGGAAAACCAGGTTTCATTGCACATCTTAATTATTATTTTGTTTTTATTGATCATTTAGTTATTCTGTTATTTGTCCTCATCTGTTCTCTTCTGTTTTAACACAGCCTTTATGTAATGACCTTTTATGGGCATTTATCTAACAATTCCGTGGTCTATGAACATGTTCATGAATTTGACGGAGGGTTTTCATAAAACTTAAGTACAACTTAAAAACAAATTTAAGAAGATTTTTAAGAAGATACTGGTGAATGAGGCCCATTGTCTTGCTGGAAGGTGTATCCCTGTCCCAGTCTCAAAACTCTGGAAGACTGAAACAGGTTTTTCTCAAGAATGTCCCAGTTTTCTTTTTTTTTCCCACCATTCCCTCAATTCTGACCAGTTTCCCAGTTTCTGTCAAAGAAATGCATCCCCTCAACACCATGCTTCACTGTGGGGATAGTGCTCTTTGGGTAATCAGAGGCGTTGGGTTTGTCGTAATGGTCACAATTTCAGCTTAGTGTACAGTTTATATTGGTCCATTGGACAGATACACCTTTGTGTTCTTTGGGATGGAGCTTACCAGCTCTTTTAGGAGTACCTCTGCTCTGGTACCATATTCTTTCCATTTTGTGATGATGCATTTAATGGTGGATTTTTAAACTTTATTGTATTAATTTTTACAACCCAACCCACATCTAAGCTTCTCCACAACTTTTTCCCTGACTTGCTTGGAGAACTCCCTGATCTTCATGGTGTTGCTACCTTATTGGCTCCTCTTGATTTGGTGGTTAGAGACTCCAGGGACTTTTAGAACAGGTGTTTATACGATATCAAGATCATAAGACACTTAGATTGCACACAGATGGACCATATTTAACTAACTGTGTGGCTTCTACAGGTAATGTGTAGAATCAGAGCTTTTTTTAAAAGGCTCTTTAGGAAAGAGGTTAATTTAGATGTTTTAAAAAAGCCCCCATATTCACTACTACACTTCACTAATTTAGCAGATTTTATACATAAATCCCCCCTAAAGATCCATCCAAATGTTTTGTTTCCTTTTAGATTCTCTTCTTTGCATCTATTTCCAGTCTGGTCTAAATGTTACTCCAGCTTCTACTAGGGAACAAATGAGAAGACAAGGAGACATATAAAAAGTTATGTTTAGCCGTCCTTTCACCCTTCCGTTTGCACATCCGGGACAGTGTGGTGGTGATTTGTTGTTCTTCATGGTAAGTGGTGATGTGCATAAATATGTTACAGAACCAGGTCTTGCAGTGATGAACAAGTTTTCCTATAACTTAAGATAAAAAAAATTTCTGGGTTTCTTTTCAGACCAGATAGGGAACAGAAGCAGCGAATGTGATGATAAAACAGTAGCGGGCCCATTTGTGGAGTTTTGTTTTTAGTTTATTTCTGTCTTTGTAATTCTTTTTCATCTTGTTGTAATGCTTTTAATGTTTTATGTGAAGCACTTTAAGTCATCTTGTGCATGAAATGCACACACTAATAAACTTGCTTTGCCAAATTAATAGTAGTTAATAGTAATGCAAAAAATAAGAAAAACTTTCAAGAAGTAACAACAAATTAGAAACAAATTAGGCCAAACAACATATTTGTCGCATCTAAAGCTTCTTTCTTGTATGGTAGACTCTCAGTGCACTTAACTTTAAAACTGACATGACTGCAGACACTGACACTGGTGTTCCAGCAGGTTCCACTTTATGGAAAACCTTCGTCTTGGTGGTTCCTGGTTTGTAACTAAGCATCTCAAACCAATTTCCTCTCAACTGAGCGTGACAGAATGGGTTTTTGTTGTGACCTTAAAGTGGCTACACCTTGAATCTGATGAACTTGGAATCTACAGTTGTTTAGAAACAGCTCCAACTTTCCAGACAGAGATCATGTATCCTCTATGACCCTCATTCGCAGATCTGCAGCCTCCCCAAACTTTCTCACTGTAAGATGCACTGGTCAGTTTAATGAATGCTGGTATTAAACTATTCATTTCACCACTGAAAAGCTGTGGCAACAGCCATGATTGCTAAAATAATGTATTATGTAAGGAACCACTGAAAGCCCAGTGTTAGCATGACGCTAAAGTTACGGTGAGAGGACACACATGAGCTTGTAAACTGAGCTGTTCCTCCTCTGTAAGTATGTACCAGAGCAAATGAACAGTAAGTAAATAGTAGTTTTAGATTATGGTTTACAATCAAAGTGCTGGAGGAGGAAATATTTTGGCCTATAAAGAATTTGTTTAAGGATCATTAAAGCCATTACAGTTTATATTGTATAAAAGTCTAAGCTAAATATTTAAATATTTAATATCAATTTATGCAAAGCTATTTCAATATGTCTATGAAAATAAAAAATTACAAGTAACTTAATTTTTCAATATTTTACATGAGGTAATAACATCATATTGAACAACTACATATTCCCTCATATCCATCTTGCTCTTATTTCTTGAAGGCTTTTTTTCTGTCAACATAGCAGACCGACTGCATAATATCCATTTCAGTAAGTAGCATTACGTACACAAAGACTGCAACAACAGCAGTTAACTGATAAATGAAAACAAGATTATGAATTTCATGTGGACAAAAACAAAACAAAAACAAAACACCCCATGTGTTTGTTGAATGGGAACCATTAAACATGTCTGACATCTGCCTGTTTTAGGATAAAAAATTTATTTCAACCTTTAGCTTTTTAATAATTCATCCCTAAGTTTCTTTTCGTTCTATCACTGTTACTTAGAATAGTGACTTCATGAAAAATGAACATGCAGCTCAGCTGCAAGCTTTCTATTGAACCATAACTGACTTCAGACTGACGTTGGCCTCATTTATAGTAATTCTACGGAGAGGTAAAGATTGAATAGGCTTTTCTTTGGCAAAAAAATGCATCATGGAGGCTTTACTTCCAATTTTCAATGAAATAGCTTCCAGATCTCTGACCCGTGCTCACAGCTTGTTAGAGCACCACATGTTGGGGTTGAGGGACTGTGTGACATTTACTCCGAGTACCCAACAGTCTGTCCTTGTCCATATTGTGAACCATATTTCCAGGGCAAATAATTAATGCCCACAAAGTGGTATTTGGCATACAGGGTGACCCCTGTGGACATGTAATCCCACAGAGCCCACATGGCCCTCTCCCCATCTCTCTGCCCTCACTCTTCATCTCCACTATGGATTATACTGGATCCTCATTGTCTTAAGTACATAAACCTGCTTAACATCTAATCACAAAGGGCAGATTAATTAACACAAACAGTGTGTCTACCAACATAAACTAACAGCAGGACGTGTTAGCATGTCAGATGGCATGAATCAGTTGACTATTTTTTTCTGGATGGCTTTAAGTGTGTTGGGGGGGGGGGGGGGGGGGGGGGGGGGGGGGGGGGGGGGGGGGGGGGGGGGGGGGGGGGGCGGGTTTTTTTTGGGGGGTTTGGACTTTTTTCCCCCCCCCCCCCCCCCCCCCCGCCCTTTTTTTTTTTTTTTAAATTTACCATGGTAAGGTTGCATAACATCCAACAGTCCTTAGAAACATGTACTAAAATACTAATAAGGCAGCTAAGACAGGTTCACTTAATGTCCTCAGTTCTTTGAATTAAGTCCATTCACTTTTAGGATCATAGTAAACCAGGATCTCTTGTTTTCCTGTGAGATGGTTGAGTAAAGTGTTTATTTTATCAATTATTTTAAATTAAGACTTTTAACAATTTTAGTTCACTCTGAAATTATTATGATCTGTTCTAAATACAGATATCTAGTCAAAGCAAATAACTGGATATAAAGATGTTCACAACAAGTAGGGATTAATATCGGTATCGGCCGATGTTAGTAGTTTTTTAACATATCTGTATCGGTCCGATGAGCAAAACTGGTCTGATATTAAAAGCGGATATTTATTTTCCTCTAATTGCTGTTTGTGCATGTGTTTCAGGAGGAGGAGGGGGGTTTGGCCATGCAGCCATGTTTAGACCTGTTACAGTGATGCAGCACTACATTGTGGAATGTAACTGAAGTTAGAAGCAATGTCAGCTGTGTGATTATTTTTCATGGTGTCAAAAGAAGATACTTAAAAAGCAGTATGCAATATTTTATATAAGTCGAAGTGATGTGAGGAGGATGCCGTGTCAAATCATTCAACACCACAAATGTAATCTGTCATCTGAAAAACTTCCATCCAGAAGCTCACAAACAATGGCGGGAAGATAATGCCCCTAATGTTTGCATCATTTTTACTTTGTACAGAATTTGATAATCTTAAACCTTTTGAAACAAAATATATATATCGAGATTGATAAATATTGGTTATCGGCCATAACAACAATATTAATATTGGATATCGGTATCGGCCAAAATTTTCACATCGGTCCATCCCTCACTACAAGATATGTACACGTATACAATTTGGCTTGTATACTTGAAGCCATTCAGGTCTGGTGTAGTCTTGTTAAATAAAAAGTTTACTTAATGAGTAAATAAAAAAGTAGCATGCAAATTTGAGCCAATGCTAAATGCATAGACTGATATCTTAATGTTGTGCTGTACGTTAAAGCTTGTTTTACTGCCCCCAAGTGGTTTAAATCTACCTGTGAAAGTATGCACGTGCAAAGGAGCTTCCGGGCTGTATGTTGACCACTTCCATTGTCTTCACAGGGTTCTTGAAAGCCATTTCAGAGTTTACTGCCCTGAAGCTGCTAAAGTCATGAGTCCCACACAGCAGGGTAGCAGCCTCACGCATGGCTTCCACATCCAGCTCTCTGAAAAACAATACATTTCATTTTAAAAGCAACAAAGATGTGAGTCCCTCCAGTCAAGAGTCTTTTTAAGTCAGCACAAAATTCCGGGCTTATCGTAGCATGACCTGGAAGCAACCTGCCTGAACAGCAGGGTAAGACAGAAGCATACACAGTAAGCACAACCTGTCCTTGTTATGGTTTCTAAGTAAACTTATATAATATTAACATTCTGAGGGACAAGGCCACGTGAGTGAGCCGAGTGTGTCGACGTAAGATTCATTTAAGTGAGAGAACGAGAGCTGGGCTTCAGATTTTCTACAGCTTCATGCTTTTCTCACTACTTAAATACAAACTGACAGGGAGAGATAGAGCGAGCAGGAAAATGGAGCAGTGAGCTGAGTGACTCATTAATTAAATTCTTAATGTACAAATTTAAAATGCTGACCCTGACATGAAGTCCTGAAAGTATCTAAACATTTCTTTCGTTATGCTGACTTAACTATTTAAAATCTCTTTCTTCATAAAAGCTTTAATAACAGAAGCAGGTTAGTTTAAAAATGTGGCCAATTAACATGCTAACATGTAAACCAAAGATGATGAATGTGGTAGAAATTCCACATGCAGTTTATTTCTTCTTGGAAGAAAGTTGCAGAAACATCAACATCAAACTATATAATTCAAAGCTTTAAAAGATTTAGGTGCTGTGCAAAATGTAAATACAAAGAAAACAAACAAAAAGTTTGCAAATCTCATCAACTTTTATTTCATTCTCAATAGAACATAAAATATCAGATGTTGAAACTTTGACATTTTACCATTTCATGTAAAATATAAGCTAACTTTTAATCTGATGGAAGCAACACAACTGTAAAAAGTTGGAGCACGAGGAACAAAAGACTGGAAAAGTAAACGGCACAAAACAATAACCCAAAGAGAATTTGACAACTAATGAAGGTAACTGACATCTGTTGCAAGTCAGCAGCGTTTCAGAGGCAGAGAGCATCTTAGATGTAAAGATGGATGGAGGTTCATTCATCTGTGACAAACTGCATCCACAACTTGTTGAACGATTTCACAAAAATGTTCCCTGGTGTAAAATTGTGTATAATAGCATCTACAGATTCAGAGAAAAGGCAAAACCTCTGTGCCTATCGGACAAGACTGGATGCTCGTGATCCTAAGGCCCTCAGGCAGCACTGCACAAAAACAGACATGATTGTCTACTGGAAATCCCTGCATGGGCTCAGGAACACTCAGAAATCACTGTTTGTGAACAGTTTGCCATGCAGTTTACAAATGCAGGTTAAAGCTCAATCAGGCAAAGAAGCCATATGTGAACACAATCCAGTAACACCACCATTTTTTCTGGACCAAAGCTCATTTAAAATGGTCTGAGGTGAAGTGGAAAACTGTGGTCAGATAAATCAAAACTTAAAATTATTTTTGGAAACCATGGTCATCGTGTCCTGTGCACTAAGGAGAGGGATCATCCAGCTTGTTATCAATGGACAGTTCAAAAGTCTGCATGTCTGACGGTATGGGGTTACATCTCTTTGTTTAAAAATGTAGCCAATTAACATGCTACCATGTAAACCAAAGATGATGAATGTGGTAAAAATTCCACATGTACCGTATTTATCCATAACATGTTACTACACTGGCTAAAAACTGGGTTGGACTTTCTGGCACTGCGATTAATTGGTTTGAGTCCTATTTAAAAGACAGAGACTAATTTGTGTCTATAGGCAACAATAAATCTGAGCGAACCAAAATAACCTGTGGGGTTCCCCAAGGCTCCATCCTGGGGCCACTGCTGTTCAACATCTACAATTTGCCACTCACTCGAATTATGAAAAACAACTAAATATGTTACCACAGTTAAGCTGATGACACACACATCTACATAACCATCTCACCAGGAGACTACAGTCCAAACTCTGATCAACTGCATCAATCAAATTAAAGATTGGATGTGCCAGGACTTCCTTCACTTAAATGAAGACAAAACTGAAATAATAGTTTTGGGAGCCAAGGAAGAAAGATTAAAAGTCAGTACTCAGCTTCAAACATCTAAGTTCAAAACTAACAATAAATCCAGAAATCTGGGAGAACTCAGAATGGACTCAGACCTGAATTTTAGCAGTTATATTACAACAGTTGTAAACTCAGCCTATTATCACCTATAGAACATATTGAGGAATAAAGGACTGATGTCTCAGCAGGATTTAGATAAACTTGGTCATGCATTTATCTTTAGTAGACTGGACTGCTGTAATGCTGTCCTCACAGGTATCCCTGAAAAGTCCATCAGACTGAGTCCAGAACGCAGCTACTCGAGTCTTCACTAAGACCACGAAAGTAGATTATATAACTTCAGTCCTCAGATCTTTTCACTGGCTTCCTGTCTGTCAAAGAACTAACTTAAAATCCTGCTGTTAGTTTACAAAGCACTGAATGGTTTAGGACCAAAATATGTTCAGAATCTTCTGTTTTGTTATGAACCAATCAGATCCCTCAGATCATCAGGGTCAGGTGTATTTTCTGTTCCCAGAGTCAGAACTAAACATGGAGCGGCAGCGTTCAGCTTTTATGCTCCTCACATGTGGAACAAACTACCAGAAAACGGCAGGTCTGCTCAAACTATCAGCAGTTTTAAATCAGGGTTAAAAACTTTTCTTTTTGCTTCCTTTTATCAGAACAAATGTTAAATTCCCTACACTGGAACTTTATTTCTTGCATTTTATTTTAGCTTTTTCTTTCTGTTTTTCTTTAATTTATTTTAAAATTTGTTTTTAATGCACTTGTTATTGCTTCCTGCACCCCGCTGTAATGCTTTTAATGTTTTATGTAAAGCACTTTGCATTGTCTTGTACATGAAATGTGCTACACAAATAAATTTGTCTTACCTTGCCTTGTCTTACATTAGTGCATGGGCAGCTTACACATCTGTAAAGGTTCCATCAATGCTAAGAAGTACGCAGAGGTTTTAGAGCAACATCTGCTCCCATCCAGACAACGTGTCTTTCAGGGAAGGCCTTGCAGATTTCAGCAAGACAATGCTGCAACGATCACAACATGGCCTCGCAGGAGAAGAGTGCTGAACTAGCCTCCTTGCAGTTCAGACCTTTCACTAATACAAAGTAAACAAGTAAACAACACACCCCATTTCATAATTATTTTTTTTTTAGATGTGTTGCTGCCATCGAATAGAAAACAAGTTATTTTCCATCAAATGCTCAAATATCTCAGTTTACTCATCTGATATATTGTTTATATTCTATTTAGAATAAAATATGGATTGATGCAATTTGCAAATCATTGCATTTTCTTTTAAATTCCCATTTTATACAGAATCTCATTTTTTGGAAAATTTGGACTTGTACATAACTTAAATCAGCTGTTAGGTATAGGTCATTTATTTTTTTAGTTCTTATTTTTTGTTTTTGTATATGAATACATTTTTCACTGCAACAATATAAAACAAACAAACTATGAATAGAAAAAGGACAGAAATGTGAAGAAACAGTTTACATTGTGTAATCAGCGACCCAGTAAATCTGCCATGGTGTAATCACAGAATTTGAACAAAATCAGAAAAAAAAAAACCCCAAAAAACAATCTGATATTTCTTGCAGTGAGAGAGATGGAGCTGGTGTGATCACGAGGGAGCAGCAGATCAAAGACAGAATGGAGAGACGCTGCTGAGGTAGAGGTGGAAAGACGAGATGAAGGCAGAACATGGGAGAGGGATAAAGAAGCAGAGACACCAATGTGAGAAATTAGAAAAGCATGGAGAGCAAAAGACATGGAGGTTAAAAATGAAGAGGAGAGAAGGAGAAAGAAAAGAGGTTGAAAGTGAGAGTTTAAAAGGAAAAAATAAAATAAAATTAAAAAACCTGGCTAAAATGCGTGGGTGCTGTTCTGCATGTGTATAAGCCTGCAGCTTATCTTGGCCTACTTTTTCCCCCAAAAAAGCAAAGAGAAGAGCAGACAAATGCTCAAACATACACTCTCTGAAATGCCCCCTCCTTTCACTAAAAGCTAAAAGAACATTGCCTAAGCTTCAAATCCCTCAACATTTTAGCTCTTTATATACTCTATCCACCCAGTCTCCTCAATATGTCTATTGTGTTTGTTTTTGGGAGGTGGGCTAAAAAAAAATCATTTCCACAGTCCCTCATTTGCAGTTGGCATAAATAGTTTATTCATGTGTTTAAAGTTTCATTGGTTGTGTTAGGCTTGACATGAGTTTACTGTGTGGATGAGCATAGTCACAGTGAGGTTTTAGTCAGAGCTTGAAGTGTCTGCACACTAAAAAAAGAAGAATAGAAAGACATAGGTCAATGAATTAAAAACCAGTGTTCAAACTGAGATCACTCACGTGTTGCAGATGTTCCAGCACAGATTGCAGTCTATGAGGGGGAGCAGACTGTGGTGGGTGGTATCCAGAGCTATTCGGTAGATGTAGGTCCGAGATTGAGCATTAAAACGGGCATGGAGGTTATTTGGAACACGGTAAGCATGGGTGATCCTAAGAAAAAGTGCAAAAACATTGAAAATTATGGCTATTTATTAACTGCAAATGTTAAGTAAATGTTTAAAACAAAAGTTTTCCATTACAGACAATATATTAGTTAAAATACATAAAAAATATAAACCATAAAACTTATCAATCAATAAATGTGTATTTATTTCCTCTTTCAACAGAGGTGTCCCCCAAACACAGATGATTTTAAGAGTCTAATTTGTACAGTCTGCAAGAAAATCTGGATAAGTAAATAGCCTTATTTCATACAAAGGTCAACCTTCTATCAGGATCCTAAAAGGGCTGCAAGAGCCCTGAAAAGCCAATGCTCATAAACAAAATAGTTAGGTGCACAAGCTCAAAGGACACGGCTTTTATATGTAAATCCACCAGGATAACACCTGGCACTTGCTGCATGTCTGTGCACATGCAGCAGAGGAACAGAGGCAGAGACTGATGTCGCTGCTCTGATCAATTTCATCAGTTTACAAACTCTAGGGTACTGAATCACCAGGCTTTCCAGACATGTGCCAAGCAGGCCAAGTGATTCAGCTTTTAAGTTGGGATTTACTAACAAGTTGCAGGTGTTGTGCAGCACAAGTGAGAGGTGAGTGTGTGTGGGATGAATTTCTCTATTTGCATAAATTTATTTAGAATGCAAAAAGACATTAGAACAAGATAATATTATATTCAAGCAATGGTATTCTTAATTGACTTGAGAATGTCAAAGACTATATTGCATCTATTACAACAACAATACTCACAATACCAAAACTTTTTGCAGCTCTCAATATTTCACTAATTAAAGAATTTATGTCTATTTGTTTTGATTTTAAAGAAATAAATTAATAAATTCTGTATAAATATCAGTTAACATTTTCACCAGCACTGTCCCTGTGCAGGCAATATAGCCAATGAAACAATACAAATTAGGATATGCTGTTTGTATGTGTAACTTTAAATATCTTGCAAGGAAAGGCCTGTCTGGAGGATCAAATCACCTGTGCACCATGTGCTTGCAAAACCAAGTGATAGATTCGTATTTGCCAGATAGTAATTAGCTCAGTTTATAACTCAATCCGTCATTTTAAAGTAGACAGAAGAGTTACTTGCATTTCTTTCACTCTTTGCCAGCAAACAGTTGATGCTAATCCCAAGAAACTACTGCTTATTGAACTTTGAGAGATTTGTTTTATAAAATGTCTTTTGGCATATAATATTATGGCTTTTTAAAGATTTTATAGTTTAAAAACATTTGTGATGGTTTAGTAAATGAGACTGAAGAAGATTCCAGCTGTTACTTAATGTCTCCATGACATAAAGTTAACTGTCTTAGCATTTATTAGTTGTGTCTTGGTGTGTGATTTGCTACCAATAGACCAAAGAATGGCTAAAGAAGTTGTTAAATAATTATTCTATGTGTAGCATGCACTGAAATGTTTTCCAAGATTTCAAAATCAGCTGAGCTGCTGCAGAAAAGCATGTGTTCAGGATCAATATCAAGAAAATCTTTCTTGACCCGAAACAGACCAGCCAGCAACCTGCTTGGGCCAGCACAGCTGACTCATCAAAGCACGTCTGGCTTTTTATAAAACTACTAGAAACAATAAAAAGGTGCAAAACGGCACTCTTTCAGCCATTTAATGCTAACTTGATGCAATTCTAAACATCTTTCTACACATGATCAAGTATTTCATCAAAGATCCTTTAATGCTTACATCTGTGAACTGTAGAAAGGGGATGCTACACTGACTGCATAAAGCAGATTAGCACCCTTTAGTGTTTGTCCACAAACATTTGTGTCTGTGCACAGAGAAAACAGTCAGTGTATTCATGCATGTGCCTCTTGTGCATCTGAAAATACAGGAGATGGTGAGTGGTAGTGACATGCATGTCAGAATAGATGGAGGTACGAGAGCAATGGTGATCAAATTCAAACATCGTACGTTTCTTTGCACATGTCTGACCGTGCATTATGTGCCTCTGCACCAACAGAGAAACTAGGTTACGTTTCCAGGGGAGGAGATAGAGTGTGACACGTGGCGGAGGAAACCCTTGCATCTGCCTTCAGTGGCTGCTCCAATGTGAAGTGACAGCTTTCGCCTGGCCCCCAAAATCACACACCCATATAAAATTTTAATAAGCAGTGTACAAAGCCTTGTCTCACACAATTGGGAACTGGGGCATTGTTTTCATGGCATCACTGTTCTATTCAACTGTTTCCTCATTACAGGAAAAGAGCCACTGATTTTAGCTAAATAAAGCCCATTTTTACAGCAGCACTGATGCTTGAATATGAGAGCTGTTTTTTTTTAGTTTATTAATGAATTCTGTATTAATCACTGTTAAATAAAACGTTGAATAACTAAATAAATTATGCTGTTTTGCCATGTGTCTACTGAAATGAAAATGTGTTTATATTGTATAGTTCCATTAAGCTACCTTTTTTGTGTTAATAGATGCTACAAACCAAACAGCAGAGCTGGGATAATCTTTCCTAACCTTCTCTCTGCAGGTTTAAGGATTAGCAGGAAGCTGGGAGCTCCTCTTTTTCCCTCTTCTCTTCCCCACATGTTTCCCAAATGGCTTATTGTGGTTCACACTTTCTATTTTCATGGAGTGTTTCATCAACAGTTGGTCTGATTCTCCCTCAGTGACTGATCCTGACTCCCTTCCTGTTGCTATCACATCTATCCGCTATCTGTCCTTTGAGGTTTCCTGTTATGTTTCAGGAAAAAAACAAACCTGGTGACTTAATCAATATAAATACACATCACATGTGTGTATCCAGTCATGATTGACAATGGTGTTGAAGTGTGCACATATATGTTATGCAACTGCAAGGAGAAGCACAATGGGGAGAAAAAGCAGACATAACAGACGTGATTTAAAATTATCCTCTCCAACACTAACAGTACATCCATTAATTTACAGTGGATATAAAAAGTCCACACACCCCTGTCCAAATGCCAGGTTTTCGTGATGTAAAAAAATGACATCAAGATAAAAAATTTCGCAACTTTTTTCACCTTTCATGTAACCTTTAACCTGTACAACACAATTGAAAAACATACAAAAATCTTTCAGGGAGGTGAATTAAAAATAAACAACAGATAATGTGGTTGCATAAGTATGAACACCCTTTTATAACTGGGGATGTGGCTGTGTTCAGATTTAACCAATTAAATTTAAACTCACTTTAAACTGCACACACCTGTCACCAAATAAAATGCCTCAGATCAACACCAAATAAAGTTCATCTGTTCTAGTAGGCTTTTCCTGAAATTTTTGTAGCCACATCTTCCAGCACAAGCCCTTGTCCGCAGATATCAAAGATATCAGTCAGGTGAAGGCTACAAAAGAATTTCCAAGGACTTAAATATGCCATGGAACACAGTGATCATCAAGTTGAGAAAATATGGCATAACAGTGACATAACCAAGAACGGGACCTCCATCCAAAATTGATGATAGAAGAACGAGAAGAACACTAGTCAGGGAGGCTGCCAAGAGGCCGACAGCAACACTGAAGGAGCTGCAGGAATTTCTGGCAAGTGCTGGCTGTGTAGTACATGTGACAACAATCTCCCATCTTCTTCATATTGTCTGGGCTATGGGGTAGGGTGGCAAGATGGAGCCTTATCTGACAGAGAAAAACATCCCAGCCCGGCTTAATTTAACAAAAAGACATCTGACATCTCCCAAATGCATGTGGGAAAATGTGTTATGGTCTGATGAAACCAAGGTTGAACTTTTTGGACATTATTCCAAAAGGTATATTTGGCACAAAAAAACACTGCACATCACCAAAATAAGACCATACCTACAGTAAAGTATGGTGGTGGCAGCATCATGCTTTGGGACTGTTTTTCTTAAGCTGGAACTGGGGTCTTAGTCAGGGTGGAGGGAATTATGAACAGTTCCAAATACCAGTCAGTGTTGGCACAAAACCTTCGGCCTTCTGTTAGAAAGCTGAAGATGAAGAGATCTTTCAGCACGACAATGACCCAAAGCACACATCTAAATCAACAAAAGATTGTTTTCACCGGAATAAGATTGAGGCTTTGGAATGGCCCAGCCAGAGTCCAGACCTGAATCCCATCGAACATCTTTGGCATGATCTGAAGAGGGCTGTGCACAGGAGGTGCCCTCGCAATCTGTCAGATTTGGAGCGGTTTTGCAAAGATGAGTGGAAAAATATTGCTACATCAAGATGTTCCACGCTGATAGGCTCCTACCCAAAAAGACTGAGTGCTGTAATAAAAGTATTAGTTTAAGGGTGTGCATATATATGCAACCAGGTTATTTCAAGTTTTATATTTTATATTTTCCCCTTTAAAGGTTTTAGTTTGTTTTTCAATTGCATTGTACAAGTTATAGGTCACATTAAAGATGGAAAAAGTTGTAAAATTATTTGTCTTGCTGTCATTTTTTACATCGTGAAAACCTGGCATTTGGACAGGGGTGTGTAGACTTTTTTTCCACTGTATGTACAAGTTGTGCGTTTCAGTTTTCTCTACAGCCCTGGTGTCAGTTAGTAGGAAAAACCCGTGATATGTGTTTATTTGTTAAAGCTTGGGTACCTGTGTCATTTCAGTATACGAAGGCAGGCACAAGTAGCTCCAATTTAAGAGTTTCTATTTAAGATGCAATTTTGACTGAGGTAGACTCGACAGTCAATATAGGGGCACAGAGGTGACCATAAAAGTAAAGATAATGCCACTCAGAGAAGTCTAACCTGTTGAAGGAATACCAGGTTAGATAAAAAAAAAATAATAATAAAAAAAAAATATTTATATGGCAACCTCTAAAAATGCAGGCATCACATTCACTTTGGGACTTTGCTGGCTGTCCAGTAACATGTGGGAGGAATACACATGCCTCTAATATCTCATTGTTTGAAAAATGTTAACAGAAATTTAATCCCACATGACACAAAAACTTGATATTTCAGTGTAAATTGCTTATAAACAGACACAGATAAGAGGCACGGCAACACTTTGTAAGTCATAAAAACAGTAAATGATGAGGAACTAAAGAGTTTAAGAAAAATGTGGAAGCACACTTCGAAATACAACAGTTACATGACATTCCTGTATTGCAGGGCCACTCAGTTCTGTCCTACAAGGGCAGCAATCCAGCAGGTTTTCAATGTTTTCCTGCTTCAACACACCTGAATCAAATTAAATTGGACCTAATAACCTATTAATTGCAGTCAGGTGTATTGGAGCAGGGATACATGGAAAACCTGCTGGATTGTGGCCCTCACAGAACAGAATTGAGTAGTCCTGCTCTATTGTATTTAACTCCTGTGTAAGGATACACCCAGCCTACATGTACTAAAAGGTTTCTGACTGACACCACACATATCCAAGGAGGCGCGACTCACCTAATTTGCTCCGCACTGAGGTGAAAATTTAGAGCTTGTACAATAATATCTTCAGAAAATGGAGGTTTATCGTTCCTGCGCTGAAGGTCAAAGTGAGCAGAGTTACTGAGGGCGTGGACACCCGTGTCTGTCCTGCTGGAAACTGTCAGAGATCCTGAATTTAGTGGCCTCAGCCTCTGAATTGCTTCCTGTGTGAAGACAGAGAAATATAAAAAGCCTTGAGATATACCATAGAATAAAAAGCACTTCTGAACTTACAACACAAAGCCTTTCAAAAATAGTCAGACACATAACACAAAACTCTCCAAAAGAGCTGTAAACAGCTAAATGGTGAAGAAAAAGGCTTTTTCAATAGTATGTCAACAAATAAATAAAACTTACTTCTATGTGGTCCTGAACTCCTTTTTTAGGCTGATGTTGAGGAACTTTCACAACACCACTGCATATATTAAAAGAAAATTAGCCAAAATAAATAAGGAATTACAATACTAACGCTTTAACATGTGATCCCTCATCTTTCCTGCAACTCACCTGTATTTTGTTCCAATGTACTGAAAAAAAATTAGGTAACGTGCCAAGTTGTGCATTGTGTTTACAAATGTTACAATCACATGACTCGTATCAGTAAGAGTGAGACGATGCAATAAAAAATCATTTCATGGGTGCAGCTTTAACATAACACAAATAAGCTATTTAGACAAGGAAGCAAACGTAGACCTTCTCGGACCTTTGCAGTCATGCAGCTGCCAGACAACAAATACGACAGTAGCTAGAAGGTATCTGTAGTCCGGAACTGGGATACACATTCCAGTTACAGCTTCTCCTAAAAGCACGTTAGTGTGCCTCTTAAGAATATTGTTTGGAAAATAACCGTCAGAAACGTCTCGTGCCATACTATCACTAGCAAGTCACATTAGCAAAACCACTCTGGCCATGGCCAGGCGACAAAAACCGGATGACGTTTGAAGATACACATTTAAAGCTCTGATATTTACATTTTGTATTACAGCTATTAAAAAAAAATAAAAATCAAAGCACTGATCTTAACGGGCAAGTTTTTTTTAAAACTTTAATTTTTTTGTTTATTTTGGGGGGCATGAACTTGTCCAAAGCATGTGGTCCTGTGGGTCGCTTTGTGATTGCGTCAGCGTGAACGAAGGAGGGCGTGTCAGACGCAAATCGATCTTCATTGAAAACCATTGAGTCCAGTGTAAATGTGTGAGATAGATTAGTAGCAAGTGAACAAAAGGATTATTATTATTATTATTATTATTATTATTATTATTATTATTATTATTATTATTATTATTATTATTATTATT
>JBAMHW010000003.1:29477694-29513349 GCA_037177495.1 Rhadinocentrus ornatus
ATTATTATTATTATTATTATTATTATTATTATTATTATTATTATTATTATTATTATTATTATTATTAAGGCCCAATCATTTAGAAATGATCTATTTTGGTGCGACATTAGTCTATAGTCAACTAATATTATTATTATTATTATTGTTATTTTGGGTTTTCCTCATCAGTCATCTTGGGCGGTGAAATTACAGCTGAAATAAAAGCTCGAATTTTACACAAACTTTTTTAATTTCACATTGCTTCTTTGTTATTTCAATGCATTTGCAATATTAGGCTGCCCTTGTAAAAATTAAGCTACGTTGGTATTTCATTTTCTCGGTCGTCCTCATTTTTCTCCCATGATTCTTTTCGTCTCTGTAGGGATGTTTCGGCAGCTGTATTTACTCGGCTATCTCTCCTCTCTTTCAGACTCCACGACGCAGCTACGCCTTCTCTTTAGCAGTGTAGTATTAGTCTGCCTGTTTCTCACTGACTGAGATCGCATTTTGTGTCACAGTGCCACTGGGAGAGGGGCGACAGACTGCTGCGCGTCAGGGGATACCAGTCACCATCCTTGCGGTTCTAGCGACACCGCGCCGCGGGGAATGACATTAGTATACTAAAGTGGGAACTAAAGTGGGAACAAGAAAACGCAAAAATGACGGTGGATTTTGAAGAATGTATAAAAGATTCACCCAGATTCAGGTGAGACTGCTCCTCTTCGGCAAAGCGGTGCGCAAAAATGGCACACCTTTTTTTTAATATATATATTTTTCTTTCTCTTATAAGATGGTTGCAGCCTTGACTCAAGCTAAATTTGTGTCATCAACAAAACAAATAAAAGAATTTTAGAATTTATATCTGATTTGCACATGTGCAACAATAGGATGGCGTTTTGTCTGTCCATTTCTGTCTTTTTTTCTTGAAAAAATTGTCCTGATATGTAGCTATTGCATGGCCATTTTTATTTATAATTTAGACTGTTATTAGGATTTTTAAATGCATTGTGGGGTTTTTGTTGATAGAATGTCTGATAGAGTGATTTTATTTGTGTATGTTGTTAATTGCCTCAGTATCATGAGAGGAGGAACACTGATTACTCCCAATGAGGATCCATTTTGCCTGAATGTAAAATGAAATAATAAAATTTTACTTCTGATATTATATACAGATCAGTGCTCTAATATGAGGGACTCAGTCATTGTAAGCATAAGAGGGGATCCTCCTGCAGCATGGTATACATTGTGGATGCAGTCTTCATTTTATCCATAGTAAAGGGGCTGCAGTCACCCACTGTGTCAGTCTGCACACTGGAGAGGAGATGCCCTTGCAGCAGCAGCAGTAGTGGCCGGGCTGGTAAAGAGGCAGCAGGGTACATGACTACTGCAGGAATAGAGCTCATACACTGGGCACAGATCCAGCTGTTCCACCCCTAGCCTATTTGCTGTAGGGTTGTAGTCTTACCGAGTCCACGTGCCAGTCTGGCTGCACTCCTGTAGGAAAAAAGAGAGAATAAAGATTCTAACAACATTTAGGTCAGGAATCACCAGTTTATCCACAGGTCCGTCTCAAATAGGGCACAATTTTTTGAGATCTTTTTCTTCTCATATATTTCTTTTAAGTTAGCATCTGTTGCCTCTTTGCTTTATGTTTTCTAGGTCTGTCTCTTCCCAGTCCATTTTAATCTCTTTCTCCGTCACACTGAAGGGTCATTTACTATGTTTGTATGTCTAATATTTTACCGAGCAAGCAGACAGGGAAAAGCATAAAGAACGTGAGGGAGACAGACATCCAATCTGCTTCTTGAATCCCACTTAAGTGATGATGGATGGCTGAAACAGAAGGTCAGGTAGGGAAGGAGAGAATCATACATTCACTGACTTCCCTTTTTCTCTGCTGGTTCACTTTATCATAGCCAAAGTGTTATTTGGAAAATTCCACAACTTCCAAAAAAGCAGATGTTGCTGTTTTCTTGCATCATCGGAAGTGGATGTGCAATCCCATAAAAAATATCGAAAACTATTTCACTTTTTACATTTATGATGCTTTAAATTTGCATAAAATGACAGTGTAGGCTGCTATCATTCCATGCCGTTGTAAAGTTCTGCTTTATTTATTGTTGTTTACATTGAACATGAAAGACCTTTGACTTTACACTCTTGAAATCTCCACATCGCTTTTTTAGCCTCTTACCAACATAATAGTCTGAGCTACTTAAGCCACATGTAAAGACTACAGCATAGCACACTTGCTCCTATGTAAAAGTCCAACTTGTTGCAACCAGGTAACAGGTTACTGTGGTTCAACATGTAAATGCAGTAACTAGAGTAGTTGCAGCATTGTGTAAAGCAGTGGTTCACAACCTAGGGTCTCCTCAAAGAGGACAGGGGACCCCCGAGGCTTTGACTGTTCATGGCCAGTGTTATTTAAATGACAAGTTGAGATGTATTCACTTAAGTTTTTTTTTTATCATTTGGGTGTTCACATGGAACCAGTGTTTTGGGAGTGCACTAATTTTGCACCATTTCATTAATGAGACATGTCTGAGAAATGCCACAGTGGAGATGATCTGTCCTTATTGTAAAAAAAAAACAAAGGTAAGGCTATAGGTTAGCAGTTACTGTCATTTTAGTTTTATGAAAGGAAAGGATTCAGCCAGATTACATAATTTATGGTTATAAACTATCTAATAAAAGCATAAAACTAAGCATGGTTATAACGTGGGGTAGGCAGGGGTCCACAGTTTTTGGTAAGTTTATGAAGGAGGTCTTCAGAGAAAAAAAGGGTGGGAACCACTGATCTATTATACTGATCTATCATAGATTCATGTGACAAAGCCATGACAATAAAATGATGAATGTCACTTCAACAGTGACAGTGAAGTAAAAAAAATATCTTGAGGACATTGTGGACCTTCAACAATGTCTGGCTAGCTGTGAAGCCAGCTTGAAAAAAGGTAATCTGTGCAGTCCGAGAAGCTATTTTAATGTGTAAAAGCTCCACAATTCTAATTAATATTTAACATTTTAAAGGAACATATGTTCCAAAGACCTTAGCTTGTCTGGTTAGAACCATTGGGTGATGTAGCCAGGCAGTTCAAGTAAGTCATAATACATTTTCCACAGTACTGGATTTAGTTTCTATCTTCTTTCTGTTTCCTTGTTGTGCGATTATGGAGAAACAGAAGTTATAGAGAAGCAGAGAACCAGTCTTGTTTGTTCTCCCACTCATGGAGTTAAAAGGGCTCACACACACCCTCACACTGCAGGTCTCAACTTGTACCAGTGATGTAGTTATGTATGCATAGGTGAATGAACATGAAAGAATATTTTAGGTATGCCTGTGAATTCATAGTGGACATCTTTCTTTGTTCAGTCCCTTGTTCTGTTGTACTGTACTCTTTGATGCCACTCATGTATTCACGCTTAACTGGGCATGTCATGATGCCTGTGCATCGTGAGCTTAAAGTTGTTGGCTATTATTTGATGTTATCGAGGCTCATCGCTTTCAGATGTCTGTCATCACTACCTACATTTCTGGTCAAAGATTTGGTTTTCCTGCGGTTTCATTTGGTTTAGTGCACAGAACTGCTTCTGTGAAACAAATTCTTGTCAAAGTTATCATTATAAACTAAAATCAGTTTGACTAGAACATCACGTTTGATAAGCACTTCTAGGAATAGCACATTACCAAGTGGGGTCCGCACACACACATTAACACACATTGCCTTTTTGTGCTTTACACCCCAACCATCCACTAACAAAACACTTTTGTAAAGCATAAACCCACAAAGGTGGAAATTTCATTATATAACCCTTTGAGAACTTATATTTAGACTTATCTTTGACTGTATTGTTGTGATGTAAGTTTTAATATGCATATGGGTGGGTGTGAGCTGTTGCCTAGCAACAGTTGCTGTAAGCCTGACGACTGAAGAATCAAGAAAAGAGGGCAGAAAATTTAAGAATGGAAGAAGAGAGTGGGTGCTGTGAAAAAGAAGCATCATTTCACATCCTACTGAAGGACAAACATTTTATTGCGACAAGTATTTTTCTTTGAAGGCATTTAGTTTTCTTTGCTTTCAGCTCAGCCAGCAATCCGAGGAGGTCGATTGTATCCACACACATGTGCTTTCTGTTTTGCTACACCAAAAAATGATAAATTGAATTCATTTTAGTAAAGTTTAGTTATTCTAAGAATCTGTGGTTGCTAGTCAGGTGCCAGAGTATCATGTTGATGATCACATCAAGCGTACAGTCTATGGAATAGCAGGTGCTAACTCCAGCAATTGTTGGTTTATTGTACTTAGACTGAACAGCAGCAGGCTGACACTCACTTTACTCAGTAAATTAGGTTTGGAATATGACCGGAAACAAAAGACAAGCAGATAGAGTCCTGCCTTTACAAATATAGCACACTGAATATAGTAGCTTATTGTAATAATTGTTTGGGTTTTTTTGTTGTTTTTTTTTTGTTTTTTTTTAAGTGTCTGCTACAAAGTGAAGCAATACAAAGTTACTGAAAAAATAATCAGACCATAACTAATTTGGCAATTGGTTAGAGGGTAGCTCAGGTTCAAAGGGTTAAAAAAAGGCGATTTATTTTCTTAATATGTTGCTAAATATAGAAGGTTCAAGAAATTCAGTCTATGTAATTCATTAGTGAACTAGATCTTTTTAAAAGATTTGAGAGTGCAGTACAAAAAGAGGCTTTTGGCTCCTCTTAAATGCAATATCTCTACATGATTTTAATAGCATGTATCCACCTATTGGCAGATTAAAGAGCTTTTTTGATGCTTTAGATATCTGTTTGGCGCCCTGGTTTCTTTCAACTGTCTGGATATTTATTCCCTACCTGCGTCATCATCGTCATCTCTAATCCTCCTTTTTACACACATCATCATTTTGCTTCTCCCATAGAGATAATGAATTCCTATTGGTCAGCTGCCTGTGAAATGTGTAAATAAGCATCCTGCTGTGTTTTCCAGCAGCTATGCCGTTGCCAAGAGTGATCGGTAATTTGTGATCGGTGGCTTTGGCTACCTGCCCAAATGTCTCACTCAGGGACGGAGAGAAAGGCTCATATCTGTCACTTTCAGCACTAAACCACTTACAGCTGTTTGCAGTGTGTATGTGCCAGCAGGAAGAATGCAGTTGTACTTGAAAAGAAAAAAAGGGAATGGAGCAGGACGTCCTTGAATGCACAGATGAATTTACAGTAGATGAGAAAATGCATTAAACTGCAGAATATGATCACTTGTTGCCAAAGATGCTGTGACATTGATTAACTGCATGCTTGTTAATGCAGTGCAGCCAGAAAAATGACCCAGTGCAGTTCCTCAGAAGAACAGAGACCTATAGCTTTTAACTGTACGCCCAGAACACCTGGTCTAGCAGACTGGTTATTACTTATTTTGAAGCAATACTTTTTTGGAGCCACTGTGAACCTTTGAACATGAGGGGAAAGATATTTCTGTAGCATTATTGCCTTGCAGATTTCAGACTACTGACACTAAGTTGCTAATGTGATGATACTCATTCCACTTTCCCCTCATGCTTCCATGTATTGTCAAAAGATGAGCATAGATGGAATTAAAATGGCTCTACTAGCCTTGAATCGTCATTGACCTCTATCCTTGTTATATGTGGGTTTTTCATTAATATAAAAGCTGCTTTTTGTTATGCTCTTTGAGAATTTAGTGTTAGTTGCAGAACTTCCAGCAATATTTAGGCAAAGACTCTGGAATGGTGAGCAAATCGCTTGCATTAAGCCCTAATCTTGATGGATTTGCAGTCAGTTTTCCTTTGAAGGTATAGAAAGGTCAGGCAATATATTAATACCTGATTTACTCCCACACGCAAAGAGGATGGGTTTATGTAGATTTAATACCCATGGTACATCAAATAAATAAGCAGGCAGTCATGACCAAAATTCCCTTTAATCTGGACAGTTTTTGCCACTGTGGGAAGCATATGTTCATATAAAGTGTGTGAAAAAAATAGATTGTGTCATCTATAATAATGAATCTAACTAATTAGGTTGTGATTACTTGTATAGTTAAACGTCCGATCTGACTAGTTTTTGCAAACCTTTCTGCCTATTATTCTCCTAAGCAAGCGGTTTTTTAATCCACTGAACTCTCACTCTTTTAACCTGCAAGTATCACAAAAAGACAATCCTAAGTGGCTGTTCTATAAAAATACCCCCCTACCCCCACATAAATATTTTAGTTCCCTCTGTGTGTGTAAAAGTAGAGGCCTTGGTGGAAAGCTCCAACTGAGACAAGTCTGTCATGTCTGGAGCATGAAAAGTGACTGCAGAAAGATGCCGTTTCTGGCCTGGGGAACAAGTTGCGTCAATGTTTTATTCTGACATTTAATATTAAGATTTATGGCACTTTTTTACTTTGCAACAATGAAAAATCACCACAGACTGAGCATAAGTTGTTTTCAAACATGTCATTTCCTACATGCAGCTTTAGTATTTTTGAGTATTATGGCATAAAGCAAACAACAAAGTGCAGAAAGGGAGGCTGTTGTCAGTGGAAGGCAGTGATATTTTTTTCAGGAAGTAACTGAAAGTTTCCCCAAACATCCCTCGTCAGAACTTGCACACTCCATTTTTGCTCACACAGCATCTTCTCTGCCAACTGTTTGTTTACTTTGAAGCTAAATGTGCACAGATTACGACTGTGCTCTAAAACCTGCTTGCTTATATTCGTCTCGAATGAGGCTGAATATTTTACAGCATAGAGGATCTGAAGGGTGATCAAGCATGTTCATAGAAGGGACCCATTTCCCATGAAAGGAAACAAATCTGTGGCAAGTGATAAGGTTATGTGCATTATGGAGCATGCAGTGTATGTCATTGTCATTTTTGCCCACACACATATGGGTCTGTTGGTTAGCATGTATATGAATCATATCCTTATATTCTCCCATCTGCCAGACACATAGTAGCTCGATATGTTCATGAGAGAGTATCACTCCAACACGTGTAAAGTACTTCTTTGTCTATAGTGCAGTAGATTTTCTGTTGCGCGTGTTGCCGGGGGACTTATATGAAATAGGATTATCAGTAGCCACACTCTGATTAAATCAAGTGGATAACCTACACAACATATTAAAGCTCACACACTATCAGCTTCTTACCCCAAGAACTTCAGTACTATTTCTCTGTCTATAGTGTGCAGGATAAAGAATTATAGACACATTTTCACATCACATAGTTTGACACATTCCCTGTCTGACTGCAGTCCGAGGGACATGCGAGCCTTCAGTGTATTGCATAGATGGTTTCTGTGCTTGTGGAAACCCTTTCTATACCAGTTTAGATGTGCTTTCCTTTAGGGTTTTAATCCATATGAATCTCAATTTAACCTTTAACCTGCCTAGCTTTGGATTATTTTAAGACCTTTCCTCATAACATGGTCACATTGATTTCATGCTCTACAGGACTGTTGTGCATATGGTGTAATTAAACAAGCTCAGTTAAATGCATGATGCAAGAGACCCAACCTTGATTGTTTGTGCAATGAGAATAAATGGAAGTTTTATGGTGACTTCAATTTTTGGTGGACTAGACGAGAAGAATCAGAGCTGTAGCAGTTATACTTTAACATTTCCATTTCCTGGGAAGGGTAATGCAAAGTCTTATTTAATCACCCCTGTTCCAAATTTTCCAAATTCACTTTTCCAATTATCGAGCAATGCCTGCTTTCCTAACACACAAAGGGTAATGGGCCATTTATTCAATGAAGTTAAGACAAGGCCATCGGCAGCCATAAACAGTGTTTGTGACCAGCATTGCTCTCCAGGTAAATCATGTCAAATCAGAACATTTAGATAACTTTTTATACAACATAACAAGGATTGTTTGTGGCAGACGGAGGCTACAGAACAGGGGCTACCGCTTTGCAAAGTTCAGAATAGATGTTATCTCTGTTTTAAGTTATAGTTGTGTGTGAGTGAAAGCATGGCAAAAATGGAACTTTCTCACAGCTCCTAGCTCAATGAAAACAACATTTCTGTGCAGTCATTCACACTGACGTCGGCATTTTGGTCCTGCCCAGGCTTGTTGAAACTTAAATCAGAACAGTTGAATAAATTGTCAGCATCTTGTTCTTGAGCCACTTTCTTCATATAGGTATCACACTGTATTTTACCAATGAAAAACATTAGTTTTCCCCTTGTTGAAACTCTTATGTTCTCCTTACTATGGTTTAGATTTTTAAGACAATAGCAGTTTCCATAACCTACAGTATTTGTTGCGTGGTTTTTTACGGTGTTTTGTTTAGTGGTGTTTTTTGGCAGTTTAATCTTTTTCACACTGACTTTTACCCAGTGTGCACAGAGGTTAAGCTATTAAAATGTAAGCTTAGTCTGAACAGTGGAGAGTTCACTCTCAGGGAAGTCGTTAAATCACACAAGAGAGAAACCAGCAGGACCAGTTAGTGTGTAATACGTGGAATGCATCTGTGATGGTCAGAATCATGTGCAGACTGCCACACGTTTTAGCATGCCTAGTTAAAAGCTCAAGGCAACATCATCAAATGTATGCATGCATGGATAAAGCTGTTAGTCGTGTGGATGTTAACACACATCACAGATTGGTGCTGAGCATATGGTGTGAAATTGTGATGTAACAACATATATAAAGTTAAGAAGGGTGAAACCAACTAGTCGACAGGTTCTCTCACTAAATATCTTGTTGATTCAGATAAATAATTAGTCTTCAAAGTCCAGGTTTTCTGTCAGAAAAACTGAATTTGCCTGTTGCTTTTTGGTTTAGATGTCTATGTAATTTCTCTTTCTAATTTATCCCTGGAAAAAAAACAAAAAACATTTACATCCTTTTCAGGGAATTGAGTGTAAAAGGACAAGTCTTTGCCACAAAACATGCATTTTTATGATGTTTGACTGTATATGATTTAAGATCAGACCTTGCCAAAAGAAATCCCTACCTCTGATGTTGGTATGACTAATGTAATCTGTTTCGGTCCTTAAAGAGGAAACGTTTAAGCCACAAGTGGATATTTGTCATCCACACACAATGTGGGAATTAACTTTTGGGGCTGAGCCCTTCTCGCCCTTTCAAAAAAAAAAAACAACAACAGTGTGACTGGTTTACCTAAATAAGAAAAAAAGAGAAAGGGAACAAGTGACATATCTTTTGTGCCATTATCCATCATGTCTTTGACTCTTAGAGATCTCTTTCACTGCACCAGTTGCACACATTTGTCATGCACAAGTTTGTTTTTCTAGTTTTCCACTTTGTCTTTCTTTGTTTCCGCAGTCCTCTCTCTGATCACTCAGAGCAACAGCAGCAAAGCAGATTAAGTGTCAGTACTTTACCCGAGTCTGTTTGTCTATTTTATTTAGAATTGGATGCAGTTTAAAGGCTGCATGGGTGGTACTGTAGATGACTAACATAATAGGAAAATTATTAATGGAGGGGTGTTCATGGGAGACAGAGCAGAGTGAGAAAGATGGGTTTATGGAGGGAATAAATGGACTCGTAGTATGTGTAGACAATGAAGGCCAGGAAAAGGAGGACAGAGAATGGAGAACAATTAATGATCTCCACAGTTAACGTAGTGTGCTGTTGTCTTGGTAACCAGTCATACATTTCATATGTTATACTACATGACTCATGAGTTACCTTGTGAACTGTAAATGCGTCTGTGCATATAAGCATGAAAAAAAGAACACATTGACTCCAATTTCTCAGAAAAACGTCTCAAAGACACAGATGACCGAGGTGGAGCCCGGCATGAGGAGGAACGGACATCTGCCTTGTTGAATTGCAGGCAAAGCTCTGACAGAGCTTCCCTTAGGTGACGAATGAAAAAGTCATGTGCTTTGCTCTGGTTCACAGCATGCAAAGTAGGAAAGAGATGGTGTGTGTTTGTGTGTACGTGTGCTGACTCTCGGTCTCTCTCACATCTGGGATCCACTTGGGCAGCTGGTTCAGATTTGGCCCAACTTTCCCTCCTTTTGTTTTAGAAGCGCTTTCTTTGGTTTTGTGTAGTTTTCCTTTAATTCCTTTTAATAATTTAATTTTTTGATGTGCTGTTTGTTCTTTCTGTTTACTCATGCTGTCATCGGCTTTTTCTCACCGTCTCCTCCTCCACCCACATTCCTTTTGTCCTCTGCAGTATGTGACGCGAAGAAAACAGAACCACTTTGCGTCAGAATTTTGGACCATAACTTCAGCTCTTTTATGTAAACATCATTATTAACTAGCTTCTTTAGGCATTTGCAATTAGAGTAATCCTTGTAGTTCTTTCTCTATAAACCCATCTTCAGTGTCTTGAAGCATTCATCATTGATTCCTCACAGGTTGTTAATACCAGCACACCGAATGTTTGGCAGCCCACCTGCCCTAATCCTCACTCAATCCATACACCCCTACAGTGTAACAAATGTGATTCTTCTTTAGAGGCATGAAGGTAGACTGGAACACTGATTGTTCTCTTAAAAACTGATGGATTTCCCTTTCACATTCTTGTTCTTTACATTACTCTGCTTGCATCCGTGCCTCAGATCTCCGTGGAATTCTGTGTAGCCAAATGAAAAGATTCCCATCTGCCATGTCAGCAGTCCCACACTTTCTTGGATTCATCATGCCTACCCCCTCATAGCCCCTCACACATGCACTCTTTCACAAAACAGACTGCTTCCTCCCATTTGTTCGATGGATTGCCCATTGAGCACAAGTGGGAAAAATTGGAACAGCTGAACCCCAGTAACTGGGTAGGAAGGAAGGATGTTATATATTCTATATATACATAACCATTGTTCTGGTATGTGGATGTAGAGATGTGGCGGGAATTACACAGCGTGTAATTGCATGCACATATGTCCCTGTGGAGCAGACAGATGTAGCTAGCTGAACAGGGAGGTTATGTTGGAGACATTTGGAGATGCTTCATTCAGCGTAAAATGACATAACTAGAAGTTTCATGGTGACTGCAACTTGTGGTTTACTTTGGATCAGAGGGTAATAAACCAGACCAGACAGCAGGCTGTTAAAGCTCTGTTTTTCACTGCAGGCAAGCACATTTTTCACAGTTTTTCAAACTACCTCAAACAGTAAAACTAAGGCTGTTCGTGTAAGAACCTTGAAAGTAGAACAAATTGTACGTTGTACCAACTTTTTAGTGATGTGAAACTGAAGTCAGTGCAAACTATTAAGGATATTTTGACTTGCATAGCCACACTTTGGTCCATGATATAAGCTAGATTTTTAAGGATTGATGTTACGTGGATTTTGAATGCAGTTGAATATCTTTGCCAACAGTAGCATTGAAAAAACACTTCACAAGACTACACAATCCCAAAAACCTTTATTGAAAACATTTATGAGTCACCTTGAATCAAACAGAAAATGTCTGAAAAGTAAAACATGCTTTGTTAATGATAATTCAATTCCAAGTATTTATTTCTGAGAAGTTTCTAGTGTAAAGTTTTGTGTTGTAGTTGTACTGAACATGTAAACAAGTTTTGTTTTTGTTATCTGTGATACTTTTTGTGGTACTTTCCTGGACAGAATTACGAGTCATACTTAAGTATGAACCAACTACAAATCACTGTTGGAGTTTGAGGTCTCCTGGTAGGAGGGAGAGTCAGCTAGTCCACCTTATTGCATTGCACTTATCTGGAAACATCTCAGAAAAATTGTGTGTATGTAGAATTAGTTATTATTACTTTCACATTCACTGGACCTTCGTCTACACTTTATATCCAGTTGTATCTCTCTTCCATAACTCATCCAACAAATCACTTGTAACGCATTCATGTTATATATTTCAACATGCAATTTTGCAGCCACTGTGTCTGGCTGAGAGGCAAAATTCAGGAGCTCAGTCTCAAATATGAACAATCTGGGCAAATAATCCAGTGATTTTCCTGCCTCTGCATCTTAATCCAAATTTTAAAACTACAGTCTGTAGTGTGGAGAGTCTGATTTGCTGCATGGACCAAGTTTTAATTTGATATATAAATGTTTATTCCAAACTCTATTTGTCTGGTCTGTGAGTCCTTATTGTCTGCATGGCTTCCTCAGCAGATTCTATCACTTTCCTCACATCACAAAAACATAGGCGCACACACACGCTATAAATAACAGGCTGTTTGTGAAAGTCTGATGTGTGCATTAACAGCTATTCTTTAAAAACTGCAAAGTCTGCGAAATTTAAAAAGGTCCTGACCTGATGTAAGATATTTGGAATAAGGTCATTGAACTACAGCAAGTGAAGAATGTATGTTTTGCTGACAAAATGAGAGGATAGCAGATTGTATGTTTACAACAATTTGTGTATTCTGGTCTGTTGACATTTGGAAGTGTCACGTGCAATAAAACTATAACTCAAGATTGATGTTCAATCTGTTTGCCAATGGGTTCAAGTGAAGTAAGGCATTGATAATCCTAAATGTGTAACCATGACAAATTTGTAGCTGTTTTACATTCAAAATGGGTAGTGGTAACCTAGTGGTTACAGAGGTGGACTTTGGGTATGGAGAACCTGTATTCAAGTCCCCCGTGCTAAGGTAATAACCACTGTTGGTCCCTGAGCAAGGACCCTAACCCCCCCAACTGCTCCCTTGGAATCTGGAATCTGGCAGCCCACTGCTCCTAGCAAAACTAGGAAGGGTTAAATGCAAAAAAAAGAATTTCCCTGCTGGGGTTTAATAAAAAAACAATCATAATAATTAAAAAATAAATACCTGGAATTTCAAGCCCTGCCTCTCAATGTACAGACAGTATTTACTCATTACAATGCCATTTAAAATGGCATTGCACTCAATGAACAAAGATAAAATGCAAGAGTTTATAATGCTTTCCACTTTGTGTAGAGATGGCCAGACTATATCACCACAAAGTTAGTTAAAGGTCCCATATTCTGCTAAATTAACTTTCTAAAGGTTTTCTAACAATCATATGTGTTCTCATAACCTGTCACCTGTGATTCTGTCACCTCTCTCACTTGCTTGCTCCACTTTGTAGGGAATGTGTGTTCAAACAGGTGAATCTGTGACCTCACAAAGGGAAATAACTATTGCCCCCAGTATTGGATACTACCCAGCTAGCTCAGTCTCCCCTCTAAAAATTACAGAGCAGGGGCCATCTAAAGCTAGATCTTCTCCCAGAGAGGGACATGGACAGGCACCACTCATGAACCTTTAAAGTTTCAGACACAGAAACAGCCCGTTCTTATTAGAGCTCACTAGAGAAACTTTCGGAATGGCTGAAATTAAGGACCAAGGCTGAATTTGGGGTAATACACTTTGAAAACAATGTTGTTGGACCTCTGATACCCATATGAAATTGTTAAAAAAATGTATAATATGTGACCTTTAATCTTTTTTCATTACAAAACCACAAACTTAACATTAATTTTAATGATATTATTAGTGAAATACAGCATGCTTTAAGGGTGCCTATGAGCAGTGTACCAGTATTCAACAGTTAAACCCAGTAAACCAAAACCACAACAACTCTTTGGCCACCATCTGATTGATTTGCGTTAGTGTGATGTACATGATCAGAAGATCACTGCCAAGCCTCGGTGAGTGTTTGGCATTGATGGACCATTCTTAGATTAATAAAAGTGTAAATCTGTGGTTATTTCCTCTTTGGCAGATCTGTCTGTGGTGTCAGCAGGAGCCTCATTCTGCTCATGTTCTGTCAGCGCTGCCAAAGAAAACAAGGGAAAATCAGGCTGTTGTGCAAAGCTCACTTCTTTCTTCTGATGCACAACCAGCTCTAAGGAATCATTACTTAGTTCTCACAGGTTAACATGAAATTGTGCTCACACACAGATGGATCTACAGATTAATCATTTTGCAACATTGTTTTACCTCAATGAGGATGTGCCAAGCTTGTTCATTGCAGCAAACTTAAACGTCTTGAAGTATGGTTTCTTGAAAGTTTCTTGGGAAGAATGTTCAGCATCCGGTTTGCATCAAGCTGCCTTGCTGTGCGTCCAAGTTTCTTCTGTGCTGTCAAACTCGCTTGAAAGTTCACTTAAACCACTGAATATTGATACCAGAATTTCTTTAGCAGCCAACAAACGGAGAAAGTCAAATCAATAATATTGACTTAAATAGTTCTGCTAAATAAACCTCTGCATGACCATATCAGATGTCATCCTGTTGCTATGTGGGATCAGATCTCTTTGACAATCAGCCAGGTGTGTGTCTGTTGTGCTAAAGGCTTTGTATGTAAATGCTGTGTTTCTGTTGGCTTTCCATACATGTATATAAGCCTGTGTTTGTGTGTGTCTCATGAGTGAAACAAAAAGGAAGCCTTATCAATGCCAGACATTCTTTAAGAAAGAAGTCATACTCTGTGCTTTGTAACAGAAACAGTGGCTCCTTGTGCTTAGCAAAGCTCAAGGAATGCAGGTTAATCTTACCTGTAAGCCTGTCTGTCTATCAGTTAATAGCGGTATTGTGTCCTCTAGACATAAGTGGACTTTTTACAAAGCAGTAAAAAAGAGTGATGACTCCTCCTGGTATTCTGACAGGCGTATAACGGATAGTATCTACTTCCTGCATGTCATGATGGAGACTTTAACAGGTGCTTTGCAAATGTGGATTGAATCCAAAAACTGTATTTTCTAGAGTCAAGTTGGCAGCTGCTGTCTGCTGTTGTCTCAAGAGAAGACTACTTCTTGCTTTTCTCTTAATGTACTAAGTCTTGGGTATCCTGTTCATCTGGAAAAGGACGGGCTGACATATCCTAATGGACGACATTCACTTTCATTCAGATTTTAGTTTCTCTCTCAGGCTCTCAGCCCTTGGCGTGTGGGGGCTGTGATATGTTGCTTGGCTAGTCATCGACATCCCGGCATCATGATATCAGTTGATGTTGTAGAGTCATCCTTGTATGGTGAGAATACAGAGTAGGTTTCACATTGGGGAAACTGAGATGTTTGGAATATATTAGTGCAGTTAAGAAAAAGAAAGCTCACTTTTTTTTTTTTTTTATAAAAGGGACAAGTGAATCATCCAGTATATACTAAAGAGACATTAAAACTCGCCATGAAAAGACAGAGTAATGGCAATTCATAGTTCAGCAACAATCTTGTACTTGAGCCAAAACTGACTGAACTGTCTCCCGATACTGCCTGTTCTTTTCTCCAGTAAATAAAAAAAGAGCCACTGTATCCTTTTTTTTTTTTCTTTTTCGTCACAAGATACTATGCAGATCATCATTTGTACTCTATAAAGAGCAGACAAACAATATCTGTTTGCTTTTCTAACTGTCTTCCAGTGCAGCTCTATACTGCTCTGTCTGTCATCCCTCACTCTGATCTGGCTGTGGGATGGAGGCAGAGAGAGTCCTGGGAACAAAGCGCTTATACACCACAGGGGTCTTCCTCCTCTGTGTTTCACATGTAAGCTGCATCTGTGTGCACGTCGACTGCTGCTTACACCCCACTGGGAGATCAGTGAAGGTTAAAGAGGTTAGAGATTGGGATGAGCCCAGAGTCCCACTTCTACTGTCCTTTTTAAGCCTCCTGTTGATTGTATTCTTTCGTGAGAGCTCTGATTTACATTTTGCTTAGCTTCTCTACTTTAAAAACTTCATAGACTGGATTAAAACACAGATAGTGTTGCTGCCAGTTGTCATCTGACTGTTCTGTTGTCTGCTTAATTTAGCAACACCAAAGATAATCAGCAAGGAAGGAAACAGCTGTGGATGTACACAGAAAATATACATTTACTGAGCAGATCATGGCTTATAGTTCAACTACTTTCTTTCTTTCTTACATTTTGGTTTATGATTTTCTGGCTACAGAGCCACAAGTGTCATTGATGATGACGTAACTCAGTTTGCATTTCTCTTAAGTCAGCGGAACGACTTCCTGTGGAAAACGTTTTTTCCCAGCAGCCTCTTTCCGTCTCTCATGGCAGGAAAGGAGATAAACTGTTTCATTTTCCAACAAAAAGTAGTTCCACCTGGTTTGAGTTGAAGTTACAATGCATTAGAGAAAAAATTATTTCTGTCTGCTTCAGACTCCAACGGGAGACGTTTTCCAGCACACTTCCTGTTGGCCTGCCACTGGAATGTACTCTGGAATGATATAATGACATTTCCACATCCAGGACTGCTTTGCCAGAAATATTTAGAAATGCATCGCGTTTAGACAGCGGGCAGTTTACAGAACGGCTGCTGATAACACAGATACTTTGAATGTTTTGCTTTAGTTTGGCCAGTCGGCAGGTGGTCTGGCAGCTGGTGGGAAGCAGACGCGCTGCATCTTCTCTCTCAGTCAGTTTGCGGTGATGCTTTGCTGAATTATGCAGCTACCACACAGACAATATGCAAGCAAAGAAAGAAGCTTACATATAAGCTGTGATTTCAGCTCTGTTGTTCTCCCTGCTATTTAGGTCTTGTAAAGTTTTGTAAGGAAGCAGCTTCAGTATTCATCACAAAACCCAAAAGACATAAGGAAAGTTAAAAAGAAAATGCACCCAGAAGAAAATGTTCATTTAAAGATTGATTTAAGATTAAAAAAGGATCAAGAAATGAGCTTAATTATTTCAATATTAAAGACATTTCAGTAAATGACACTTGTAAAGCTCACTATTTAAGAGGTTTCATGTAATCCTTTTAAGCTGCAAATCAGTCAGTAAAAACATGTTGTGGTTTTATGGTGGGTTATGTGAGGGACTATTTTTTGGCAGGATCCAGCCACTTCTTGAAATTACCTCTGGTCAGCTGTAGATATTATCCGACCAGCTTTAAAGGTGTCAGTTCACTGATTTGTTGTCCTTTTTGTCAGCATCATGTTTGGCCTCTTTGTCAGCCGTCGGCACAGTCAAATGCTTTTTCAGGGAATGAGTGTGATGTTTGTTGTGTGTAGGGAAGAGGGGGGTTTGAGGGGAAGCAGTGAAGGCATCTTTGTTCGCTACACATAAGATACTAGTGTTTGGCTCAGCTTGTTTATTTGTGTGAAAAGGCGTCTGTTTAGGGAAGTGTGTGTGTGCTTGTTTTGTGTGAGGATCATTTACTGGGGGCTCTTTTAATTGAGTCTGGACACGTGTATGTGCATTCAGTGGCTCAGACTTATGATACATATTACATTTAAATAAATGCGTGACTGCAGTGAATTTGCAGCAATTTGGCTGCAATGACATATAAACGTTTAAATATGCAAATGAATATGAATTCAGTGTTGTTTTGTGTATCTGGAAAGACTCCAAAAACCCAGATTCACACTATCTTCGGCTTTGTGTCATCAGCTATTGAAGGGGTGCTACAGAAAGATTTACTGATGGACAGAAGAAAGCATGCAGTGATAAAACAAAGTGAAGAAAGGAAATATAATTTTTGGGAGAGAATTGTTGCCATAGAGAAAAATTTGACCATTTGTTAATAAATATAAATAAGACTCCTTTAACAGATGATATTTTCTCAAAATATTGGTGCATAATTGTTCATTTTATTTGATTGAAACTGGTTTTAGTCTGGGAAACAGCTGAAAATGGTTTAAGTGGAAGAACAAAGAAAGAAGGGTTGGGCTGCTTTCACTGTCCCCACCCAAAAAACCACCTGCGTCTGCTCTCAACCAGCAGACAGAGCAATGATCTGTATTTACACATCATTTCCTCTGCAAACACAAATAGAACTGCTTTTGTTATTTTGCTTTTTTATGTGTAGTTATGCCTTATTTAAAAAACCCCATCTTAAAACCTTATTTATATATTTTTATTAACTAAATATGTTTTGAATAGATAAATTACCTCAGTATGATGGATGTGTTTGGATCTAGCAGGAGTAGCAAGAGAGTCTTTTTAGCATTTAAGGAATCAGCATGCAACTCAAGGGCACTTTGCCTGTGGTAGCGGGCACTGCGGATGGGCCACGAGATGCACAACAGGCTAGTAGCTTATCACTGTTACAGCCTGGCTCATCAGTGGCAATGGTTTTGTTTTAGTTGATTTTTCTTGCAGGAAAAATAGAATCCCCCATCAGTAGATCAAGGAAGAATCTAAGAAGGGTGCCAGAGAGATTCACAGGGACAGACACTTCAGACAAAGAGGAAATTGGTCAGTAAAAAAAAAAAGTGTGAGTAATGCTGATGCCTGTTGCCATGGTGATTGGGGTCAATGAATGGTTGCCATGGAGCCCACCAATTGGAATTCTGGGATGAAAAAACATTTTGATGTGTGTCTATGTCTGTGTGTGTGTTCAGTCTGAACTTATGGGTGGAGGATGACAAAGGCAGATACTCTATCATTAATGAGAATGTACAGCTATAAATGTGTGTCTATGTACATTCAAGAAGCTTGTAACAATCACACTTATACCTCGTCAATATGAAAAGCAGTGCATGCTGCAAAAGAATTATTTACTCGTTCTTGACATTGTTAAAAATATGAAAAGAAAATTGAGATCATGTTGTGCAAAGTTCATTTGGTGTTATAAATCCTGCTCATCATGAGTCACAAATCAGCTTGGTTTGCGTTTGAAATCAGGACTTTTCAGTCATTTATAGGTTTGCATGTTCTGTAAATCTGCTGTATGTTACAGCTTATTTTTGATGCTACAATTAAATTAGGAGACTATTAATGGGTGAGCATACTAGACAAGTCTGTTTTTGAATGATTCAGTGAAATTAATTATCATTTGAGTAAGATTTTTTTTTTAAATTGTTGCTTAATAATAAAAAAACTTTACTGTGTTGCGTAGTGATACCCACATGGAACTAATATAAATATAAAAAAAATGGCTGCTACAATACAAATATGAAAATCTTAGACAGCTGACAAATTTGCATGTATCTGTAGATCATCCACCTCTAATATCTGTATCATGTCTGACATGTCTGTTCTCAGTGATGTCATGGCAATTAGTGTCTCATGAGACCATGGGGGTGAGCACAATTAAGCATGAATGTGTGATATGAGATGACCTGAAGCTTTAAATCATATGGGGAAATTCTTTAAAGTATTTCTCTGCAAAGTTTTTTTTTTGTTTGTTTTTTTAATGGAGGCACAGAATTATTGGACAAATTGTTTTGATTGTAGTAAAAACCTTAGATATTTATATTCATCCTCATTGTGAAGCAGAACTGCTGCTACCTGCTTGTGTGAATGGAAGCCCTTTTGGCAGAATGCATGTTTTCCATTAAATTTAGGCTTTTTTTCTGGGCAAACACAGAGTTTTCTGATGTAACCATGTGGTTAGGAGGTTTCTGGGTCCGCGCATGTGTGTGTGTGTGTGTCATATATTAATAATTTACTTATTTTTTATTTGTGTCTCTGCAGGGATGTCTGTGTGTGAGTGAAGGCTGGTCTGTGATATCAAACATTAAGTTTTTTGTTTTTTTTCTGTCTGTAGTTTAAAAAAAAAAAAGTATTAAGACAGGGCTTTCCATTCAACTGATGTCTGTACAAAATTACGGGCCATCATTGGTTTGCCAAGTCAGCTTGCAAATAAAAACAGTGAATCAATTAATATTTTAAAAAGAAAAAAATATCTTGACAACAAACTACTGATGATGCAGTCATTTTTCATTTAAGAAGCTACAGTATGATGTTTGCATGTATCTGTGTATGAGCACACCCGAAAAGAACAATTTCACAGATATGCTGTATTTTTGGTCAGTGGCACAGATCCAGATGCAGAACAGGTTGACCTTTAGATTAAGATTCCAGAGGGAAAACGTCCATGCACAAACTTTGCGTAAGATGCCCGATTACACTTGATAAATTGATTTATTATTTGTTAAAATGAGACTGTTAAACTGGGCTCAGTTTTCTTGCTTTAGGGGTAACATTTTTCACTTGTGCTTTTACTAAAGATTAATAAAGTCAAGCTGACTTGCATTGTGCATTGAAGCCACTGGGTTTTGTGTGGTATCAGGGATCAGGGAACTTGTTGTTTCTGCTGCTTTGGTACCTTTTCAGTCCTTAAAAATTATTCAGATGTGAATACAATGCTATGTGACACATCGAGTCTTGAAGACATGGAAGGCTTTGTTGTGCTGTTGTGTACGTGTGTCTGTGGATGTGTGAGGTTGTGTAAGACGAAAGCTTCATGCTACAGTTCACCAAGTGCGTAAAAGACAAGGATAGGTTCACTACACTTGTGCATATAGTTGTATAGCCTAACGGGAGTGCACATGGACCAAGTGCACATGACACGCCCTTCCCCCTCTTCAAGGGTGATATCAGACCTTGTACAGTATGCTACCATGGGCAGCGCATATGAGCCCATCCCCCACTCTAAATGGCCTGCATCATCATCATCATCATCCGGAGAGCTGCTTTGGGGTGTTGCTTCCATGTTTTAACATACACCCTAAGGACCCAAGTGTCAAGTGGACAAAATGTTGATCACACAAATTTGATTCATGTCCCCACATCTAACAACATTACCCATAATCCTACTCGGGAGTTGTTCTTACTCGATTTCACTTTAATCCCATAAATCTATGGTACACTCAGCTAGAGAAAAGATTATTAATAGCTATGATACAGTACAAAAAGGCAAATGAGGACAAGTATGCATCAACTCACAAACACAGCTTTGCAGTATGTTTTTTTGTATCCAACCTTGCATGGACTATTAAAAACACACATTAAACCTGCACTAAAAAACACAAAGCGCATGGCCCTCTATAAAAGCCGTCTTGCAGAACTTGAAAAGTATTGACCGCTGTTGTGAGCACCCTTGTCATCTCATGTCAGTCAGTGTTTATTGGCAGTGAGCACTGCATTGGACACCACACGCTAGTAATGAGCTTACCCTCCGCTAGACTGAACAGCTGTTTCTGAGTGACTGTGTTGGGTCCAGAATGACTTAATAGGAAACGGGATGCTGTTGGATTTGTTGCAGAGCTTGCGACTGAAGTGTATAGGTGCAGAGGGGTGTTGTACTTATTACTCACATCCAGCAGAACTGAAATCTATGTCAGAAAATTTGCTGCAACAGCACATGCTTACAGTAAATCACACAGAACATTTATTAAAGGCTCTGTGGTACCATCACCTCTGTTTTTAATCATTTTTAAACAATATAAGTGCTCTGTGTAGATCACGCAGGCCAGTTTGCTGTGACTGTGTCATGTGATGGTGGTGAAAAGTTCAATCTGTGTTCTGGATCAGAGATAGAAAGAACAAGAGGACAACGAGGACAAGTCAAGAAGTAGCATCTCTTTGTATCCAAGGAATTCTGCCAATGTTTTTCTGTGGAACAGGTGATAAAGTTGCCAACCCCCCTGCCACCATCCCCCAGCCTCTTGCTGGGTTAAACTGACACAGGGAAAGTTACAGCCTTCGGATAATAAACCAGCTTGACAGGTGTTGTTGATTATATCTTGCTCCAGCTCCGCACAACATTTCTTCTGTGACGTAGAATCAGCTGTCTGGGTGTAAAAAAAGTTGAAGATTTGGGTGGAGTTAAAATTATATCCTGAAATCATCATGTCCTTGGGGCTTACAGTTGACATGTTCCAGTACATTCAGGGCGTGTTGCTGATTTCTGGCCAGATCAGACCTTCCAAATAAGCTCCAGCTGATTTTAAGGAATGGAAAAGGAAAATAGTTCGGTTTTATTTATTTAAGAAGATTATGTATATTGTTTTCCATACATATCCTTCACAGTTGTAGTTTTGAACCCAACATGCCCTTTTGGGGAATTTATAGAAGCATGTCAGAGAAATAAGAACAAAAATGTAATTTGATATGACCCTATGCATGGCCTCGATGGCCCTTATACAAGGGGTTGCCATAACAACTGACCCTGTCAGTGCGGTCATGGATGAGTGTGTGTGTACTTATGCACTAATGGAAGAAGACCCTAAGGGGAAGGATGGTAAAGGCTCATCACCCCCGAAGCCCCCACCCCCCCAGACCACCTGACACACTCCTGCTGAGTTCCATCAAGTCCTCTAACCCTCACATTTAATTAATACCAGCTTAACCATTCCGATTTAATAATTTCAATTAAATCTGCAACAATTTGGCCGCTTGTGTTTATAAAATGCTGCTAAATTTCTGATTTAACAGCATTTATACAACTCTATGTTTTTCCTGCCTCTTTTATTAGCTTACTTTATGGAGACAGAGGTGCCGGCCCATGTTTCTACATGATGTCATTCATTGATTTTTACCGCTCTGCTGTGACCACTAATCTTCCAGAGCGATGCTTCTGTCAATCTAATCATCAGGGTTAATGCTCTTACCTGAGAGGCTGAGATGTTTCGTGACTTTGCAGCCTAATTTGTAGTAGGCTAAAATACAGATGTTGTAAATTATTCATGCATCGTATGGCTGCACAGTTTGGTCCCTTTTCCTTCTTCTTTGAGTCCCTTTATTTCCACGGTTCTGTTGCTGTTATCATTTAGACCTTTCCGTGACACTGTTTCTGCTTAATTCTTATGTGATATTGGGGCTTACTGCTAATCCAAGAATCTCTCAAACAAGGCACTGATTCTTATTCTAACTGTATTTTTCAGCTTAGCATGTGATTCCTCTTCTCAGAAATGGCATTACTGAAGAGTGAATCTGATTAACGTGTGGCTTTGTGTTCTCCCTCTACAGGGCTGGAATCGATGATGTGGAGACAGATGTGGTAGAGATTGAAGCGAAGCTCGACAAGGTATGACCCATGACCATGATTGACCACAGTGACCCATCATTTCAGTGCTTTTCTACCAAAATGTTTTTACTAAAAAAAAAAAAAACATACATCAACTGGTGTGGTGATGTAGAAATTTCTGATTTTATTGAGGTTATTTGACAGCAACACAATGAGCTATTTGATTTTGTTTCTTTTTCCTACATCTTAAATGTCAGAACTTTTTAAATAAAGAAAAGACATAACCTCTTGCAAATCACAGGTTCATGCAAATAGCAGGTTCATGCAATGTTAGATAGCATACACACACTCTCTCACACACAAACATACCCACACACACACAGACACACACCCATACATATGCTTGTGTTGGTACACAGTAAATGCAAAGAGAAAACACAGATTAATGTCACAGAAGCAGCTTTATATCCTGTAGTATGAAATCCCAGCACAGTGCACTCTGTAATCTAGGCATGGGATGCTTTTTCCCTTTCTGCAAGTAACACAACAACAGCTTAGGGTTTGTAAAATATGGAACAAGGCAGTTTAGCAGTTTGATTCCTTTAAGACACAGTTTTTCTAAGTATTAATCTATCTGAAGATCATTGTCAGGGTGTTCTTTCTAAATGTAGCCACAGTCACTAAAAAGATGAGTGTTACTTATTTATCAAGACATGAATTGCAGCGGTCTTACAAAGGTTGAGGATGCTCGTGGATCAATGAGAGGTAGAATAAATTTAAAAAAGAAAATGAGGCAATTAAGATTAAATATCTTGGCTGCATCTTTGCCAAAGCATTTAGGTTTGATTGCTCAGCTTTCTACCTACAGAAAAATGTAGGAAAATTCATCAAACATCAGATTTATCTCACACAGGTGGGTGATTATTCCTTGGTCTGCAAGGTTAGGTCCATTTAAATTATGTAGTATTGCAGTCTCAGTCACAAATGTCAGCTCCTTTTTCTAAAAGCAACTGGCCAACACAAAACATGCAAAACATAAGTGCATTAACAGATTATTGGTACAACCAACAGTTCCCCTGAACTTTGACCCATGTTTGAGTGCATGTGAAAGATGAAAAGGCTCAGAGGGAGGGGTCTGAGAGGCTTCCATCAGGCTGATTTGTTCTGTTCTCTGGCAACCATGATGGTGATCTAAAGCTGCCTATTCTGTAAGCAATGACAGCTCTGAAAGGATAATTGTTGTTTCATGAACACAGCATGCTTCTGATAAATATCAAACATTCACTGCTGTCCACTCCACTGGCAGAGTATTTTTGCTGCACGTTATTTTTTGCTGTCATTTAGAGCCACTTAGGAAGAGATAAAGGCAATGCAATACCTTCCTTCCAAGCACTCTCCCAGACTGCATTTACAGTTTAACTGTTTTGATCACTTTACGCTGCAGGGTCTGTCATGTAGTACCAGATTTGGCATTTGGCCTTAAGTGGGACCCTGTTGTTCTTCCAGGACATTTATTAACAGATCCAGGCACATATATTCTGCTTTTAATAGCTGTGTACACACCCTGGGGGTTGAGTATGGCACACAATTAGATCAGATACACATATGGGTCAGTTTGACATTTACTGCAGGTTGTCATGTTGCCTGGCAAGGACAACAGTACTGTGTTCCTCCAGCATTTTCAGTCATATTCATAACATTGTCAATTAAGCACACGTGACTGTAAACAACCATGTTGTGGGATGCACTTCAGATGACTTTATGCATACAAAGTGTGCATACTTTACATTTGGCAAATGCAACACACAGTTTAACTCAGCAGCTCATTTTTCATAATCTTTACGGAGTCAGCCTGCACACAGTAAAGGATTTGCTGTCAACCGCCAAAAAAACCACACTCGCATAGAGACAACCTTGGGAACTCCTGCACCAAATACGATAATTAAAGGTCAACTCCACTCTCTCTTTAGCATACCACCGTCCCATCCACCCTTTGCAAACATACAAACACACACACAATCAGAGTCTGCACAGCTGCATTAGTTCACTAGTAATGACAGTGTACCACTCTGCTGCTTATCATGTTTCCCATAAAGTGGGGATGACATACCATTGCTGGTGCTGTCTGCGCCTGGGGTATAAACATTTGTACCCCAGGTACACACAGCTGTTCATGATAAATCACATTTAATATACAGTATATGCATCACATTTCTCTGTTTTTGTTTGTTTGTTTTTTTAGCCAACTGAAAAACTCTCAATGTGAAATGTTTTCTACAGTCGCTCCCAAGTCGTTTTAAACACAACATCCCTTCTTCGTGACTTTGGCTCAAGGGTTAACACTGCCAGTCTGTTGGTTGCATGGTCCACCACCTTGGTTTACATCAAAATTATATGAAGATTTTTATGCTTCCCAGATGGGGTGGTGAGGTGGGGGGCGTCTGGGATTTAATGTGGAGCTGCCTCTGTTTTAGATTGGTTCAAAGTGCCACCAAAATAACAAGTTTTTGTCTCTAAATATCTCACATTGTTTCATCTCAGTAAATACAGTGAATAATCAAAAATTTCCCCCAAAATCAAACATAAGAGAAAACGTTTTATTTCTTTAACTTAAAATAAACTGATTTTATTTAACTTTTACAGTTGTCCTTTCCACTCGCATTAACAATTTCATAACCAGGCAGATTTATGTGGTGTTTCAGTATATAAAGTCCTTAAAACTGTCCACCCAAACAGAAACACGCTGATTACGCTGTGATGATGCAGTGATTAGAATCTGCTGATTTCATTCAACATACTATCTCAGTAGGAGGAACCAGACTTCTTCTTTAATTGTAATACATGGCAAACACTTTGCTGCAAATGTTTGCATATCTTAACAAGACAAATAATTTCAGGACTTTCACTTGTTACAGAGTTTTTTTTAACATTGCTCTGTTAATAAGTAAAGGAACTGAAAACTTTCCCCACTACCTTTTCTCCAGAGCCACCATGAGGCTGACATGCTTGTCTTTGAATGACATTTCCGAACAACATTGGGATGGTTTGCCAGAAACCCTTCCTTTTTCTTGTCACTGTTTGTACATCCTCAACTCCTCTTGACTCTTCTCCTTGCACCTCAGCCTCATCCTCCAGAAATGTGAGCAGAGGAAAAGAGGACAACACATTGGATGCACTTAAAAGCAAATGGCCTCAGTTGGGTACCATTATTTTAAACTGACATCAGTTAAATATCAAGCATATAACTGCATCATCTCTCTATTGTTCTGTTATGGCCCATTGTTGTGTTTAATAATCTTACTCAGATCTGCAATAACAGTGTTTATTACAACATGTAGATCTGCTTTCTATTCAGTTCACAGTGTGCAGTTATGTGTCTACCACTTTTATACATGACAGGTGCTGAAAAGGATACACCTTTCAAGCCTCATATGCAATGCTTCAGTCAAGCTTTGTTGCTCTTCACTTCTTGTTCTGCAGCAGTGGCTTGCTTTTGCACCACAGGTTGCACCACGATGAAACCCACAACTATGTGTGGTTCCATCAAAAATGCATTCAATGGAGCAAAAATATGTCTCACTACACCATTCACACTATTTTTAGATAAAACTGTAGTCATGCAACCTTACAGTGCTTTCCCTCTGGTATTGCTAAAAATTTAGATAATTGATAAGTGTTTAAAGTATTCATTATGCCGGTAGCTGTGAGCATGGGTGTAATTCTGGTTGCAAGTATAATCACTGCTTTGCCATCATGATTCATTTTCTCCTTTTAATTTGACCTTTTATTTGAATACTCAGTTCTAATTTAGATTTTAATCTCATCGGCCTCAGAAAGGCCATCACTGGTCTTAATACAAAAGTCAGGATTATTCTAAATGTGAATGTGCTTGCACATTTAACATGTGACCAGGAAGCCTTGTTTGATTTACGTCATCACTGTTCTATTTATATCCTTGAAGTACTTTGTGTAAAAAATGTGACTATTTTAAATAGACACTGTTCTTGTATTAAAGTGATGTCTTCTTGTTGCACCCTGTTAGCTAGTGAAGCTGTGCAGTGGGATGATTGAGGCCGGAAGGACCTACGTCAGCGCCAATAAGCTCTTCGTCAATGGCATCAAAGACCTGTCCCAGCAGTGCAAGAAAGAAGAGATGATATCGGTGAGTAGAAGCAGCTAAGGTCCTAAAAACTGAGGTCTGATCATTTCCTCCCCTGAGGAATGTTTGTAAGGACATTCCAGTGATTTCCCACTTGAATAATATCCACAAAAGAGCATAAAGACAAATGGCAAAGACAGAATTATCCAGGTGTTGTAGGGATGAAAGATGTGACCACATGCAGACAGGAAGTGTTCACACTGACGGCTATAAGCAGAGAAACCTGAAACCAGCTTAATGGTTGTTGTAGTAAAACATGTGTTTTCTGTATTGCAGCAGTTTACACATCGTTCTTTTGCAGCAAGAAACCTTTTCATCTTAAAATAGTTTTTATGCTTTTTGGACACCTGTTTTAAGATCCTATTGTATGCAGAATTCACTTTCTAAAGGTTTTCTAACAGTCATATGTGTCCTCATAGCCTGTGTATGTGGCCCAAGAATTATAAAATTCTGTCTCCTCTCTCACTTGCTTGCTACACTTTTAAGCGAATGTGTGCTCAAACGGGTAAGTTGGAGATCTTTCCCTTTGTGACCTCATGAAGGGAAATAACCACTACCCCCGGTAGTGAGCCTGCCCTCAAAAATCACTGAGTGGGCGCCACTAAAAGCCGAATCTTCTCCCAGAGAGGGGCATGGACAGGCACCACTAATGAACTTTTAAAGGTTCTGACACAGAAACAGCCCGTTCTCATTAGAGCTCACTAGAGCCACATTTGGAATGGTTGTAATAAAGGACCAAGGCTGAATTTGGGGTAATACACTTTGAAAACATTGTTGTTGGACCTCTGAAACCCAAATGAAATTGTTGGAAAAAAAAAATTAATAATGTGGGACCTTTAAAACAGTTAAAAGAAAGTATGTTCATTTGGAGATCTGTCTTTAATGCTCCATATGTTGCAGGAATGCCTTGAAAAGTGTGGAGAGAGTCTCCAGGAGATTGTCAACTATCACATGGTGAGACACTTTCACACTTTTACACACACACACACACAACTCAACGCACTCAAACACATAATTTAACAATAGCATCTCTATGTGTTGGTGAATCTGTCCACCCTGCTTGGTGCACAGACATGCCTGATGCAGACCACTTTCTAGATCAGATTCATGTGGGAGCTTTAATGCACCAACCCTACCAACCCGATCACACACACATACTCGAGTAAGGTTTACACGCATGACTTTAGAGTGATTTCTCCTCATGACTAAGTGTGATTTTAAAAAGAAAAAACACTGCTCTGTGAAGCTGTTGAAATGCTGATGAAAACCCTGATATTATGACTTTTCATATTCTCAGAAGGCATAGCAGTTAAATGTAGTTAACGCTTTAGAGCTTTGCACATGAGCTGTTTTGTTACAGAAGGAGAAGAAAAAAAACAAAGAAGATAAAGAAACCTCAATAGACAAAGTGACAGGCGTTTCTAAAAGAAAGAAAAGACTTGATTTCACAGTAGTTTTAGAAAGATTTTATGCCTTTTTTAATCTAATTGTGTGCAGAAATGTGGTCTGAATTTTTTCTGATGTGGTGCAGAAGTAGATAAGAGGAATTTAAAGTAAATAAGAAAAAACAAATCAAGCAAATGAGACAGTTTTTATTTTATTACATATCTATTGAGAAATATGACTCCATATTAGATATTGATGAGTGTTAAAACAAAGTGAAACTCTGGGGTTAGTAGTAAAAATAAACATATAAATAAATAGTTTTCAGTCAATTTAAATAACATTAGTTTATGAGAAGGTGGATTCTTTTATTGACTTTGACCACAGTTTGTTCTTCACAACTCATTACAACTCTAAATGATCATCAGTCTGGAAAGGCTTACAAACACGTCTCTATATTTATGACAGATTGTATAAAAAATTAGGAAAATCCAAGATTATTGTTACCCTTCCCAGTAGTGGCTGACAAACACAGATCAACACAATAAAGATGTATAAAAGTCTGCATGATAATTAAAAAAAAAACCTCTGTCGTGTTGGTTTTACATCATTTACCAGTAGAAACATTTTTTTCACCCTTTTTCCCTCTGTTTCTTACTTTTGACCTTTCCTGTGATTCCTGTCTTTTTACATTTTTATCTAATCTTGTTTACAATTACATCTACTATATCCACGTGTAATATTAAACATAACCATCTACGCCTTCAGGGGAGGTTTCCAGCTATAAATCTTGTTTAAGCCGGTTAGTTTTTTGTTACATTAACTTGTCAGTGAAGATGAACAACCTTTGTCGAAAAGTGTAATGTTGTTTTTACAGAATATACCAGTAGGTCACACACACAACATTAAATACAATAAGTAATGTCAAATTCCCCGACATTTTTCACTAATTTCACTAATTTAACACTCTTCTTTGCTTTGAAGGTATTTTGGGGGTTTGGTTTTGTTTTGTCTTTGTTTTTTGCCAGACAACTTGTTGTAAATACTGAGGATGTTTGCATGAAATGTAAACTTAAAATTGGTGCATTAGGAAATCGAAAGTAGCATGACACATTTGTCATCGATGAAACCAGGGGGTGTTTGTATTTATCCAAACGTTCCTTCTATCAGAATTACATTGACAGAAAAAACAAACCTAGCTGGTGAGATTTGTGTTTTTAAAATGCTTCCAGATAAAGAAAAGGGTTAAATTTAATAGTATGTGTATTAGAGGTTATTGCCTCATAATCTCTTTATAATATATATCTAATGTGTAGTTAACTATTTTATTGCAGGTCTCTAACGTTTTATCAACCCAGTTCAGCTGAAATATTGAATGATAATAGAATAATAACAGAACAGTAGAAAATAAGACAAATTAATCTTTGTATATGTAACTGAGTATCTCAATGACCTAAATACCAATTGATTGTAGATACTGATTATGTTATTTATCATTCACTTTATTTCTATTTCTACTAACTAAAATATGTTTTTAATTTTCTTAAATTTGATGTCTTGTTCAATATTCAAAAAGGTCTTTACATTAAATATTGCAGTTCACAGATGTAGCGACGTTCCAGCTCTATCCTTGTAGTCGCTTTGGCTGCGGGGGATCCTGATGATAAGTCAGGAAAGCACCCGTGGGATGTTGTCAAGCGTTACAATACATGTTCTGAAGCGGTAAAAACCCGTACAGCCTCCCGTCACCTGACCACCTGTGCACTGTTACCTTCATACCTAAATACACTTCCTGTTGGCTCCTACAACAGACTTAATTTTACCTTTTTTTAAAAGAAGATATATTTAACAGGTAACAATGCCAGGAGCCCAAGATGGGAAAAGACTGTGGCATAAAATGTAATTAGCTGAATTTCAGTGTTTTAGTCCCTACACAACACAAGAGTATGTCACAAATTTCTTTCTATAGACACTGTTTATAAGAGATTATTGCAGATTTGCAGATATATATCAAGAAGTAAAGAGTCTGATGCTTAACTTTCATTCACTATGTCCCCACTGACTGTCTTTGCAAGATGTTTGACCTCCCACCTCAGGCAGCATATCCGTGAGCTAAAACCTGATCCACTCATGTCATCAGGCAGTGCAGGGTCATTATGTGGATGGAGGCTTACACATGGCCTAAGCCCTTTAATCTGCGATGTGTATGTCTAGGCTAAACAAAGGTCTGATATAAGAGGTTTAATCCACAGTGATTGTTTGGTATATGATTTGTGTATGTGTTATAAAGCAATCAGGATTTGAGTGATTTGTATGTGTGTTGGTTGTTTTTGGTTTGTTCAATGCGTGTTAGAAGTAAAGAAATGTGAACTATGATCCTTCTCCAGATGGAGAAAAAGGTTGCTCATAATTCACTATGATTGGAGAGAAAATGGAGGCACAGTTGAAAAAAGTGAAAGCACTGAAAGAAGAAAAAAGAGAGGGAATCCTATAGTCTACAGGAAGAGAGATGAAGGACCCTATGAGGCAAAAAAAAAAAGCAGCTGAGTGTGTGAACATGCTGTATGTCCTCATTTCTTTTTTCTTTCTCAGCCTGTGGCATTTGTCACATGATTAAGGGTTCATACTGCCATCTTGTGGTCTAATGTCGCTACTACATACTCGTTGCTTGTCATGCCAAGTAACCTTAAATAAAGCCTATTAGAAACTATCAGTAGATCCTAAGATAGAATGTGGAATATTTTTATTTGTGTGTCTGACAATCAAGTCCAATTAACAATAACAGCTCTGATTAATTTGTTTCTGTCTCTCTTTCCTCCTCTGCCAACAGATTTTGTTTGACCAGGCTCAGAGGTCGATCAAACAGCAGCTCCATACCTTCATTAAAGAGTGAGTATTTCATCACTGTCTGTGAAGTAGACTCCTACCAACACCAAAAAGTAGACACGTTGTGATGCTTTTTTAAGTTCATTAGGAGGGATGAAAGCGGACATTGTAGGGCACTCCAGTGCACTTGAACCAGATCCAGAATATCAAGGCTTTAGGACATTTATGTTTTATCAGTAAGACTACATTTGAGATTTTAATTAAGTCTTCTAACTGGTTTGTAAAGGAGATTAGTCATATTTTTATGTGCTAAATGTGCTTTTGGTATAAATGGCCTGAACATATGAAGTGTTAATTGTTCTCTGTTTCACCAGAGATGTACGTAAATTCAAGGATACCAAGAAGCAGTTTGACAGAGTGCGCGAGGACATGGAGCTGGCTCAGGTGAAGAATGCTCAAGCACCCAGAAACAAAGTGCACGAGGCAGAAGAGGCCACACAGGCCCTCATCCTCAGCCGCAAAGCCTTCAGGCATCTGGCCTTGGACTATGTGCTGCAGGTGAAGCTTGCCTTCTCTTAACTCCTGGTTATTTTACCAGTGTTGTCCACTAGGTGGCACTGACACTAAACAAGTGCTGAATTTATCTCCCTGTTAGTACTCTCATGCTGTTGAGTGTTGCTGCAATAAGAACACTTGACAAGATCACACTTGCTAAACTCAAACATGAACCTTGCATTGATTTTCTATGGATTTCCCTCTTTGCTTTTGGTAGATTAATGTGCTTCAGGCCAAGAAGAAGTTTGAAATCCTGGATGCAGTAAGTAACTCAGACTCATCTGTATCTTTGTGTGAATTTCTAAGGACAGTCACTCAGGTTTTGTAAATGTGTCTGTTGTTGCAACACTTTTAATAATTTCATGTCTCCTTTAGATGTTGTCCTTCATGCGAGCCCAGTATACTTTGTTTCAGCAAGGCTTTAATATTTTGGATGAAATTGACCCCTACATGAAGAAACTGGCTGCACAGGTAAGCAAAGCCAAACACCACCGAATCAACAGTTCTTTTAGAAAATTACACACCAGAATGATTGATGTGTTTCGTATCCTGTTAACTCATCATTTTAGTTGTGACCGTAGGATTATAAATGTCCTCTTGTATAGACTCCCAATGACTGCTTTGTCTTTGTGCTCTATTTTTCTGTTGCATGCAGCTGGATCAGCTGGTTATTGACTCAGCGGTGGAGAAGAGAGAATTGGAGCACAAACATGCCCTCATCCAGCAAAGAGTGAGGGGACAACATTGTTTTTGAAGTTCCACATCACACTTTCATAATACTTTTTCATTTTCACAGGAAAACTAAAGCACTTTCATTTTTCCTTCCTTCAGTCATCAGTATCTGTCGCCAGTTAAATAGAAACATTGGAGCAGCTTGTGGAATAGATTTTTCAACTTTGTGGAAACCGTAGAGTCAAACTTTATCCTAGAGGCTGTTTTAATCAAACTTACTGCACGATGGTGCAGACCAGTCCTGTGTAACAACTACCTTTTTTTTTTTATAACTGCCCTAAAGCATTGTTTGATCAGATGAGGCTTAAAACTGAACTTTTTGCTTGAAAGTCCACAAATAAATTAACCAAGTTACCTAAATTTGCATAATTTAAGAATTTTTAACCCTTTACTTGCATTGTGGTCCAGAGTGACAATTACATATTCTGTACTGAGACGCCGTTAATAATCTATGCCTGTGTCAGAAGGAGAGCTTCGTTTATTCTCAGATAAAGCCTCTACTATGTTTGTATATTAGAAAAGCCTCTTTATATCTAAAATGCCACGAGCAGATGTTGAGCTTGTGTTTTTCATTAATGTCAGATAGTCAGATAGTTTTCCTGAGAAATAGTTTTCTATCAATATTTTTTTTATCCTTCTCTTGCTTGACTGACTCCTTTACGTTCAGTGTAAATTTTATAAAAATTCCAAAGATGGAAACTATTTAATCTGTCTGAAATTTAAAATGGGTTTTTAATCTCTTTTTTTGGCATTAAATGCCCTGTTTGGCTTTCCAAAGATGTTTAATATATTTTACCTTTTCTGGTTCATGACTTGGGCTGTCAGTTATTCTTTTTTTGTTTTTGTCTTTTTTCCACATAATTTCAAAGAAGTGCTAAAGGAGGTTACAAGATAGAAATGCAAATCTTTTCCTACAGGATAAAATTTAAAGTTTTAGTTAATAATAATAATAATAAAAAAAAAAGACTGTTTGATTTCTTCCATTACGGAAGAGGATTAGGGCCACTGAAGGAAAAAAAAAATAGAATTATGAGGAAAAAAGACAGAATTCTGACTTTAATCTCAGAATTCTGGGGAAAAAAAGTTATAATTCTGACTTTAATCTTAGAATTCTGACTTTTTTCCTTATAATTTATTTTTTTTCTTCAGTGGCCCTAATCCTTTTCTGTAATTCCATAGATCGCTCAGTTAAGCAAAAACTATTCCTACAAACTCACCACCCACACCCAGCAGTCACATTCATGCACAGATGCACTGAAATCACCCATCTGTTAAGGAAGGCGATGCCAAAAACATGTCTGTTTTTCTGCCTGACTTGTCCCTTCCTCGATCGATTGACTTGCCAAGTGAAAGAATCCTGCCAGACTGGGCAAACAGTTTAGTGCCCTGGTTGCCTTTCAACAACGCTTTCTTAATCAGAAAACCATGCCCAGAGTTTAATTCCTCACATTATTTCTGAATATTTTAGACTAAGGCAGCAAATATCATGAAACTGAACTAGTGTTTGTTTGGAGGATAGCAGTGTGTGTTAGAACTCATTGGACTAATTGTGTTATAACATTCTGGATACCAACACTGATTAATACTCATTTCACTTAATGTTTTTACTTGAAGCAATGATGTTCTTTTATTGATATATTTCTCTCTCTCCTTATTGCACCATTGCGTGACCTCACTCTTTGTTCTCCAGACTCTGATGCAGGTGAGTTGGTTTTTTTTTGTTGTTTTTTTTGTTAGCTTCCTAGTGCACACGGACAAGAAACAATGTGAACTAGCTACAAGACTTTCAGTGGTTTCTAAAATGCATCTAAAAGTGTAGACGGTAATGTGTATCAATCAGTGGTTCCCAACCTGGGGTCCCCAAATAGAACAAGGCTTTGACTCTACAGTCCCTGTGTGATTTCTAAAATAAGTCCACACAGAGATAAGTCTACATGCATCTGCTTAAGTTTTTTTTTATCATTTGGATGTTTTGTGTTCACATGGAACCAGTGTTTTAGGAACTATAATAATAATATGTTTACTATAAAACAATATTTTAAAACATATATTCTATGTCAAAAATAGAATATGCTACTTAGGAGGCCACACCTTGTACAACCAATCGGTTTTCATCCATGTGCTATGTGGTTTAGTGAGGTGAGTGAGCTGGTGGAGCTACGGTAATGGAGTAAATCATGTTTGTCCAGATAACCTGGATTTTTCCTGCACTATTTCTTTAATGAAACATGTCTGGGAAACACCACAGTGCACATTTTTAATAGCTTTTTTTTAAAAGTAAGGTATATTTTTATTATTACCTTAACTTTGATTTTCTTTAAAGAAAGAACAGGACTCAACCAGAATGCATAATTTGTGACAAGAAAAACAGCATAAAACTAAGCATGGTTTCAGCAGGTGTGGGTGGGGTGTCATTGGCTTTTTGGAAGTTGCCTGAAAGTGGTCCTTAAGGAAACTACTTTGGGACCCAATGCATTACATGATGGTTCAGAGGAAACGTCTTTCAAATAAATACAGTATTTTGCGTTAAAGGAAAAGAAACAGGCAGGAAGAGTGATGACTGGACAGCGGGTTTAAATCCATCTCATGTGGTTTTGTTGCACAAGAACAGACAGTGTGTATTTTTTGCAGGTGTGTATAATAGAAAGACGGACTGTGTGTGAGCAGAAGATGGCTTTACGTTAACGTGTGGTCTCTGAGTGCACTGCAGGACAGAGAAGACAAAACGTGTCTGCTAAATGCTGGCCATGCTTGTATGGGCAGCTTTATCTTACATGTGCATACTGTATGTAGCCACATTTTTTCAATATACAGTAATGGGGGAAAAAAGAAGTACAGCCTCTTGATTTAAAGGTTTTACATATCGGGACATATTAAAACATAACCTTGTCCTTACTTGGTCTTAAAATTAAGTAAATGCACCTCAATTCAGTAAATTAGAAACATTTTAAGATTTCTGCCAGTCTGCCCAGAGGTGGATGTCCCAGCAAGTTCCCCCCAAGGTCATTGCTCAACTTAAAAAAACCCAAGATCAGATTTTATTCTCTACAGGGCTGTTAGCTTGTTTAATGTTAAAATTCATGACATTACAATTAGAAAGACACCAAACAAGTAAGACTTGTCTGTGAAGGAAGGGGTTTACTTGTGTGTGTTCCCTGGAAGCATAGCAAGACAAAGCAGATTAAACTCTCCGTTAAATGCTTCCCATTCTTGTGTAAGCTGACAATGATGATTTGAAGACATGACCTCTTTACCTGGCATTGCAATTATGAATTTCTTTGTAAAACACACCCTTCTACAGTCAATTGAAAGTTCAAGTGTCAAACAGCTAAATGTCATGCATCACGAAATGATCTGGCACCAGCAAATCTGCAGCAGAATGGCAGATAAAATAAAATAAAATAAAATAAAATAAAATAAAATAAAATAAAATAAAATAAAATAAAATAAAATAAAATAA
>JBAMHW010000003.1:29513449-29560712 GCA_037177495.1 Rhadinocentrus ornatus
ATAAAATAAAATAAAATAAAATAAAATAAAATAAAATAAAATAAAATAAAATAAAATAAAATAAAATAAAATAAAGGTGTTGTAATTGCCTAGTCAAAATCCTGACCTCAGTCTGATGGAAATACTGTGACAGGACCTGAAGAGAGTTGTGCATACACGAATATCTGCAAACCTAAATGGACTAAAGCAACACTGTAAAGAAGAGTGGGTCAAAATTCCTCCATAACAATGTGATAAACTGACATTGGCATGCAGAAAACTGTTATATAAAGTTACTGCTGCCAAAGGTGCTTTTTGAATCACGGAGTTTGGCAAGTTTTTAAAATTCGTTGCTTCTTCATTCTGACTTAGAAATTATTAAACAAATAATGACACTGTTCTGGTTTTTATGCATACTATCATAAACATGCGGAAATAAGTCAGTGCAACAACAATAATCTAGAAATTTATTACTCTAAATATTTCAACTACAGACTGTCTTGTTTCAGCCATTAGAAGAAAGGAGTTGTTTTCTTAACCCAAGCGTGCAGCAGCATGAGGATCATAATCTGAGCACAGCTGGCTTGGTTTTCACATGTTGCTCTTGTTTAGATTACAGATCTGGTAATCATGGTGCCAGAAAGGTCAACATGTCACAAGTGATTGGGGAGATGGGGCTGTGCATGATGCCAACCTCAATCCACTCTCTCCTTCATCCACTGCCAGCTCTGACCTAAGACAACAGATGGCACAGCAGGGGGCTGAAAGTGAGGTTGGGCAGTAGAAAAGAAGACAAAGAGAACAGGAAGGATATACAGCAAAAGAGTTTAAGATCCAAACCAAGCTGGGTGTGGTGGAGAATAAAACTATAGAGGAGGAGAGTGAAAGAGAGGATGGCAGCAGTTACCTTTGTGGCACTTCACTCATGTAACAAAAGCACTTGACTGAAAGAATGACAAAAAAAAGCATTTTCACAGGATGCTTTATGCTTTGATGGCTTTCAAAGAAATATTTGTAAAGCTATTATGTCGCCTCAGCTCCTAGAATAAAAGTCTTTTGTCTTTTCCATTTTACTTTGCTTCCACTAAAAAAAATAAATAAATAAAAAAAAAAAGATGCCAGAAGAGGCAAGACGTATTTTTCTCACCATAACATTGACAGCATATGAAGAGGAGCAAGAAACACAACCATGCAGCAGCAGAGTTTGTGAATTATAGATGCTAAACATTTCTCATTAATAAGCCTTTAAGTAACTTCAGCTGTTATACACAGACTTACAACATACATTAGTTAAGTCTAAAGTGGATGCCCATTAGGACTAAAATAAACTTTCAATGTGAGATCTTAGTGTACAGAAAACAAGTATTAAAATATTAAATGAGAGACTTGCAACAAGATGTAAGACTTTCCTATATGAATGGTAATTGTGAATCTTTTCATCTTTCACAATCAATCAAACAATATCACCCCCCTACTTTTTTTTAAAAACTTCACCCTTCTTTTAATTACCTTAGCTGCCCCGTCCCTGTCTTTGTACCAACCTGTCTTACTCCAAACATCAGGCACTCCTTCTTTCTCTGCTTTCTATTCTTTCACTTTTATGTGTGCAGGACTTTATTGTGGGTCCCGGGGGAACTGTTGCCTCAGCTCTCTCCTCCTCCATTGTTACAACTTTTGGCTGTGCAGCATTTTTAGTCAGAGAAATGTTAGCATATATACAAGCAAACAAATCCATAAAAACAATATTTAGTAGAACAAATGTACAGATTTAATGTGTGGCTTTTTTCCCCAGATTTTTTTACAGTATCACAGAGTGTGTAGCTTCTAGTGTGAAAGTCATTGTAGGTGTAATTTGTATGTCAACGCCCTGTTTATCTCCTGGCAGCGTATTTAAAAATAGATTAATGTCTATATCACATTCCTTAAATGATCAAATCAGTTTCACTGGTACAGTCTTTAACCAATTCTTAAACGAAATGAAGTGTTTTTGCCAGTGTGGCTGGTTCTGCAGCCTCGTGCGTCTTTGGGCTGCATTCTTGCACGCGGTCCTGGCTGATTTAAGGTGGGAAGCGGAGGGCTCCGGGTATGTGTTCGGGGAGTAATAACGTCAGCTTGATTAAGCAGGAACAGTTTTCAGAGCTGCAGACAGATGGAAAGCTGACTCCCCGGGCCTCTGAATTGTTGCGGGGGTAAAAGGGGAGCTTTAAATCGTGGGTCTGGGCGGGGGCGAGGTGCTTGACGTCCGAACACGCAGCCAAAATTAAATGTTTGATCTCCAGACGCCTCGACGGGGTCAGCGGAGTGTGGCAGCTGTATGCTGATGAGCGCTCGCGACAGATCCATGTGGCAGTGGTCAGTTCATTAGCAGGTGGTTTGGAGTGAAGGAACGGCACGCGCGTGCTGCTGATGGTCTCTCATCTGGGCTCGCGTGGCATGTACATCCGTCTCCTGGTTCCTGTGGGATATTTAATGACATTTGTTTAAATATTTAGTATTGAATTAGTTATTTGGTAATAATCAAATGAAAATGCTGTTAGATGTCAGTGTTGTGAAGATGAAGATATTTGGCAAACTGGACTATATGTTGGTGAGGAACATTTCTTTTTTCTAAAGTCATTTGGCAGACGCTTTTATCCAAAGCGACTTACATCTTAGAATAAGAACAACGCAAGCAAGATCTGTATTTTTAGTCTGATATCAGCTTTTTTTTAACGGCAATGTTTAAAACTGTTATCATTTAATGTTATTATGCATTTAAAAATTGTTGTTAGTGATTAATGAAAGCTGATTTAGATTTAGTAATTTTCTCCAAAAAGGCCTAACTACAAAATAACCCTCTCCATTCGCCTTTCTCAACATGTTTATCACCTGCTGGGATGCATGTTTAAACACAGAGTCTATAAATATGTTGCTGTTATGTAACATCCCAACAGCCTACTTTTTCTTCATATTGCCTTGTTGTTTTCATATGCAGCAAGCCAGGTGGTAGATTCAAACAAGGAGCTTGTAATGTAGTACTTCGTTGTTACATTTTTCCTCCTTTGAATCTAGTTGGTAGCTCTGCCTTCTCCAGTATAGATGCTGAAGCGTCCTCGGACAAGACACCGAATCCTCAATTGCCACTGATGTGACGTTGGTGTGCATCAGAGAAAGCACTTTATATGTGGAATTAAAGCACTATATGGATAAATGTGTGCGAAAGGGTTCATGTGGTATAAAAGTGCATTGAGTGGATGAGAAGATTAGGAAAGTGCTACAGCATGCAGTACATTTACCATTAAAATAATCAATTTGTTGATTGATGTCACATTGTGAACAATCAATAGAAAAGCTTTGACGCTTTTAGCAAACTCAAAGGGTAACAAAAGTACACAATGACATCAGTGTGTTATGTAGATTTACACTCATGTGCAGCTTGCCATATGCTCAATATCACCTTACCCCAAACCAAAGAGTCTACCTACAAAACAATGGTGAAACCTAACCTCAGCCTTCAAAATCATTTAAGTCTGTGTGCTTGTGTTTTTCAGTCCACTGTGCAGGTGCCATCTAGCTTTAAATGACTCTTGTTATTGCCAAGAAATATAAGAATATAGAAAAGGTTTTACATAATAGGTCTTTAAAGGACTGATATAATCTTTATGTGTGAGCTACCGCCATTGAGTGGAGACTGATTTTCAAAGAAAAGGAGATACACATACACACAACAGTAGTAGAGCTACCTCTTGTAAGACTGATAAGATCCTCTCTCTGTTTCCTGTCATTATGTTGTGGTGGACTTTACACAAATTGCTCCATTATATCACATGACATGTTCATTGTACAGTGGTTTCAGCACAAAGAACTTACTTTTATAGAGTTGCTATATATTGCTATATATTTCTGCAAAGTGTGGCTCTACCATTGAGTTACTCTCTGTTCACCAACTCATAGGCAATTCACTAAAAAGAAAGTGAAAAAAACAAAACAAAAAACAAAACAATTCCTGACTAATATTTAACATGTTGTTACTGCAGGATTTTTCCTATGATGACACTAAGCTGGAATTCAATGTGGATGCACCAAATGGTGTCGTCATGGAGGGCTACCTGTTCAAGAGGGCCAGCAATGCTTTCAAGACCTGGAACAGGTAAAGTGACTGTGGACATATAGGATAAGAGGGAAACCAGAACATATGCACACCCTACTACTTAGAATTTTTTTTCCAGCAAACTATGAATATTGAAGTTGTCAGTCAGTTTCATGTAGCCTGTGAATTTTATCAAGTGGTCCCCCCCAGCAGGATTGAGCTTAGCATGCAGATATTTGATTGATCATATCTCTGTCACACTAACAGACTTATTTCACATTTGTTTCTCACTCTAGGCGGTGGTTTTCAATTCAAAACAGCCAGCTGGTTTATCAGAAGAAACTTAAGGTACAGGCTGATTTTGTATATGCACTGTTGCTATTCACTTTTTCTTTTAAAGCTGTTTTTTTCCATTGTTGCAATGACCATTTCTTTCTAAACACCAACAGCTTAGAAATGTTAACATTCAGAATTAATCTTGCGTGTTGGCCAAGAAGAAATTAGTGTACTTTTTTGTACCTAATAGCTGAGAACTGTTCTTACACTCCTCTGACAGGATTCTTTGACCGTGGTGGTAGAAGATCTGAGGCTGTGCTCAGTTAAACCATGTGAAGACAATGAGAGGAGGTTCTGCTTTGAGGTGGTTTCACCCACTAAGTAAGTGTGTTTGAGGTTGCATGTTTGTCCTACCAGGATAAAGGAATTAGTTTTATTTTATTATGTCAGACTTTCCCAGTTAGTTGTCCTATAATTGATTTCGCCATGTTGAATGAACTAGAGCTAAAATATTACCAGAAGATGAATAAGACAGTTCTTAATCGGCTTCATCAGGAGCTGTATGCTGCAAGCAGAGTCTGAGAAACTGCGGCAGGCTTGGATCCAGGCGGTCCAAGCAAGCATTGCTTCTGCATACAAAGATATCGCCGACAACTATTACATTGAGGTGCGAACACAATCCCATAAAATACTTCTAATTTTTTATAAAATTGATCTTTAGAAGTAACGGATTCTCATCCTGTAACCTGTCCTGCAGCGCTTGGACCGGACAGCCTCACCCTCCACAAGCAGCATCGACTCTGCCAGTGAGCCCCGGGAGAGGGCTGACAAGGGAGTTCGGGGAGGGGGAGAGAGTCTCCTCCAGCGGGTACAGAGCCTGCCAGGTAACGAGTTGTGCAGCGACTGCGGCCAAACGGCTCCCTGCTGGGCCTCAATCAACCTGGGAGTTCTGCTCTGCATCGAGTGCTCTGGGATCCACAGGTAACTGCATCAAACCATGAGAGATATTTTGATAAAAGGTTCAAATAATTGCAACAGTAGAGCTGAACCACCATGTTTTACTCATATTTCTCTATATGTTTTTTAAATAAAGTTAACAAAAGCGTTCCTAAGAATGCTTGGCCACTGAGTTAATTGTGTCTTTTACATTTTCCAGTTTCTACTTAATTTATGTTCACAACTCTTTTGAGGAATAGTCTGCATTTTGTTTTGCACATAGTTCTCTGATATCCTGGCGTCCATAATGTGCTTTCACCAGTAAAAACTCTGCTCTACCTAGAGGACACACTCTTTTCTTAAGATTGTTGATCAAGTTTATGAAGTTACATTTAGGGGAAATATTTTTGCAAGCAGCACTTTGGAGGAGTCCAAACTGAGTCTAAATTAGCCAGCATGGGTGTTTTCTAAGAAGACAGTACAGTTTTCATCCAGCTTTTTAAGGCTTCCTATCCGCCACCCGATGCACTTGAAAGTAGGAAAAGTAAAAGAATAAAGACATAAAAAATAGTGCAACAAACTTTGTGGACAAACTTTTCATACACTTATCTCACTTCATGTAATTTCTCCCTTTTTCTTCTTGTCTCATTCAGGAGTTTAGGCGTCCATTTCTCTAAAGTACGTTCACTGACGTTAGACTCATGGGAGCCCGAATTGCTTAAGGTGCGTGTCCCAAACACATTTGCATACGGCTTATCTTGCATGTCAACATTTATTCCTTAAAAATATAACGCCACTACAATTTAATTGCTTTTATGTTTTTCTTTCTTTTCTGTAAAATTTTTCACCTTTGTCACCTGTTTCTCTTTTTGTTCTTGTATTTTAGCTGATGTGTGAGTTGGGGAACACTGTGATCAACCAGATTTATGAGGGAGCCTGTGAGGAAAAAGGAGCAAAAAAGCCTGGACCCTCCAGTTCAAGGTAAGTTTTAATCCAAAAGGAGAATTTGGCAAGAAATCATGACTGTGGGGAAAGTCACTGACAGCAAGAGGTCATTTCATTCAAACTCTTACCAAATCCTCGTTCTCACGCTCTCATAATTAAAATATTAATTTTTTGTAATATTTGTCTTTTAGGATCTTATTCTAATAAATAAATTATGCCTGTGCAGGTAACATAAATGCTTGTGATATTCCCTGCAGGCAGGAGAAAGAAGCTTGGATCAAGTCTAAATATGTTGAGAAACGTTTCCTGAAGAAGATAAGTGGGAGTGAGGCACTGGTGGAAGGTGAGAGGAAGTCCCGCCCATGGACGGTAAAGAAGTGCCGGCGACATAACAGCTCTGTTCGGGCCCCTAACAAGGCCCGCAGGAAATACCACCGGTATGAACCTGGCAGCGCCTCACCTGCAAACCTCTCAGCAGGTCAGTGCTAGAGAATGAACTGAATCTGTAATCACTGTATGTGTGCAGAGGTTGCATCAGAGGGAAATCCTGACCTTTTCCTCTGTCCTGCAGCAGCTGCAGCAAAATTTCGGCGAGACTCCCTGTTCTGTCCAGACGAGCTGGACTCACTTTTTTCTTACTTCGATACTGGCTCTGGCCCTCGCAGTAAGTCTACAAAACGTTCATTTCAAACAAATGCAATGCATTTGCAGGATTATTGCAGAAGGGAACTTTTTTATGTTACTATAATCTGTTTATGATGTGTTTTTATTTTGAGTAGCTGTCACACCAGTGCATACAGCATGTGGTGGGGTGGGGCAGTTAGTTTTGATTATTCATGCTGTCCCACCTGTGATGGTGGCACGTGTTTGGGTAGGGCAGTTTGTGCCTGATAATACTTTCTAATGATAATGTTTATGACAAATAATGATTAACGTGTCCGCGGCTTGGCAATGCTTGGCCCCGCAGGTCTTAGCAGTGACAGTGGCCTGGGAGGAAGTACTGATGGTAGCTCAGACATCCTGGTTTTTGGCTCAGTGGTGGACAGTGTAACAGAGGAAGGTAATGAGAGTGTTGGCGTTAAGGATGACATTTACGTTCTGATGCATAAGGCCCCCGTAAGAATAATGGCTACCTGAACAGTTTTTAAAATAAACACTGGCATTTTTCCTTGAATTAAATCTTACTTTATTTGAATCTATAACTAGTTTATAGTGTTCAATTTACCTGATCCCTCTTTTATCTTATTGGTAACATTGTCCTGTTCAATTGCACATCTACAGAGGAAGAGTCTGAGGAGTCCTCCAGTGGTGAAGTGGAGATTGAGCAGGAAGTGTCTTCGGATCCTGAGGATCCGAGGGAGCTACACCCTGGGGCGCTGCTCCACCAATCCTCCCGTCTCCATAATTTACCACTCATGGCGGAAGCATTGGCACATGGTGCTGATGTGCACACTGCTAGTGAGGAAGGGGAGGGGAAAACGCCACTCATACAGGCTGTAATCGGGGTGAGAGATCTTTATCTTATCTAAACACGTGTTCTTGGAAAGTATTCATCATATGCTCTCATTTGTTTCCTTTTCTTATTATATTTTAATCCTGGGTTGGAATTCAGATTACATATCATACTATAATTGTTAAGTCATAAATAATTACAAAGCCTTCACCCAAACATTTCTCATGTTGTAAAGTCCATGACTCCCACTCTACTTTCATGTTCCGGCATCAAAGAAGCAATTAAACCTTGTCTTTGGTGATTTCAAATACAGTTTATCAAACAAACAAAAGACAACAAACTTATTTTGTATATGTCTGTCTTACAGGGCTCTTTGATAGCATGTGAGTTTTTGCTACAGAATGGGGCCGATGTCAACCAGAGGGACATGAGAGGCAGAGGCCCGCTACACCATGCAACCTATCTGGGGCACACTGGGTAAGAGATGCAAATAAGTGAGGAAAAAAAAAACAAGTTATGTGCTGCTAGCCGCTGTGACTCGTATGCCTGACCCGACCTGTGTGAAATGAGCATTTTCCAAATGCTCATGATGTAAATATCCTCTGCAACACAGAGTGAAACTGCAGGCATTTTTTTTTCCAAAGAACATCTCTTAGCTATTACAATCATAAGAACCTGTATTTCCAGTCACTTACATCTCTTTCATAAGAACTGTATGGAGGAGTATAAAAGGGTCATGTCTTCATTCGTGTTACTGGAAACTGAAGTAGAAGAAGTAGATTTATTTACAATAAATAAATAAATCAGTGGATGAAAGATTAAAATGGGTATCAAATTCTGAATATTTCTATTATTTCTGTAAGACCGCAAGATTAAGCTATTTTTTTCTCTCTGACTATTTTCATTAATGCAGTCAGGTGTGTCTGTTCCTCAAACGAGGAGCATCGCAGACAGAGGTTGATGAACAGGGTCAAGATCCTCTCAGCATCGCTGTCCAGGCTGCCAATGCAGACATTGTTACCCTGTAAGATATTCTGCTTCATTTGTTTTACTATGTTTTTTAATATTTCATACTCTACTGATAATGCCAGTAGAGTATATAATAGCATGAGGCACATGTAGTGGACCTCAGTGATTCCTTTTTGCAGCGCAACATGAAAGAAGTTTTTTGTTATATATATATTTTTTGTTTTTATATATATTAGTATTATTATTTATGTCTGTCCATTAATGTATGATTATTTGTTGCTTATAACATGTTCGAAATATGTTATCTAACTAATTTGGAAGATGCAACCACTCCATGTGTGCAATTTGTAACAACTCTGAACATTTGGTGCCCCAGTAGCATTGCCAAGTGACAGCATTTGTCATTGTTATGGCAATATGAATCTCTTTTGGGTTAGATATGACGTTTTCTGGCAGCTCTAGTACATTTTTGCATAAAAGATTGACTGATGTGCCTAAATATGTAGTTAATACTACTGATAAAAATGTTTTTCCACATCAGACTGTCTTATACCACATGCCCCTTAGAATTCACTATCATTAAACAAAACATAAATGCATCTTGCAGTCTTTTGCATTTAAAGTTTCTCCATTTCTCAGTTTATCTTCTAATAAAGTGAAGATTTACAGTACAACAGTTAAAAACTTGAAGTAATACAAGTTGCATTTGGATGCTTACACATGTCATTTTTGGTATTTGACTGTTTGTCTTGCATTCAGCCACCTTTCATCCTTCATTTATACTGTTTTTTAACGTTTCCTTTATCTTGCCTCTTTCTGCCTCTCCCCTTCTTTCCCTCTCACTTTTCTCTTTCAGGTTGCGTCTGGCACGGATGAACGAGGAGATGCGTGAGGCGGAGGCTCCATTGGGTCAACCAGGTCAATACCCCAGCAGCAGCCCCACTGAGCAGCAGTATAGGAAGTGCATCCAGGAATTCATCTGCCTCACCATAGACGAAAGCTAGTGCTCACTTCTGTACCTGGGAGCATATTGCATTTATTCAGTTTTTTTCCCCCTTCCTGAGAACTTAAGATAATTGTGTTGAAGTTGCCCCTAGGTGCTGATCTCAAGCCAGTTGCATCCTGAGATCTAGGCTTACAGGAAACTTCTTGTAAATGGGGCATGGGAGGAGAAAGGGCGTCTGTAAGGTGCAGCGTGTGACCCCTGATGGAACTTTCTAAATCTACTGACAATACAGTCACCACCTCCATATTCCTGCATCACCACTACATCTGCTTGTTATTACTTGGCACCACCTATGCTATTGCTATTAACACAGTAGAAATAACACCTTCTTTTTGGTGTTTTGCTAACAGGGTTATCCTCTAATGTAATGTAACATGACGTAAAGTCTTGCGTGAGGGTAAAGGTCTGTTGTTGTTAGATCTTACACCTGAAGAATCTCACTACATTAACCCTCTATACTTTATATCTATCCAAACCATCTGTGCGACATCCAGCTTACCCATCTCTTTTTAACCAGAGATGTAAATATACTTATTTAGATATTTAGAAACTGTGTACTGTGGCATGAGGTGGAAAAAAAGGTATTTGTTCTGTTGCTGAAAGAAAAAGAGTAACTGACAAGCAACATTGGAGGTGGCAGGAAGTTTACTGTGACAAAAAAATTACTGAAGGGCTTGTGGGGAAGAGACCCTCGCCTGCTGTGTAAGATACTTTGTGATGTGATGAGTGAGTGAACAGGAGAGCAAATGAGCGCATGTGTCTAAGAATACTGAGAAAAAGTAAAATAATAGGAATATGTTACATTATGAAAAGGAAAAAAAGGAACTGTGCACTTTTCCCATATACAGTGTTATAATTTTGTTATTTTTAAACCTAGTTTTTACATTGTTCATGTCTAGTTATTGTCTGTTTGATTGTTATTTTATTTATCAACCCAGAGGACTAGTGCAATTCATTCTTGGATGCAGTTTTTATCTGCATATATATATCACCGATTGTCATTTTAATCCAAAAGCATTACTTGGAATTTACAAGAAGACTTTGGATGATATAATATGTGCAGTTTTCCGTTGGGATTGCCTTAATTATTGGCAGTTTAAACATGCAGCTTCTTTTCTGATTCAGAAATGATCTAACAGTGAGTAATTTGAAAATAATCTCACTCATTAGTCACCAATTTGTTGATGTTATGTGCAGACAAGCTAAAGCAGAAACCTTGCCAGTGAATTAAAGAAAAAAAAAAGGCTGTACTTACATCTCAACTTTACTTTCTTTCTCAGTAACATTCAGTCACTTGGAACACAGACACACCTCCAGTTTCCTGTAAATACTAATCCGTATGACCTTTTATTAGCTATTCTGTGATTAGATAACTGAGCACCTTTTTCTAACAGTTGTGTTATCAAAGAACTCAAGTATCTGGCCGCTATAACTGGTTAATCCTCACAATAGTCTGTGTATGCTTTGCAGGACGATCAATGTTGTTTGCATTGTATGCACGAAAAAGAAAAATAGTTTTTTTTTTTATCATTTGATCACTTTGTGCAGTGCAGTCCTGTGAAATAAGCATGTACCACCTCAACCCCTCTGGTGTGTTTTCTGCACTTCTGTGCCATTCTTCCATCCACAGACCAAATCTGAGGTGATCTCTTCATCTCTGTCAACAGTAATTTCATTTTCTTTTCTTTCTTTCATTTTCTTTCATTTACTTTTTTTTATGTCATTTTATTTTCCTCTGCCAAAGAGTTTTTTAAAGGGAAAGTGTAGATACAGAATAGTCTTACCATCCTCTGTGAAGTGACGGAGCAGTAGAAAACTGTTGGTGTGTTCACATGTTCAGAAGAGGTTACAGAGATGTGATTTTTACCAGGTAGATGCAATAGTTCAGTGTACTGCAAATAGAACCAGACTAGGGGGTAATGTGAAGCTACTGTGACCAAACTGTCAAGGGCCTTTGCCCTTGCGGAAGTATTAAATGTTGTGTCCATTGTGTTTATTGACTTAAGAGTGGTTAAAGGTGCTGTTATAAGCAAACATGCTGTAAATAGTACTCTTGTGTATTTTAACTCGATGCCAACTGCCTGCCTTTCAGCGTTCAGTCACATATCCTGACATTCTGATCTGTTTCATGTCTTTTTATTGTTTCCAAAATACAACCTGTCAGGCAGTACTGCAACAGAATTCTAAAGAACTTGGAGGCATTCTTATGTTTATTGGCATATGAATATCTTTGGAATACCTTCTTCCTTGTCTTTAGAAGCACTAAGGAAAAAAGAAAAAAAAAACATAAAAACAAATAATACAATAAAACTGAGAAACTCTTGATCAACTAACCTTGCTTCCTGCTTCTTCCTACTGTTCCCTTTCACATCCATTCAGTGCAACATTCTCCCAACATGGATTTTTTATTAAAATGGGATCTGTAAATTATCACTTAATGGAATTGTGTTAGTTCCATTAATTTATTTTTTAGCTTTGTGTAAATATTCACAAATGTTGGGAGAATGCCATGTTTTTATTTTATTTTTTTGCAATCTGGTCTGGTGTTCCTGGTGATTGACAAACTTTACAGAGCAATAAAATGGTAATTTTCCTGTCAATAAATACAACCGAAGTGTACAGATGGACACCACTGAGGAAACATTTTAAAGCTTCTAGTCTGCAGAAGTATCAATATTACATGACTCAGTGTTGTGGGTGTGTGACATATGGCTGTGATTTCACAAACACTGTACCATCATCACTTAAAAGTCATGTAACAGAAATGTCTAATTTCTAAGCTTACACTTAAAGCAAGCAACATGCTCATGTGAGGAATAAACATGTCTGACATATCATTGCTTCTGTTACCACAGGGGTTGCAACTGGCAGAAGGACAGTTAAACTCAAGGATATTCGGGATAGAGTGAGTGGAACATTCTGGGTCGTCTTAGGGTCCAAGTGGTGCTGGGGTTCTTTCTGCTATGATGGTTGTGGGTCATAATCATTCCGGTCTCTTGATCTGCTGCCCTCATTGTTAAAAATTCTCTTTGCGAAAACATTTGGAGCCGTTTTATTATTTAGCACCTTCGCTATTGCTTTGATAAATTATATACCTGAATGGAAATCTGAACTAGAATGTTTTCCTCAAATGGATGATCTAATGCAGTCTTCACATAGACTGCATTTTTTTTTTTCAAAAAAGAAGAGATTTCCAAGTTTAATCAACCATTGTAAAATCTCTAAGTAAAAACAGTGGAGCAGTGTACTGCCTCTCCAGAGTCAGTTTAATTATCCTGGAAGTCTGTTATAAACAGTGACTTTTATTTGACTACTAAAGTATGTTACAAGACTGTTTCCTGATCCTCCAGACCTGAACATGTAGTCTGCCATTCTGGTTAATTGCTTTTTCTTAAAAACAATAATCTGAGAGCATTTGACTATCTTCTTAGAACTGTCTTTTGCAGTATAAACATCATTTGTCTTAATATTCAGAAATATAGCTAAGAATTTCTTTTGTTGTTGTTTTTTTTACAAAACAGGAAAAATACACAAATATTTCCATTATATTTTAAATTTTATGCCTTCTGGAAATCAGCTGAAATTTTCATTTTAACTGCAAAAAAATGTTTTAAAAAAATATTTATTTAGAGCATGTAAATAAAAGGACAATTCACTAAATTTCATATTATAAGATGTATTGAACAAGGCTAAGCAAGCAGTTTATTTGTATAGCACATTTCATGTACAGGACAATTCAAAGTGCTTTACATAAAACATTAAAAGCATTACAGATATTGAGAAATAGTAAAAGGCAACAACAAATAGCAGGAATCACAATGAAATTATGAATAACATTAAAATGATTAAAAAGATAAGTTAAAAAGTTACTGTGCAGATTTCATGCATATGCGCAAGAAAAAAGAAATGTTTTTAACCTGGATTTAAAAGTGTCTTCATTTGGTGAAAGTGTAATCTCCACTGGCAGTTAATGGACAAGACTCACATGACTACTTTTCTGTTAGTTCTTCATTTGCTGAAACGTTCCACTGGCTACCATTTAAGAGTTGACTTTTATGTGTCATGGCTACTGTAGGAGCCCCACTCAATTATTAGGCAACACTTTGTGGGCTTTTCTCTTTCAAGGGATCATACAAAGGGTTTTCTGCTCTTTTTTCCTAAATTCTGGAAAGTGGGCTATTTTGGATATTTCAGGTTTATGGCTTTTATGATGTATGCTGAAACGAATGTTCAGGTCAGTCTCAGTGATACTTTATAGGACAACTACAACCTGACCTCAATATCCCTGTTACAGGTGACATCTCCTGTGTTGATGTCTTTCGCGAGTTTTCTGTCCTCGCATCTCTACAGCCCGAGAAGTTGAGGAGAAGGAGCATACAGTTCAGCCGTTGCAAGAAGCCATAATGATTTCAACTTCATTGCTCAATCTTCCGTTGCTTTGGAATCAAAAACGAGGCAAATGGTCAAAAGCCTGCAGGCACTTGTTAAAAAACTATTTAAAACAAATTTGAAAATGTTCTCAGTAAACCTTGTAAATATAGGCTATTTGGTGTCAGGCCAAAATGCAATTTAAACACACCATTTTTACTGCTGTTTATTCAGTTGTCAGGACACCCACTTGAGTAATACCAGTAGATTAGCAGCGCAACAGAGTAAGCAAAAATACATTTATACCACATAAAGAGATTTACAAAAAAGGGGGGAAGGGGTGGGTCATGACATTTGTTTTACAAAACATTTGCAGAGAAAATTATGCAAATGTATCATATTAATAAACAAGGCTAAGGTTAAAGTTTCAGATTCCTCTGGCTTTATAATTACTCTCTGTGATGAGTAAAATTAATTTGATTTTTAAATCAGTGAAATGCTCATTGATGTTTGTTGTTTATCTCAGATGTTACATTAAAATAATTTCCAACCTTATTTTAAATATAAAGGCAGTTATCAAATAAAAATTAACAAATGAAAGTATAACAATCTTGTGTTATGTTTTTGTTCAGTATGTTAAATTTCAACGTTTGCACCAGTTAGCCTTTGAGGGGTATGAAGAGGGAAAACAGCCACAGAGGAGAATTTGTCAGGCGTGGTTAGCTGTGACAAAATGACAACAAATATAAGTTAGGGTTACTTTTTTTTTATTATTATTATTTTAAATTTGTATGCACTTGTTTTTCTTTCTGCACCCTGCTGTAATGTTTTAGGTATAGCACTTTGAATTTTCTTGTACATGAAATGTGCTATAAAAATAAAATTGCCTTTTGCCTTTACTATTATTATGGACATTTTTTTCCACTTAAGAAGCCCCATTAAAGTGACAGTGTGGGTCTTCTTTTAAATTTATTATTATGGATGACAGGCTGGCGACGGTAGGGAACTTTCTGTCTTTGTTCAAATACAGATGAAGAAGAAGAACCGGAAGTTTAGCTGCCCCTCCGGTTCGCGATAGTTAAAGCTACGTTGGTGTCATCGTCTTATCGGTTTAGGGTTTGTCAACATAAACTACAACCTTATTTCGTGCCCAGCCACGAACAACTAATTCCACAGGGGTCTCTGGAGAGGTAGGTCTGCATTACATGTCGTCAGTAAGTGGGAGAGATGTGGGAGGCAGCCCCCGTTCGTATCACAGCTGTTCCTGGTAACCGTTGCTAAAGCTAGGAGGCTAAACACAGGTAGCAATGGCCTGCGTTAGCTGATAGCTAACACAACTAGATATACATTTTACCGGCAACAACCTGCGAGCTTTAGCTAAATGAAGTTAGCCTAGCTTAACGGACTACAGAAACCGTGATTTTAAAAGTCGCCAATAATATGTAATATCATCCTGCACTTTGAATTTGGTCTGAAATGTCTGTTTAAAGTCAGCGATTGAGTAAGAGTTCGATCATGAAAATACCAACTTATCGATCTGTTCAGAAAGTCAGATTTAACATTAGCCTAGCTTACAGTCTACCGGTTTAGCCTCAGCTACATAAATTACGTGAAGTAGACGCCTGTTTATTAGGAAGTGATACTGACACGCTTTTAACACTGCCACGGTTCATGTACTGTTTATTAAATGGCAGCTATCAGCATGACGAATGGATGAATAGACAAAGATGCAGTTTCCTCACTTAGAGTCAAGTTGTCTAACAAATGAGTAGACAATTGAAAGTACTTTTAGTTCTAAGTCTAGAAATATCACTGAATGAATACATTGTCGAAAAGCAAGTTTGTTTACTCGTAGCACCTACACGAATTGAAGTTTTTTTTTACATTGGATAATTAACATGAAGTCATAAAGACATTAGACTAAGTCATAAAAATAAACATAAACTAAACAAAACAAAACAGGCGATGGCATAACAGCAAAGGGGAAAACCCAGATTTAAGGGACATAAAAGACTGATGAGTAGTGTTAAACTTTGCAACTCATACTAGATATTTTGATTAGACATCTTCACTTTAGACTATATTTCTTCATTGTACAACTTTACCATAGTTGCGAGTTTGCAAAAATGCAGACAATAGATTAATTCCTGTCCACACAACCTACTGTCATCTGTTTTAATTAAGAAACAGATCTAGGACAGTCACTGCATTACTTAATTTCTTTTCCTTTTTTTTCTTTTTTTTCTGTATTTATACATTTAGCCAGATGCTGTCTAAAAGAAACATTGTAAATACATGTGATGAAGTAATACAACATCAGATATAAGCAAAATATTTCTAAAGTTGAAATCTTCTGAATAATGGAAAAATATGTTTATCTTTTAATATTTTTTTGTGGAATTTGTAGTGACATTGGTGCAATAAGAACAGCTACAAAGGAAGATTTCTGTATTTCTGTCCTTTCAATATCAGATGAACAACGCCGGGAATAAGAGAGCTCCAACTACAGCCACTCAACGACTTAAGCAGGATTACCTCAGGATAAAGAAAGACCCAGTGCCTTATATCTGTGCTGAACCTCTACCCTCCAACATCCTAGAATGGTAAGATCTCAGTCCTCACAAGTCATATTGCATATAAAATATCACTGAAGAAACAGTCAGTGCTCTAACTGGGACTATCATGTTTTATTAGCAGAGATAAGATTGTGAAATCAATAATTTTATAGCACAATCTATAGATTTCAAATTCTTACAATTCTTTATTCAGTGATACCCAATACACAAATACATAAAACAGACAAAATGAGGTGTACCTAGGCCTGTCACGATAACAATTTTGCTGTGCGATAAATTTTCTCAGAAATTATCTCAATAAGCGATAATATTGCGCAAAGCGATAATGTTGTCATTTTGAGACCATTTTCAACTAATATTATGATAATGCCATAATAATGCAAGTACACCCTTTCAAAGATCAATAAGCTTTAATTTCTAAAGAACATTTTACTGAAGAAATTTTAAATAACAAAACAAAAACAATAAATCGAATGGACTCTGTCTTATTAACAATAAATGAAAACCAAACACAACCAAAAACAATAAGTATGATGGATAATAAAGTCTTTGTTCTGTAAACAAAATTGCCCTTCAAAAAATATATTAAAAAGATTTTAAACATGGGCCTCAGACAGGAAAAACCGGCAAAACTGCCAGTTAGTACCATTGTATTAATAAAAAACTAGAAAAAAAATATACTGCGCATTGTTTGTGAAGCTGAAATATCTCCCCTCATCACTGCGTGCTAGACTGATCTATGAGCAGTGAGTGAACTGCGCTGCTGCGTCGCGACGCTTTTTCACTTATGCCGGGACACTGGCCCAAAAGTAATGCGACCCACTGGGAATCCTCCCAAACCTCTCGATTAGCCGGCATTGCTCTTGATGTGTATTTTGTCATATACGGTAGTATACAGGCTTACTCTATTTGTGTAATGGGCCTGCACATTACGGGGGTTATTACGGTAGACCAGGAAGTGGGGGCTTTGTACTGACGCTGTAGGCTACATGTGTGTGTTCTGCTACATGTGGTGAGCAGCTATACAATAAATGAGAAAGTGCTCGCAGCTATTTTTTTCATTTCAACTTATTTACATAATTCAGCATGAGAATCGGAGATTTAGCGCGAGAGCGTGAGAAGCCACTCAAATGCATGAGTCTCACGGCCGATGCGTGAGAGTTGGCAGCCCTGTAAAACAAATGCAGCATATCTGCTCGCACAGGTGCTTCACCACGGTCTCGTGCTGCAACATGCTGTTGTCAAGTCCGACAATCTCTCTGAGACTGTCGACAATCTAGTCCGACAGTCTCGACTAGAGAGATCACTTCGCAGGAAACGAGAGCGTTCAGTCGAGATACTTGTCATCTCAGTGTTTACCTTCAGTTAGATTGCAGTGCAACCTTATGTGTTCTACAAATAAACACATCATGTAAAGGTAAAGTTGTATAAAAGCATCAGAATCTACCTGGAATGATTATGATCAACGGAAGAAAACCTTTTCTAAGTAAACCTAAAATTAAAAAATAATTGAGTGTGATTGTAAGTACTTGTTTTCATATTAATGTAATTCTACAAGAAAAACCTAGTGGTAATTCCAACAATAAATATGTTAAAATTCTGTAAATGTTTTTTAAAGCCTTTTTGTTTTTCTTTCTGTAGGCACTATGTAGTCCGTGGTCCTGAGAAAACGCCTTATGAAGGTAAAACCTGAAAGGTTAACATAAACATTGCTGCAACTAGCTTCTGCTAATAAGCAAGTTGGAGCCTGTTTACTTGGTTTCAATTTTAGTCACAGCTATTTCCAGGTGACTCATGTTTTCTGCTATACCCTTCTTGTGCTCTGTGTATGCATGCGTGTCATGCTTTGCTTTTTTCGTAGGAGGATATTATCATGGAAAACTTATATTCCCTCGGGAATTTCCCTTTAAACCACCAAGCATTTATATGATAACGCCAAATGGGAGATTCAAGTGTAACACCAGGTAAGAAATAAGTTAATTGTTTTTCAACTAGAGAATAATTTTAAGTTTTAAATAAAATTAAAATAAAATAAAAAAATTATTTATATATAATCTGAATTTCTTTTTGTTTGCCCACAGGTTATGTTTGTCCATCACAGACTTCCATCCAGATACATGGAACCCAGCTTGGTCCGTTTCTACAATCCTTACTGGTTTGCTCAGCTTCATGGTGGAGAAAGGACCAACCCTTGGAAGCATTGAGACCTCAGACTACACTGTGAGTTAAAACAGATAAATAAATAAACTGGTAAATGATGATGACTTGAAGCACATGTGACAATTTAGATAATTAATGCATCTTTTAATTTTTTCCCAGAAAAGACAGCTCTCAGCCCAAAGCCTGGCCTTCAACCTCAAAGACAAAGTGTTCTGTGAACTGTTTCCTGATGTAGTCGATGTAAATAAGGCTCACTTTTTTCTTTCTTTCCGTTTTGAGCTGATATGCAGGACTATCCTCCTGTCTTTTAGTCTAATATTCTCCCACTTTTATTTCCTCTTATTCTCCCAGGAGATCAAGCAAAAACAGAGGATCCAGGAAGAGTTAAATGCCCGCACTCAGCCCCTCCCTTTACCTGATGTGGTGCCCGACGGTGACCCTCAACAAGCCCACTATGGCCTCCCAGCCTTAAATGGAGGACAGGCCCCAGTGGGGGGTGCCAACCCCGCCCCTGGCCTGCAGCAGGCTAATCGCAACCACGGACTTGTAGGTGGGGCTCTAGCCAATTTGTTTGTGATTGTTGGCTTTGCAGCGTTTGCCTACACAGTCAAGTACGTTCTGAGGAGCATAGCCCAGGAGTGAGAAGAGCCGCTTTCCCCAAATTTGGTGAACCCTTTTATGGACAACAAACTTGACAAACACACTATGTGGGGGAGAGATGTTAAACCCCTCCTCAACCACCACTACCACCATGGACTTTGGAAGACAAAAACTCAAAGCCCACCCACCTGGGAGAGACTGTGAGCAGGAGGTGGGAGGGAAGTGGATTGGAGTGGGAGTTTGGCCGGAGGAGTTGGGGGGTTCAAGAGGCTTTATTAAAATGGTTATGATCCACTTTGTGTTACAGTGGTTTATATAAGTCCTAGAAAGAAACTTGGCTCATGGGTTGTGAAAGAATGTAGACAAATTTCTACTCGGCACGTCTCACCATCTTGAAATCACCCTGGGTCGTTTTTTTCAGGTTGCAAAGATGATGTTCTTTTCTTAATGAGCGTGGAGATGAACACAACTGCTATTCCAGTTGTTGGTAAAACATTATAACAAAACAACCAAACAAAAAAACTATTAATTGCTGCTTAAATCTGATAACAAACATTTCATATTCAGTTCTTTTTGCCTTAAACATCCCACCTTTTGTGCTTAGTGCTGTAGTTCATCCAAACTGAACATTACAAGGTTGTCAAAGCTACATGTTGCATTATTATTAATCTAGGATTTTTGCAGTGGTAGGCCTCTCGCTTATTAAGTTGCTGGTGTGAAATTTGTTGGAGGCTTAGATAAAGCATAGAGATTCTCTAAAGAAGAAATGTAAACAAGCATCATTGTTACGCAATTGAGTGTGGATAATCCACCAGCTTGAAACCTTAACAGATCAAACCGGTTTGCTTCCGAGGAATACTTCTGTGGAAAAATGTCTGATTCATTAGCTCATAAGTTATTTTACAGCCGGGTTTTCAGAGTATGGAGTTAAATGGCAGTTGAATAAGCGTTGTGCGTCATCAGATTTCATGAGGATCATGAAATTATCACCTGCTAATCACAAAAAGGTTTTTTTCCGCTGTTATGCAAGCGGTATTAATCTGGGTCAAGGAAGTCTTTTTTTTTTTTCTGATGAAATGCTTTTCCTTAATAGAATAGACCAACCAGTCATACTGACCAGAGGCATAGATGGTACTGTTTAACATCTGATCGACCTCAGCAGCTGGTAAAATAATTGTGGCTTGTCTGTCACAATCTCAAGATTATATCAATGAATTTTTTTAGCACAGGTTGAAACTCGGAACAAGCTCATGCTGAGTAACCGAGAGGAATCAAAGGACTAATGATGATGTATCATGGACTGATTAAGTTTAATAAAGTGTATCCCTTTAATTTCAGATTAAAGAGTTTTAATATCTGTAAATGGATTTTATAAAGTGAACATTCTCAATACAAATCAGGGTGTTTACGCCCATGATGGAACTATGTATTCATTGGTTAAAGTCTGATGAGGGTCCGCTAGTTCTCTCCAGTCAACCCATGAGCCAAGCAACGTCTGCACTGCAGGAACTTGAGACCAGAACCTTTTTTTAATTTGGCTTGGCTGACCAGTATAACACCAGTCTGTTTAGGTCCAAATAAAGACGCATGAAGAGAACCAATTTTTTTATTTCTGTAAATTACATTTTCTTTTTCAGAATTTTTTTTCCCCTTTTTTGTGTTTTTATTCTCTTTATTTATAGAAAGTGCCAGCTGGTCTAGTGTTTGCTAAGCAAGGCAGTAAGTTAAACACAGCCAATGGCCTCAGCCCACATTATTGCTGATAATTTACTATTGTGCATTGCATTTAGTAAAGATGGTTCTACTTTGTGTCTAATGTTTAAGCAGAGAAGTCATCTGAAAGCTGTAGATTCTCCTCTCTATTGCTGTACTTTTCTTGGCACCATCTCACAAAGGATATCAAAAAATGGCAAACTGATAATGGGAGTGCGTTTGTGTAGTTATACAGCAAATGCTGAAATTTCCATGCTTCAGTTAATCTTGTGTGACTTGTTTTCATAGTAAATGCAAATAAATTACCCTGCTCGGCAGGGCATTTAATAAGACCCTCTTTGAATGTGCTTCTGTGACAATGACCGAGCGGTTGCTGGAAAACGGACCAGTACTTAAAATAAAACAATATAAACACTACAGAGCCATGTTTATTAGGTATTTCAGGAAGTAATTTGAGTCTGCTTGCACAGCATTCCACATAAGCTTGTTTACCTGAGGGTAGCCTTTCTTTGGAACTGGAACTGTCTAGGGAGTGCTATAAGAGGGAGAAGGCAGAGCCAAGACTATCTTGAACAGTAGAGGTGTCAACGCTGCATCAAGTGAGTATTTTCATTGAATCAATGGTAATACTTTGGTGCTTTTGAGTGATTTTATTGTTGGACATTTACTATTAAAAAAAGCTTGAACCCAGCTTTCAAGGGATTGTTTATCTTTTTGTTTTGTTTTTTTGTGAATTTTTTACCTGGACTCTTATTTTAACTCAGCTATTTGCATCCTATTGTTTTGCAGGCGTATTTTCTTGTGAAGGAATCTTCTACTCAATATTCCACAAAGTCATCATGTATCTAAACGAAGAGCTGGAGTGCATTGTGTGCTGTAACGAGTACTCCCGCAGTGAGCGGGTCCCACGTGTTCTTCATTGCAATCACACTTTTTGTGCCCCTTGCCTGGAGCAAATGTCCAAGCTTCAAGGTGCCATCTACTCAGTCTCCTGTCCTCTGTGCCGCTGGCGCACCTGCACCCAAGCCACCCTGACCCTGCCTGGTGCCCTTTGGGTCAACACACAGATATGGGACCAAATTTCAGAGCGGCAGGAGCGGTATGATTTGGAGAAAGATTTGACAGAAACAGTGAAGCCAAGCAGCAGTTCAGCACTGTAAGTATATCCTGCTGTTCAGCTTTAATTAGTCCCATTTATTATTCTAGTAAAGAATAGCTGTGGATTTATTTTTTAATGTCTCGTGTCTAAAGAAAATGTCTCCCCCTTGTTTTTTCTGTAGCCGTCATTCAAGCCAGTCTGGTTTCAAGTCAGCGGTCCGAACACTCTTTAGGTGCGTTTCTGCAAGAACAAGTGGTTAACTACTGTTGGTGCAACACCAATGGGATATTCTTGCAGTCCTTATGTTCATCATATTTGGACTGATGGATGTATTCAGGACTGAGTCAACCCTACATGATAGCAGGTAATGTCAGGGAAAGACAAATGATGTGACTATCTGTGTCTTCTGAGGAAAGACAGACGGCCTGAACAGCCTTGTGGGGAGTTTTTATGCTTTTAGATTTAACTGTGAAGATATCATGGTACTGTAAATAATTTATTTATTTTTAAAGCACAATTAAACTTAATGAAAAATTCAAACAAAATCTGAAAATATATACGAGGCAGGTTTGTCTTTAAATATGAAGATGATTTAATATTAGGTAATCAGTTTTGCTGTACATAATATAATTTATTCCAAATAAGTTATTGGTGTATTTTTTAAACAGTTTTGTTTTTTACTGCTTACATTTGTTGTACATTTGTTAATCAAATGTTTGTCTTTTTAAAATTTCATATAATAAAGATGAAGGATTCAGGCATCCTGTGTTGCATAAAATTTATGTCATTTAAGAATCAGCTATGTGGACATCTGTCTGTGGTAGAGCCTTTTTAATGCATAAACATCTGTGCATGAAGTATAAAAATGTTTTGGATATTTTGGGGGAGAGTTATGTTGAAGTGTCCAAGGTTTGTAGCAGTGTAATAAACATTGTTTAAAAGGGTCTCCTTGCCAGTGTTTGAGCAAGGGGGGGAAACACACACAAACACACTGAATATAAATTCTTTGCAAGACTCTGGCACATTTATAGATATTAGAGATCAAATGCAAACTTCGCACATGCATGCACTTTGTGTGCATAATAATTATAATTATTATAATAATAATAATAAACAATGACTTAAAAAGCAAATATTCTCCATTTCGAAGAAAGACTAAAAATAGGACCAAATTATTTTTGAAGATGTAAAAGATTTAATGTTCTCGGACAGTAAAAGTGGTTATTGTTTTAGTCATTTGACTGGGTTCAAACTTTTTTTTGTTGTCAGTGTGCAAAACACATTTAATTAATTTAATTAATTTAATCTTTCATTCATTTTAATCAATGTTGTCTCAGAGTTGTAAAATGATGATTGATGATTATATGGTTCACTTCTACTGGTAAGATTGTTTTCATTTATTTAGGCAGGTAGTCCCACTGAAGTATGCTTCCTTTCCAAGGAAAACTTGACTTTTACAGTGGCTGTAAAATATAAAAAATAAAATCAAATAAATAAAAACAATAAAAGGCTAGTCACAGGAAAACTCCATAAAAGAATTTAAAAAAAAGTCCTGAGCACACAAAATGGTGTATACAATGACAAAGATAAACATAACCTGTGATCCTCATAAAATCTAAAATGACCAAACAATTCTCTAGAATTTCTTCTAGGAGCTTTTTATGACATCACATGGTTAATATTTATTTTCTATAGGAAAGTTCTAAAAATGTTTTCAGTCTGATCTTCTCTATCAGCTACTTCAGATATCAGCAAAGTGCTGAGATGTGGTGATAATCCAACTGCAGCTTAGTAAACACGGAAATGAAAACAGAAAGACAAACTGGGTAATAATAGATCAGATGATGTTTCCGTTTACAGATTTATTCTATTTCTTGTGGTCCTGTGTGGTGCTTTCCATGTATTTGACTTATCAGATAATTGTAGAAAAATCATTGACTTTCATGGTCTCGGTATCAAGATATAGAAACATGAAATTGAGGGGAAAAAAACAAAGAAACAAAGTGCTGTGAGATTGTGGTTATTTTATTGGAAATAGTGACAGTGGATTATTTGAGCTCAAATCTTTTTCCCTGAATTAGTTCTACTAAAAACAGCCCCTTAACTATACTATGTTAAGATGAAATACAGTTACATATTCAGACATTACAATACAAAACTGGTGGAAAAATCAGTTGGGAAATGATTTACTAAAGATTTTAGAAACTATCCAGAGATTCACTCCCTTTAAAAAATAAAGATGGGAAGCAGGGAAAGCTGCAGGTCTGGTCTGAACACACTATCTGCTGTCTTCCACACAAGAATGAATTTGCAGTAATTAAAAAACAAAACACCTTTTTGGCAGGAAAGACAAAATGTTGGAGGAGACAGGAGAATATTTATCATCAGACACTGGCTTACTGAGCATTTCCTAAAGTATGAATACACTTTATTTCATTAGTCTTTCTGCAGCATTGTGGGTAGTTAATTGCAGCGTCTTAGCAAGAATTTCCTAAGTGTCAAAAAAAAACCAACAACTGGCCATAAATCAGTTTGAGCAATAAATGGTTCTACACAATCGGGATTCACACATATATACTTATATATAAAGAATATTTTACGGTCCATGTTAAAGTGGATTTTTCACACTCAAGGAAAAAGTAGGGAGGAGGTAAATCCTAACAATTTAAAAGCTTTTCACATCATTCCTCAGGAAGGTGATCACACTCTGAATTCTATAAATACATTCAGCAACCAGGTTTGTAGTTTTAATTGTGTTGCATAAGGACTTGATCTATCCTGCCTAAACACTGTTTCTACATAAACTACTACGATGTGTACTTAAATTAACATATCCACAGTTTACACCACACCCTCTCATCTTCACAGACCTTCCTCTTCTTACTTCACAATGACAAAACATAATTTAAATATAGCAAAAACACGAGTAAACAGACATGGTTAAGGTACAGTAATTATGTTCACTAAAAACAAAGGGCCTCAGCGGATTAGAGTGGAAACTTTGAAATAAGGCTCATGAAAAACTATGGACCGTGAGCTATACTGACTTTGTAAGTCAGGCTCTAAAATGCTCACTTAAAATGTAGTCAAAGCTCTTGTAAGGAGAAAAATCTCTCTTCACACAAATCCTCAAGGTAAACATGGGTAAGATAAGGTTAACACGATGCCTTAACTAGACTGAAGACTGGTTGGGAATAAAATAAGAACCATTAACTATGCTTTTAAAGGAAAATAAAACGATACATAATACCAAAAAACATGTCAAAAACACTAAAATTGTCCAAAAGAGCACATAAATGAGCCAGAAGTGAAATGCCGTCTTGGAGTTAAAAGCAGCAATCGAGAATTGCTCTAAAGTTTAGAAGTCTCTTTGTGATGTATGTGAGAAGTAGATGCATTTTTTTCTTTGCTTAATTGTAATAGATTCTCTATAAGTAGGGGTACTGTGTGAGGCGCCTGGGGCTTAGCTGATAGGCACTGTAACCCTCAGCCCGGGGTGTCACACTAACATAGGGAGAAACAGCAGCAAACTGATGCTGGTAGGCCGCAGGGAGACCATGCAGCAGGCTACTGACAGAATCCTTGCGACTGGCCGAGTCTCTCCTGGAGGATGACGAAGATGAGGTGTATGTTGCTGCATAGGCAGAGGGGGAGTGTCCGTGGCTGCCGTGACCACGGCCTAGCAGCTGCTCCATAGCCTGAGAAGCTGAGGAGAGGGCAGTGGAGGCTGGGTAGGTGTACAGGCTGGTAGCAGCAGCTGAGCCCGATGACAGGGCAGACACTTCAGGGAAGCTGTAGTGAGAGGCAGAAACGGTCGGAGGGAACGTCTGCTGACGACGCAAAGATGAGTCGCCGTGGGAAGCCCCCAAACGCTCCTGAGATGAAGAAACTACCGACTGTACCTTAAGTAAACAACAGACAAATCACATGAATTGTATAAATCCAGCAATACAGAAAATGTTTTCTAAATACGTTTGACCATCCATTGTTTTTTGGACAACATGACCAATAATTTAACGAATTTTTAAAAAAAAACTTACACAAACCCGATTTTAGCCTTTACATTTCACCATTTTATATTTAATTAATTAATTAATAAAAGAAACTGTAAAGTTGAAATCACGTCATCAGGCTATATAGGATTTATATTTTGCACTAAGGTTGCACATAGATACATATGGAGATATGGACAAAAAACAGCTTTGAAATAATTTACAGATTCAATCTGCTTTTACACTCTTTGTCCAGCAGAGGGAACTTTGGATTCAACAGTGAGCATTTTTGTCCCTTTAAACCAGATTTTACCTGAACACATTTTTCAAAAAGATCTGAGAGTTTTGCTAATTGAGGCAAAATATGTTTTTACAGTCTAATTTCTTTTAAATATGTGCAACTCGTTGGTCAGAAAGGGACTTTTAACCTCACCTGGCTGAGGTTTAAGGGGTGTGACTGGCTTGGGATTACTCCATGACGATCCATGCTCTTCCCTGAACTGCAGGGCTGTCTGTTAGATGATCTTTTTGGTTTCATGTAGTTCACTGCAGGTTGAAGGTAGTAAAGCATTAACAACTCCTGCTTTTTTCACACCAAAAATCAAAATGTGTAAATAAAGTCAGGAGGAACAGTAGCACATGTGCAACTCTCACCGGTCTCTACGCGGCCATGTGAAACTGTCCCCCTTTCAGCTGCTTGGGTTTTAACTGAAGGTGCCACCACTGCTAGAGACTTGGCCTGCCGTGACGACATGATGCTGCTTGCTGGGTTAAGTGTGCGGGGTAGGGGGGTCAGAGGACTGGCCGTAGAGGAATCAGAATCGTGCACGGTTACACAGCTGATTACATTAGTGCGCTCAATGCGGTTCAGTCCAACGCTGTAAATGACAAAAAGTTTTATTTCCCATGGTCATAAAAAAAAAAAAAAAAGGAGTTCCTCATCAAAATAACTCAAGAGGCTCAGTTCTCACCTTGCAGGATGGAACTTGCGCTCATCCTCCGTGTCTGTGTCGCTGTGAATAGTGATGATGCTGACCGCTGGGCTGGGTGTGTCAGAAATAATGATTGGCTGGGACAACATGATGGTGGAAGTTGGTGGGGTCACACCATTACTGCTAAGCAAAGATTTAGTGGATATACCCCTAGAATGAGGGGAAAAAAACATTGATTGTTCCCCCTTCCATAGCAGATGCAATTTCAGCACACTTAAAAACAAAAAAACAAAAAAAAAACTGAATATAACAAATTGCAAATGTCCTGAGTCACATGTTTAAAACTGTTAAAAAACTTCTGGATGGGTACAAACCTGTTTCTGTTCTCTCCACGTTTGGCTTTCGCCTTTTTCCTCTCCTGCTGCACCCTTGCTTGCGTTACGTTCCTGTTAAGGTGACAGGCTTATAAATTAAGCATTCAGGGTGATGTGTATTTTATGCCATAGTAATCTTTAAGGTAATATTTACCATGTGTTTGCATCAACTTATCACCTTAATACATCTTTGTTATATTTATAGTATAAAAAAATATGACTGAAAACTGGTCACATTTGAGAAACCGTGTCTGCGTTACACTGAATGTATCTTTACTGTTGTAGTGATTAATTGACCTACCGCCAGCTGTGTCCCTGCTGCATAGCACTATCAGAGAGGATTGTTTCCAGGGGTGATCTGGTGACATTTGACTGGTGGGCAGAGCTGTGGACAGCCACACCAGGGACCTGCTGCCATGATGATGGTATGAGGATTTGTTGGGTACCAGTGGGCCAGGCCTGCTGAGAAAACATAAACAGGCACACCTCAGTACAGGCAATTCAAAGAATTAGTAATGAATGAATCAACACAAATTGTCTGATTGCTGGAATGGGCTAGACAAAGTAAGCCATGCCGAGAAATAAATCCAAAGACTGAATACAAAGAGACAAGCCAATGGCAAATATTCCCTTCAGGCAAAAGCACAGAGCTAGATAAGCGAGCAACCTTTCCCAAGCCATTCATTTATCATAGCATTCCCCTGCAACAAATCCACAATATGATACCATGCAAAGCACAAACCATGTGGCACTGTAAACAGATCGGTTATCAGACAAGTATACAAAGAACCATGGTGCCTGTTAGAGGAGAAACACAGATTAGTTTAGTTCCCTGATGCCAAACTGACTGCTGATAATATGTCTTGAGAAAAGGCATGCCACACGTTCTGGGGCTGAAACAGAAGATGTGTGAGAGTCAGACAAGCTGTCGAGGATGACTTTTTAGTAGATTTCTTTAACTGCAACCTCCTCAGCTGAAACAAAGGGAGGACAGGACAAGAGAAGCTGCAAGCAAAGCGCAGACCAACTCAGCAACACATGCGCTCCATGCCCTGAGCACACCTATGAGAAAAACAGGGGAATGAGAATGCATGAATGGTGTAGGAGGAGACGGTGTCCTTTGAAGCAGAAATGGATAAAAATTTGTCAACCTTGACCCAATGTCATAAGGGGGAAGATCAAAAGGAGATGTCAGACCAAAACAATGAGTTTAATTAATCTAAAAACCATGATTCATACAACCATGACAAATCCACGTGAAAACGTGGAACTATGATGCATAAAATCAAAAGACTAAACCTATATAGTTGAACTGAGGGAATGGAAAACTTGCAAACAAATGAAAAGACAAAGGGAAAGCAGGGAAAAATAGAGATGGCGTTGTTAGTGGTAGAGGGAGTGTGCATGTCTTTCTTCAGGGGATGTCATCGATGCTTTACCAGCACTGTGGCTGTGTGCTCCAGAAGGGTGGGCCGACCCACCCCAGTGCCCAGCCCAAGGGGCAGAGAATACTGGGGAGCTATGCCTGCTGGGGGTGGGTGCAAGGTGGCCACCATCAGGGGTGTGCAGGAACCCTGGAGGGAGGGAGGGAGGGAGGATAGGGGAGCGCAATGTTAGGATATGATTGATAATGCCTTTGAAGGCTGATGAAGATAAAATGGAAAGCACAGAAAACCAGCTGCACACAAAAAACTGGTCAGCTGGACACCTGACCCCTGAAGTATACAGCAATTATCCTTCCTTTTAGAAAATATCAGCTCTTAGGCTGGGGGACTTTCTTGCCGTTCACTTCTAGCCTCCATTTTACATAGAAGACCTGAAATAAGAGGCCTTACTCAGATCCAAAGCTTCTGAAGGCAAATCCAAGATGATATCAGCAGGAACACAAATGAAACAAAATGGCAGCTGAATAGGTGTAAATAAATCAAACATCTTTTCCAAAAACATCTCTTGGAAAAAAAACAACTTTCTCTACTTGCCTCCCAAGCCAAGTTTCAAATTTACCACCAAATAAAACAAATTTTGGTACAGAAAGACTAGTGCTGTGACAATAAGGGACTGTGATTTCATGAGGGGTTGGCACGATGTCTATGATGGATGGAGAAAATTCTCCTCACTGTTCGAGATTAATCATTTAAAAATTATTACATGGAAACATTGAGGATGTTCAACTTGGTTCTCTGCTGGAAGCATGTGGACTCTGAACGGGCACCCAGTGACAAGCAACAAAGAGCCATGGCAAAACTGCTGCACTTCATCAAGGTTGAAGTTCTGGGGACTGGGCTGGGACAAAGATTCATCAAATGGGAACCCTTCATCTGTCCTACATGTGCATGGAAGCATGTTGCAGGCTTGTGCGCAGTGAGTAGAAATGATTTGGGGACAAATAGGAAGAGTTGCAGGAGGACGGACTTGACTTGTGTGAAGCCCGTATTGTAACAGGAGATGTTGCAGACAAAAGCCTGTGGCGACAGTCAGGGGAGATACAAAGAGGTCAGGCAGCCACAGACACCTGGCCACCTCAGCTCTGTAGCTTCAAGGAAAAGTGAGAGGGTGGCAACTTGATTCAGAAGACCAAGGACTGTCCACCGTGCACAGCCAGAGATGGGCCGAGCAGGAGAGCTCTTCAGTGTGATATATCCAGGGTCAAGCAAGTTTTATTACATGCCCTATGTCAAGGCTCAATACGGATGCTTTAATTGAGGATTTATTTAGTGTCTGTACATACAAGCTTAATTATTACAAAAGAAACCATTTACATTGCCATAGTAGTGCTTGCTCAGCTGTTGCTTGAATTGTCACCATTAGAAAATATTATGTTGTGAAGTGTGGAATTATGACACACACAACCAGAGAAACGCACATCAAAAAACACCTGAAAAACTCCAAACTACACTTCAGTTTCACTCTGTATGTTTACATGTGTACTGGTTTTCACTGAAGTGTGCATGCTTTGGACTACAAAAGATAACAAGCCTTTAATTACAGCTCTTGTGTACGCAAAAACAGCAACACTTGGTAGTAAAGCCAACATCTAATGCCAAGGTCATCATATCTCCACTGTAACACCACAGACTGTCACTAAAAAACTATAGAAATTTCTAATACGTTATCCCATATTGATGTCTGAAATCTAACAGAATATATGCACACCTTACAAAGCCTTACCTGTGTCAGCATACTGGGCTGAATCTGCAGCGACTGAGCAGACTGGTTCTGAGGTACTATGGGTACAGAGTTCTCCACCCTTACAGGGAAACTGGAACTCTTACTGGATGATTGTAGCCCTGGAAAACAATACCACAATATAAACCTAAAATACTAAGAAAACATAACAACAATCATAATGACAATACTAACAATTAATCTGCGTTATTACTGTTAAATTTTAGCAGCTACCTGTCAGACTGAAGTGTTGCTTTAATTGCGAACAAGTTAAAAAACAAACAAAAGATTTTAACAGACATGGTTGATTTAAGTGATTTAGTCTGAATACATCTGTTATCTCTACCTTGTATAGTGGAGGGTGGACAGACAATGAGGGTCTGCTGGAAGGGTTCTGTCTGGCTACACAGTCCAGCAGGACGTGTTGGAAGAGGGACGCTCTGGTGAGCCAGCCCAGGAATGTTGATGGTTGCCTGCTGGTAGAGAGCTGGCTGGTAGTTCAGCAAAGGCACCGCACCCCCTGCAGAAGGCACCTGTTGAGATGACACCAATTAAAAGTAGTAAAAAATTACAGGTCAATGAATACATTAACAAATAAAGAAAAAATATCTATTAGTGTGTCTGACACATCCTTTAGTTTGGCCCCTCCTAAAAGTCATGTTTGCCAGCTATTGTTCATTGTAAATAGCAGAAACAACAAGCCACAATTGAGTCTTACCTGGTTATGCTGGTTGAGTTGGCTACTGAAAGTAACTGTGAGGTTGCCTGATGCAGTGCCTGGGACTGCATTGGTGGAGTACAGGGACTTGCCACTGTCATAGGAGCTCCGATGTTTGCAAATCTCCATATTCTGGAAGCATGACTTCACACTAGAGTGACAGCATTATAGAGATTACATTTACATAAACAATTACCCAAAATGAAAAAACACTTCTACCATAATATACACTTACTGGGAACTGTGGGGATAGTCCATTAAGTGGCTCATTGTGACAAAAGGATGACCCAAAGTTTTTGTAGGCGTGATCCTTTTGTCTGCATCCAGACGGAGCATTCGCTTTAAAAGGTCTATAAACTCCCGTCTGTCAGCTTTTTCAGCAAGCATGTCTGTCCCCTCCAAATGAGAAGATAGATTGACCTAGAACACACAAAACAATTAAATGTACTGAATACCTAATTTAGTTTTCTTGTGCACTTATTGCCATATACCTGCATCATGTCATCCAGACAGTTAAAGATGTACTTCCTGGCTTCCTTCGATTTGATGCCCATCTCCATTTCATGCTCTGCTGGAGTCTGGTTAAAAGAAAAAAACAAAAAACTTAAGTATAATGGGAACCATTCAAATTTCAATATAATGGAGCAGCAAAAAAGGTCCTGTATTGTTAAGCATGCGTTTATGTTCATTTTCATTGACAAGCACATAGTTTGTAGGATTCAGTATGACATATAAACCTTTAGCCTCCAGAGGGGATAGCTAGAGTCAGGGCCTCGATTAAAGAAACGGCTGGTCTTGGTGCCGGCGCTCAGCAGGTACTCAGCAGGCAGGCCTTGAGTCTGAGAAATGTAACGAATCTGGACACAGAGCAAGGAAACATTTATGTTGCAAAGTCAATGCAGTAATGTTCTGTAGCACTCTGGTATCTCTTGGCTTATATCTCTGATTATCTCACAGATATGCAATTTTTTAAGATTTTTTTCATTGTCAGAGTCCTCGAAAATGCTAAAGCGGACTATGCAGAGTCTACGGCGGCAACGCCATAACCGACATGACACAGAAGCCAAACGAGCATCACTGAGCCTTAATAGTTGTACTGACCTGGTCGTATTCAGAAGCTCCAGGGTAGAGAGGCCAACCTAGAAACAGCTCAGCAATCACACAGCCTAAAGACCACATGTCAATGGCTTCACAGAACGGCAAGCCCAAAATAATCTCTGGAGCCCTAGACAGCAAATGAGAGAAAACCAGTAATGAGAAAATAAAATTCAACCCCATAGTCTTCAGAATATGCCAATTTAGTCCCCTCCCACGTAAGATTAAGACATTAAATAATATACCTGTAGTAGCGAGACTGTAAGTAGGTTGAGCACACTGCTTTTGACACATGACTTGCTGAGCCAAAGTCAATAACCTTCACCCTGTAAGGCTGTTTAAGAGGGTCAACCAGCATAATGTTTTCAGGTTTCAAGTCTGCATGAATCAATCCCAGGCTCTTGAGTTTCATCAGTGCTGTAGCCACCTAAGGAGAGAATCCAAAATATATTAGTCTAGCTGAAATACAAAGACGGAAAACAAGAATGAGTTTGCCATTTGCCAACCTGCTGCAGGATGGGTCTGATGTGCCGTAAGGGAAGTGGGCTGAACTTGCTGTGCTTCAGAAAGTCATACAGATTTTGCTCTAGCATCTCAAACACCAAGCACGTATGACCTTTGTGTTGGAAGCATTCGTATGAGCGCACAAAGTTATACTCGTCTGCATTCTCTGCACTCAGTCGGTTCAGGATTCCCACCTTTAAGAAAACCAACTCAAGTCAGTTGCCAACAAAATGGTGGTTTGATTATATTTCATTTCAGAAAATGCAAATGCATTTAAGAGCACAGTTATTTTTCTGTAGCTTCATTCACATATTTAGCGCTTGAAAATTAAAACCAAAACAAAACAAAATGAAAAAATTGGTTGCATTTCAATACATGTAGTATCTGTCGAGTGTGTGTAGGTACAAAATAATTTATGTAAACAGCATAACGCAATTTGAGTTTTATTATTTTTCAATGTTCTTTATTGTTGTGTTGAACTGTGCAGATCTGGTGGGAAACAATACATTAGGTACAAACTGCTTTATGGCCGTATGTGGTTCTTGGGATCATAAATTAATTCATTTCAAATAAAATTATCTTTATATGTACTTTTGGAGTCAACAGGTTAGAAACACATTTGAACTGAAATATTTCACATTAACCTAAATAAAATATCTCTTTACCTCAATTTGACCTTGACGAGCATATGAAGGGTGATTTTTCAGAATTTTAATTGCTACAATCTCATTGGTGCCTCTCTTCCAACACTTGGCCACTTGTCCAAACGTGCCCCTTCCTAAGAACTCCAGCACTTCGTAGCTGCAGGACACGGAGCAGAGGATCTCATGCTGAACAAGCTGATAATCTCCTTCCCCATTGGAGCTGCTGCTCTTGGTGGTTGGAGCCGAATGAGGAATAGATTGACCTGTTCCCCCTCCTCCACCACCTGTACGGTTGGAGTAAGTTGCTGCAGGAGCTGAGAGCTCTTCTAATATTTGAACACTGCCACATCCACTTCCTTCACTGGTATCCTCAACCTTTCTCTTCTGTCCGTGCCTTTGAGCTCTGGTCTCAGAGGACGTGCCATGATTAAAGGAGGATGACGTTGCCTGCTCAGTAACACGTCGACTGGATCCACGAGGAAGACTACCTGTACTATCAGCTGCACGTACCACCACTTGACCTCTAGAGCCAGATGCTGCAGGAGGGAAGACAAGGGATGGTGCAAAGGGCGGAACAGCTATAGCTGGAGTAAATGCGTATGCTGACTGGCCTGCTATGGAGCCATAAGCTTCAGTGGTGGAAACATCCCAAACATTACTCTCCACCTTGAGCTTCTTTACACGGCAAAAGGCACTGGAGGAGATTGAAGGGGGAGAGAAGACTTGCAGCTGTGAACTCATTTCTGTAAAAAAAAATTTTTTAACAATTAAATAAAAAAACATTTACAACTTCTTAAATAATAACCCTTGAATACACATTGATTATCAAACATTAAAACCACTGACTGGTAATGTTAATCAGACACACCATTTCGTAAAAATATTATAACATGGAAACTTAATTGTAACATTACTGAAGCCACTTAGACGTCAACATTTAGCACTTCCCATGGTAGAGGTACTCTAACAGTGGTACCCCTGCCTAGCCCAATTAAAGGAAAATAAAGGCCATAAGTCTTAGCATAGCAGCTAACCTCCCCAGATCCCAAGCATGTAATCAAACGCTCTTATATATTAACTATTCATAATTAAAAACATATAGTAGCTAATAGTAATAGATTACATCAAAGACTACATATTAATAGACTGTCAGCATCATTCAGTACACTTTATTGCAATACACAACACAATCATGACAGTAATGTATTACTGTAGTATCTCTTATTCCTATAATATCTCTATAAGTACTATTGTACAAACTGCATTCAGTTTAAATGGTGACCATAACAAACGGGGAACTACGTGTAAAATCAATAAAAATAAATAAATAAATTTAAGAAAATTAACGTGGAAGTCATATATATGCTGTAATCCAAGTCCAACAGATATACAGTTACAACAGATTATGAATGTCAAAACTACGTCGCTCGTGCGACATTTAAACTTAATATAAAGAGTAATTAAATGCACCTAAAAGGCACCTCAAGTATTAGTTCAATAAATATTTGGATAGCTGTTAAGCACGTATTTCGTCAAACCATTATATAGAAATACTATTTCAGGGCTTATACGTTTATATAATTGTCGATATTTTAGCAAATGACAAACATCGGTAGAGCTACGGACACAGAACGGATTTAATAGCATATCAACAAAAATACGTAAAAAGAGACCTCGCTGATGCTAATATGCTAACACAATTAACTTTCCCAAAAATATGGCGTCAAATAATGGTTGTCTAACTATGACAGATATAGTTTAGGTAGGCACGAATTCACTAATTATAACATAAAAGACAATCATTTGTAACGTACCGGATTTAATGATACAACAGCTTCGAATCACAGCTTCATACAAGGTTTAAATCCCACTGCTGTCTGATCGACTAGTTATCGGATTAGCCTCCGCTAGCTAACATTTTATGCTAGCTAGGCCTGCATTGTTTCTTCAGTCGATGGTGAGCTCTTCAATGTTACAATGCTGAGTTCCCAGGGAAAAAACACAAAAGGGCTCATTGTATTGTTAATTTAAACCATGTATTTCTAAAAATCTTTACGTCTATTAAAACATCATTAGTTTCCCCCCCTGAAACCGTCTATCTTAGAAGCAGCAAAATCCACTTTCCTCCAGAACGCACCACGTCCTAATATCAGCTGCGAAGTTTACGTCATTTCCGGCTATTACGGTAGCTGCTGGGACAGTAGCCTTTTCCGTCTGGGGCCATTTGCAATTTTAGTTTAATTAGATTCTTAGAACACAAAGTTTCCTTTTGTGTTTCTCAGCAAATAGGATGAAATGTCTTAAGGCAATCAATATTTCCATTTCTGATTGCCTGATTTCCATTGCAGTTTGATATCAAAGATGACCAACACTGTCTGCCAGACAAATGTTAACTTGTTTTGCAAGGTTTCTTCACATTTATTTTTACTTGTGTTTAATTTAGTTTGAATTTTTGATTTGTGTACTCTTCATATCTAATTCAAATTCTGTTAGTTTGTTTTAACACAATTTATTTCAGTTACTTGGACACTGTGTAAAATGCCAATAAAAGCAACTCACAGTGATTAGCAAATCTCATAAACCCATATTTTATTCACATTAGAACACCAACATATTAGATGTTGAAACTAAGACATTTTACCATTTAATGGAAAATATTAGTTCATTTTGAATCTGATGGCAGCAACACATCTCTAAACAAATGGAAGACAGACAACAGAAGACTAAAAAATTGGCACTAATTAAAACCAAGTAGAGGAGCATTTATTTAACATTAACACAAGATCTCTACTTTTTGAATTGGGATTGTACTTTCTCTACTTTTATTTGAGTTACAACATTTTTGTGTGGTTAATAGATATCAGATTTAAAGAAACAAACCCTAAAGAATTGTTGACTGTTTACTGACTGTTGTTGGCACCCTTATTTAACTACTAGTGAAAACTTATCATATCATATAGAAACCACCCCATCCCACTTCAGGACTCTGCTAGCTTAAAATTCAGGTACAAGTGGTAAAAATAAATAATGATAAAATAAGAGGGGAAAGATAGTTTTATATTACTTTTGACAAGGGTATCGCTTTATATTTATATTCAATAATTCCATAGATAATTTTATCCAAAAGAACATGCTTGTAAGCAGCAACATTCCAGCTTTGTACATGCTGTAATTAATGGTCATTGATCTTTTTCTTATATAATGTCCCTAATGTCACTTAATTATAGTTTTTTTATAATATTTTTCACACAAACTGAATTTCCTACCTACTATTGTCTATTCTAGTCAATCTTGAGAGAAAAAAATGTTTGAGGTATTAAAAAAATGCAACAATTGTACTCATCACACAAGTTTTCAAAGGTGATTTCCACAAATGCAGTTATGGGAAATTGTGTTTTTTTGGATATACAAATGCAGTGCATCCCAGACTGTCACACAAAGCATGTAGGCCTCAAGCAGGTACTGCAAAGTTCTCATTAGAAACCCAAAAAGCCATAATCATCAGGCAGAAAATAACTTAAAGTGCAAATTTTCTCTTTATTCTGATTTCATTTTACAGCAGAAATTATGTAAAGCATTCAGAAGACATATTCCACATATAAGGGCAATATTCAAAACACTTTGCATGGCCTCAGCAACAAAATATTCTTTTAAAAACATCAACAAGTTATTGATGCTTGTGCATGCATGTTTGTAAAACAAAACAAAGGAACAAAAAAGTAAAACTAGGCCACAAAAAAAGGAGAAATGAGAAACTGAGATAGGCATGGAGAACACAACAGCAGGCAGGGTGGGAGTACAGCAGAAAATAAGAGAGAAAGGGAAGACAGGGTGAAAGAGGAGGAAGGCAAGGAGAGGTCTAGCCATAGAGTATCTATAAGGGTCTACCATTCTAGCATGCAATGTGGTGGTTGGCCACGCCATCTTGAAACAAGGCCTGAAAGGTTATACCATTCGTGTCTAGGTGGACTTATGAGAGCAGTCCATCTCTGCACATGTCAGCTGTCTAATATGGCATAATTTCTTTTTCTTTTTTATTTGACCTTTTCTACACTATATACTCTTTTATTATACAGTCATCCTCTGCTTCAAAACATGAACATATCAATGGATTTTCTGCAGTGTGTTTTGGTAGTCTGTGCGTATTGTGTCAGTTGATAAGTCCAAGCATTTAATTGATGTTTATGTGCCTGTGTGTATACATGATATGTAAAGAAGTTCAAAGAAATGTTTTTGTTACGCTGATGTGAGAAGAGGGGCAGTTTAAGTTGTATTGTGTGAATGTTTTTGACGGCTCTGTCCTAATCATGGCTGTCTCTCAATATGACGAGTATTCAGAAAACATATTGGACACATTCTTTCAGTCTGTCTTTTACTCATTTCAAGTTTTTCAAGATGATGGAGATCTGTTACCTATTTTTTAATGATTTTAAAAATTGCCCATATTAAGAATTTTGTGTATTCAAGACAAGAACAATTGTATAAATATATTTTCTTATTACTTTCTATAATTTAATTTATATTCAAGCAAAAATCTATAAAATAAGGGGTTCAGAGGTGGGGTTTTTTCTTGTAGAAAAATTCATCCAAGACTTAGATTAGTTGGTTCATTAAATAAGCCTACAAAGAGCGTGCTAAAGTAGATTGTAATTTGTTGGTAAGAATGAATGGACAACTGGAATATCCCTAGCTATGCACACACACATATCAGCACTCAAATGTACACAGTCACCAGTTGTGGTACACCTTTTGTGCCAGCAGTCATTACACTCCGCATAACGTCTCCCTGTTCTTCAACCCTGAGTAAAATCTAAGGGAAAAATTTAATTGTTCCCAAAGATATAAGCACACAAGAGAAAAAGTGTAGCCATTTGTGTGTTTGTGTGTGTAAGCTAGAATGTGTACATTTGTGTTCGACAGTGTATGCATGTATTCACATGTACGATCACATATGTGTAAGAACATGAGACAGACAGAGATAAAGAAATAAAGTGTTTGTGAAAGTTGTTCAGGCTGCTAAAAACTGGTAATGCGTTCGCTTGTATGCTGCTAAATTAACTTCTGGGGTAAAAAAAAAAGGAGAGGAAAACGCAACTTTCTCCCAGCTGTGACACAACTTGTGATAGTTCCTCTCGTGCGCAGAAGCAGTATTTAATGGTTTTCGTCCCATAATACTGCAAAAATGCAAAAAACAAGGGGGCGTACAGTGATTTCTGTTTGTTCCAAAGCAACATGTAGCATCAATCAGGCCATTCATACTAGACAAATTAGAGCCTCTAGCTTAAATTCAGATCAAGTTTTAACACACAATTTGGGAAAATAAAGAGGTAACTGGGAACCCTTTGGAGGACAGACAAAAGATATATTTCCTGATATCAGTTTTCTGTTGTTATGCAGGCACTTTCTAATAGAGCTTTCCAGAAGTCTAACATACATGTTATATAATTATGGCAGTGACAATGAGAAGAAAGAGGAAAACCAATCAAATGAAATGTTTAATGTGGGACACATTCTGCTAAAGGATGGGAAGCTTTGACTGGAGGCCAGGCTGGATCCTACAGTGGGTAGGATTGATGGTCTTGATAAAAAACTAGTATGTTGCTGAAGCACAACCACATTGTAAAGAATGTAGCACCCTCTTCCATTTTTGGGTCATCAGTCATTGCATTCACATTTCACAAATCATAGTCATCACCACCCTTGGCATCATTTTCATACTTGCATCATCATCTTTGAGTAAGTCTGCCTTGGGCAAACTTCAGAACTTGCAGGTCTACGGCTGAGCTAGTACTAGATCTTTTCTACTGTTTATTGTCTGTGCGTGCTGCCTCTGTGAATCTAACTGTTATCTTCTGGGTAATGGTTCCCCCAACATAACATACTGTATTGTTAGGCAAAATAGCATTCATAATAATTGGCACTACTGGCAAAAAAGGGCTTAATTTTTGCTAGCCAAGAAAAAAAGCACAAAGTGTAAATGTTTTGTCAGAAAGATCGGTTTCAGCTAACTTTGTTTTCCCACCTATAATTCTAACATTAGATTTTTCAGTTGCATGCTTTAACAAAATGTTCTTTTCAGTAACACTTATACTGGATACTCTTAAAGTGAAGAAGTTAAAATCCTCTCACAGTCCATAGCCACTAACATGATCTTTTTGCTGTTTCTTTGTCTTAAATCTCATGCAGATTACTCCGTTTGTATCTACATTATTTACAAGCAATACAGTCGTCCTGTGTACCCAGGTCTCTGTCTAAATTCTCATTATGGGAGTAAAATAATTTATAATCTTAAATACAGTCCTCTTATGAAAAAGTTACAGGGTTCTCGTATCCCTTTACCTCGTCAGTTTATATACAGAAATATGCAATAGTCCAAAATACGGATTTGATCGCCCATATGGGCTACTATGGGGACCAATGCCCTATATATGGGCAGGTTTAGGACCCATGTCCTGTACAGAGCAAGCATAGAGACCTCTTAGAGTCAAGAAGAAGTCAAGGCAATGGTATGTGACTCTCTCCTCAAAACCACAGTTAGGATTTAGAGGTTTACGCAGAACAAACCAACAGAGACATTTAACCATTGAAACATGTCATAGTTTATCACACGGGGGCAAAACTTGTCTCAAGCTAAACCGCTTTTGAGCCAGTCAAAAGAAATAATTAGACCCTTAAATAAATAAATAAAAAAAAAGCACCCAAAATAAGTCATTTGTCCTCACACAGTTCACATTACACAGGGCAAGGATAAGTTGATGAAGACATAAGTGAGACACAGTTACACATAGAAATACAAAAGAAACAACACTAAAGCAGTTTGGCAAGCATGCAGGAGCTCATAGCTCAAACACATGCATTGAATTGAACAAACACGGACACACCACAGGCAAGCAAAATGCTGCCTCTAAGAACGACTCCATACAAAGTCCATGTAACAAATTGAGACATCGTTTTTCAGACCACTTCCCCTTATCTAACAATGCCCCTCTTACATTCAAGTGCAGTTCCTCCCTTTTTGATTGGGTAACTGTTTAGCAGGTTTGTAAGCCTGTGAGTCATGATCTCGTGAAATACTTAATCAGCAGAATGATTTGCCCCTGTAGCTCTGCAGAATGATGGAGAGGAGGAATAAGCGAAAAAACCTTGCATGCAAATGCAACATAGAAGTGAGTTTTTTGGTTTATGTTTTCTTATTCTTTCATGGATTTCTGCTTGGATACAAAACACAATAGGTTTTGTTTATTTTCTGCAAGTCAAAGTAACCTTTCTCTTGAGCCAGCTGTTCTTTACTGGAGCCTTTCAGCACATCCAACTGCTGCCTCGCACATCAGAGTGTTGTCATCAGGCGCTTCCTTTCTTTTTCTCCGCTGACTCGTCGACTTGCTCTTGCAAAGAAACATACCCATGAAGAGTGCAAAGAATGCCATGAGGTTAATGTGATGGCCTCCCAGTGAAACTGTGGAGGAGGATCAGTGCTGTGGACAGAGCCAGGTCCCTGGGCTCTGCCCAGCAGTCTGTCTGTCTGAGCTGCCATGATGGACACCTATCCTGTCCTCAGTCTGTCTGGGAAAAGTTTTTTTTTTCCCCCTCTTGAGATAAGAGGGCAGGGAGGGTGAGAGAGATAGGAGGAGGAGGAAGAAAGAAGAGGGCAGGAACAGGTACTTGGGAAATGAGAAAGAGAGAAGGTTTGGGGAGAGTGGAGGCGAGGAGAAGATGGAAAGGGGAGGGTGTGTAGGTTGCTCACAGGCTGAGGGTGCTGTGTGCGGGGCCTGGCGGTGGGCTCTCAGGACCCCTGGCCTTTCTCTGCTCTCTGGCCCTGACGAAAACAAAGCATACATTAGAGACAAAACCAGAGAGAAGTCTATGAGGGATTATTGCATGTCTTTGAGCTTTTTCCATTTTTACACCCAAAGGCCATAACCGGTGCAAAAGGGAAAAGTTATTTAACAAATCCCCATTTAGCACACACACACACCATCCTGTTATTTTCCCCTCCCATCAAGACATACAAAAAAAAGAATGGCAGGCCAAGCAACAATTAAAGTCCCTCAATCAGAACATGCCCCCAAGAAAACCGTATGCAAGAATTGCTCCCCTGTCTGTCAGTCATGCACTGATATCACTCGGCAGTCCTCAAAGAGAGACAGGGTGGGAAGAACAGAGCGAGAGAGCAGGAGGGAAGGATGATAATCCAGGACCTCCTCTCCCCCTCCCTCCATTGACATGCAAACAGGCATCAGCCTCCGGGAAAGAGGGAGCAATAGAGGGCTCACCTGTTTCAGAGGCCTATGGTCCATCAAGGGGCTTCACAGGAGCAGCAAAACAACACCAACTATTAGCACCACTGTAGTGTGTGTTTAGGTGTGTTAGTGGGCTCTAAGTGTGAGTGTAATATAAGTATAAGTGTGTGCCTTTGTTTTGTGCGTAGATGGGATTGAGGGTGTGTTAGAGACCTTACCTGTGGCGGCAGCGGAGCAGGAACCTCAGGATCTTGCGAGCAGCCTGGTTCTGTTTTTTAGTTAGGAGGCTGCTGTAGGCAAAGATGTGGGTGTAAGACATTTATATGACATAGGTAATGCCGATGTATGTTTTCTCAGGTTTGTGAAGTACCTGAGGGAATGCCTGTAGGAGCGGTAGTATTGCTGGATGAGGACCGCTGCTCTACGGCTCTGTTGGAACTTCCTCTGTTCGTGGAAACTTCGGAAACGACTCTGGATCAGGATGGCTGCTAAGGTCATCCGCTTATAAAGTGCATACTGAGAGAAAAGAGAGAAGCATTCTGAATTAATAGATGACAAAATACATTACCATAACAAGGAAAAAAAACATATATATAGTACTTTCTAGCCTTGTTGACTACGTCATTATTTACAGAGACATTAATTTAGTATTTCCTCATCAATACACTTATGTACAGCTTTTTTATCACACACACTAACACACAGATGGTCTCACTGATATGTGCAAGCTATACTTATATTTTAAATGAAATGAAACCAACTAGCTATTCACATTGTAGATTGTAACTTTAAAAAAAGAACAACTCCTTTCAGTCATTTTTAATAAGGTAATTAAGTCCTGTTCTTTCTGGAAAACGGATTTACTACAGATCTGTAAGGCGTCTACATGAGAGACAGTGAGTGGATTTAACTTGTTGATCTTACCTGCTTGTATCGCTTATAGCAGCGTTGAATCACTGTTGCAATATCTTTGTGTTGCTCATGAATGGCACCCTGGTAAAAATCACAGTAGCAGCTTGTCAGAATAATTTACAAATAAAATAGTTGCCATCATAATGAGACTTTTCAGCTAACTGTGGATTGTGCACAAGAGGGCCTGTAAGATGAATGAATCGCTGCTGGAATCAGGTTCAGCAGTGGGACAGAATGCATACCTAAAGGATGTAGTATTTCGTTTTTAAGGAGTTGAGTCATACTTGCCTTTTTTTTTCTGAGGGAGTGCAGAGCATGTCTGATGGTTTCATACAGCTCTCGTTGCTCTGTCTCAGTCATGGCTAGACAGGAGGAGTTTGTTTTTAACCTCTCTCCTTTCATAGCTGCACAGACGAAAGAGCTCCACTTAAAGGGGGAGGATGGGGCTTGGTTAGTATGAGGACTCTGCTGATCATCCAGCCCTGAGAGTGCATTTGGTTTGGGGCTAGGAGTCTGAGGTTTTGATTTTAAGAACCTGGAGAATTAGAAAAAGCAATGTAATCGATAGGATTGGGGGTATTTAATTAGAGAATACAGTGATATTTTGCTTTGACTCACCTTTCCACTTCATCGAGGTAACCACACAGTAACCTTACATCACTGCTGATCCCCACCGTCCCAGTATTTGTTTCAGTGTCCATAGCCTGCTTAAGCCTACCAGCTGAAGCATCCATGATGTGGTCAGCTAGCATAATGTCCACCTGCAACATGTGCACAGCAGACATTTATTAAATATTACTTACACCACTTAAACTTCAAAATTACCTTCACCTTGTTTTAAAAAACTTAAACAAATGCCTGCTTTCATTGTGGTACATTTGGATGGCCAAGTTAAAACCAGTGTTTTTCTTTATTTGATTTTCTTCAAGATTCTAAGTTGAATCCTCACATCAATTATATTAATTTTTTTTTAACTAAAAAATAAATAATTCCCTTGTAAAATAACAAGATTAAAACTATTTTCCTATACCTGCAAGTCCTCTGTGTTATCCTGATAGGTCAGCAGCTCTGTCTCCTCTCCCCTGTCACACAATACTCTCTGGCGCAGATGAACAGCCAATCGTTCTTTTCCAAGAATCCTCCTGACTAGGCTACGTTGCCCAAGAGCCTGTCTCAGACTCCACCTGGTGCCCCCTCCAGAACCCCCTATCCTGGCCTGCAGGTGGGAGAATGGGACACTGGGGAGTTGAGGCGGGCTGGGGCTGGAGCTGGCAAAAGGTGCATTCTCATAGCTGAGGTTAGAGGACTGAGTTTGTAAGGTATGGGGGAGGAGAGAATGTTGAGGATTAATACTCAGAGAAGATTGGAGGGGTGACTTGACAGGGATGGTGCCAGGGGTTGAATCAGCAAGCTGTTCCTGGCCCTCTGGGCTGGGCTTGAGTCTCTTTGTTGGGGGTGCACCTCCTTGCTCTCCTTGGTTTCCCTGTGGGTGTCTGTGTCCATTTTGGCTCCAGCTCTGGTTCTGCTTGTCTGGTTGGCTCTCTGCTCTGGTTCTCTTCAGCTCTAGAGAGGAAACGATGTAATGGCTTGCATCACGGATTCACCTACGCACATTCTAATTATACCTAGAAATGTCTATTAGTGATCTCACCAGCTTAGTGCAAACAATTCACTAACCATCACAATGAAAATCTATACAAATCCATTGATGCTAAAACAGTCAGTAAATATGTAAAACCTATATATGCAAAATTGAAGCGACCAGCATAGTTGACAGCACTGAGGGTTAATAGGAAATTTGTTTTTGTATTTTGGGTAAAATGGACCTTAAACACAAGGACATTTTTAACATGTAACATTTTCCCTTTATGCAGTATTTGGCTTTATGTAGCATGCTTTTGCACCTGAGTTAGGATTAGGGCTGGGGCTTTTGCTTATTCCACTGGTCTGGGACCCTCCTCTCCATCTGTCTATCCAAGTGTCTGCAGGCTGGCCCTGAGTTTGAGGACTCTGTTGCAGCTGCTCCAAGAGCTCAGCCAATCGAGTGTGGCCCCGGGATCGGGCAATGTTCAGCGGTAGACGTCCCAATGAATCAGGAATGACTAGAGCTCTTGGGTCCCACTGATAGAGCACCAACGCTGCCTCTGTATGTCCCAGAGCACATGCCCACATCTGTGGAGTACAAAAGAAAATATATGTCACACATTCAACATCAGACAGAAACACACAACCATATTAAAGTATTAATTACTCACCAATGGGGTACAGGAGAAGTGGTCAACGTTGAGAGGATCCACTTCCAGCTCAAGGTCAATACTGTCGGCATGCTTCGTGCTGTAGAGCAAGACAAGAAACGTGAAATTTAGTGGCTTAGTTCATGTCCTTACAATGGTGTGTCAGATTTCTGCGTTACTCACCGCCAGCGAATGAGTGTCTGGATGAGCCCTGCATAGCCCTGAGCTGCAGCCAGATGCAACAAGGTCATTCCTCTTGAGTTCTTGCTATGGACGAGCTGATTGGAAGAAGCCCAGCAGGGCTGAGACATCATCTTCTCACACACCACCACAACACGACCCTCAAATGTACCCTGATCAGGAGAGATCTACAGCATTGTAAAAAAGAAAAGAACAAGCAGTGTAAATCCTATTACTTTTCCAGATGTTTAATTTTTTTTGCATTTTTATTTCCATAGTGAGGTGTTTCTTTTTTTAAGAGACTCTTTAGAGTACATTTGCCTTATAAAATAATCTATCACACCAACTATGCAGCAGATGCTGTTTATAGTTACAACTACTATTGTTTAATCTTTTGCTTTAGTCCAAATGTCTTAAACTCACTTTTAAGACTTGTTTTTGTTGACTTATCTTAGTTCTGTGTGGTTGACACTGCTGTTTATTCCATACACTTTAATGCAGCTGTAAAGGGAAAATTCACCCCAACAGAATCACTGCCTTACTTGAGACTGCTGATCAGTGGCTCCTCCCCCCTCCACTCCTCCGCCCTTGGTTGCCATGGCTTCTGAGCTGGGGTTCTGATTGGTTATTTCAGCCATCCTCTGCTCCATCTGCTCCAAACGCTCCAAGATGGACATCCTGAACTGGGTATCTACAGAAATACAGATGGAAAGAGTAAAGTGATTGGTTATTTAATTCATTATAGTATTTTAGCATCATGCTTCAGAAATCCTACTTAGAAGCTTAGAAAGAGAGGCTTATCTGGATGGCTCAATACTGGAGTGTAGATTAGAGCTGGAAATCAATAAATTTCCTGAGTGAAATTGGGAAGTTGAGAAACATATAGTATGTGTGTATATGAATAAGTGCACATTTAAAAAACACAAGTACTTTCATTGCTGTGGCCTGGCTTTGTGTGATTGTGACCCCTTGTTTCACTGCTGCTGCAGTTTAGCTGCAGTGCATATTATGTCATCACACCTGCTGCTCTTTGATTCAGTTTTCTGTTTTCCTCTTCTTTCATTTCACTTTTTTTTCTTTTTGCTGTCTGCAGCACACAGATTCAACAGAGAGGGCGGAGCCATGTAAAATGCAGAAAGGCTCAGGCTCCTCCTTTTGCACTCTGGCCTTGCATAGCTCAGCTGAATCTAAAGCTAAATATGCTTAAGCTTTAGTTAGAAAGCATGTGAAACCAAATTAATCCAAGTACAACAAGTCATTATACAAATACAGATGCATAAACACACTCACACAGATATTTTTGATCTTACAGCAGCACATTTAGGCAACACTTTTCATGAATAGTCCAGATGTTATTTTTGTGGTTAATTGCCTTTGCTTAGGAAACCATAAGTCTTTCTGTCTGCAGGATCACAAAACCTGCCATGCTGGTTTTCATGAAACTTTGCAGAGATATAGACTATTGTTAGAGTATCACTGTGGTGATGATTTATATGGAGAATATCAATATATTAATTTTGCTTTGAGTAGACTAAGATTCCTTTTGCAAAACTACAGTATCCAGGGTTTTAAATTATTAAAACATGTCATTAAAAGGAGGGTGATGTAAGAAAATGGCAAACATGGCTCTCCTCCATTTTTATTCATTTATTTAGTGTGTTGCTCTTATCAAATTCAAGATTAGTTTATAATTTCCAAATACAATTAAGCTATTCAGTAAAGACACTGAATACTGAATTGAATTTAACACTCCCCCACCCACAAAATAAAAGGGAAATTATTCTTTAAAAGTATTCCCACTGAAACGAGGTATGTAATTTATTTTTTGTGTGTATTAGCTAAGTAACAGCATCATTCCATATAAGAAAGCCTAGGTATAAAAATGACACAGTACAGCAGATTACAAATTTACCTCCTCTTAATACAAGCTAAATGCCTTAAAAGTGTGTTTTATAATCACCCACAAATGTACTAAGCACCCTTGGATTTATTATCCAGAGCTGGTGTTGCTATACTTATTAACCCCCCCAATATGCCTCAATACAGCTCCATCCATCCATCTATCTATCTATCTATCTATCTATCTATCTATCTATCTATCTATCTATCTATCTATCTATCTAT
>JBAMHW010000003.1:29561574-29576263 GCA_037177495.1 Rhadinocentrus ornatus
GAAAGAAAGAAAGAAAGAAAGAAAGAAAGAAAGAAAGAAAGAAAGAAAGAAAGAAAAAAAGAAAAAAAGAAAGAAAGAAAACTTCACGCAGCTGCAGCACACACCTTAACTCCAATAACTGAGCTCGTTGAGAAGTTCGCATCCGTTTGAAAAACAAATATGCTACGAACCCCAAACAGCGAGTCTCTCTATCTGCTGCGCTCTTTGTTCTCGTTCCCGCTTCTGCTCAACCTCCGATAGTTGGAGACGTGCGACTCTAGGATCGCTACTCCAACCGGATAAAACACAAATAAAAGAGGGAGGGAGAGAGAGAGACAGAGAGCAGCCTCCCTCCACGTTGTGTGTGAGGGGGAGCAGCGCTTCAAATCCGCCCGCCACAGTTTGAGCTGCGGGAGGTTCGGTCGTCATCGGTACAACAGACTGCACGCGAGCTAAATGGGACAATGGCATGTGGGATCGTTGTGTGCTGGCGTTTTTTTGTTTTTTAAATAACAAATCTATATTTCTATTTACCTGTTGCAGTCTTGAGGCCAAACAAACGATTTGAGCAAAAATAGGCAGAGCTTATAAACAATGCTCGCCCAAACCCTAATAGTAGTTGTAAATATTTTTTACGCATATGTAACTGGTGTCCAACATTTTGAATGTCAAATGGAGCAAGACTGTGCATTTACGTCCTTGTCGCTCAATTCTGTAAGCAGCAAGCCTGCTGTGACTGAGCACCGCATTGCCGCATTGCGCAACACAAAGACGGGGGCGAACACAGAGTAACCTAGGACAAGCCTTGCCAATGAGACCCATGCGTTTCTAGGCTGCAACTGCATCAGGAGATATATTTACACACAGAAGCTGACCCCGGATTTTTGCAGCTAGCCTCACAGAGCTGACTGAAATGACATTTAATTATCCTTTAACTGCTTACATGCTTTAGTGAGTTTAATTCACACATTCACAATGCTCATATTCATTTTTGCATCCAATATACAAACTAAGAATGTGTTCCATGAGAAATGTGTAGTCTTAGGAAATCTAACATAACATAAATTATATTAGCACATCTCCCACTTCACTATCATCAGGCAGCAGACTAGTTTAATAGCAGAAAATGTTAAAATGGGGATTAAAAAAAAAGTTGCTTGCAAGAAGGGAAGAACACACTTAGGACAATTGACAAATGACAAAAAGTCACCAACATGACATAAGAAGTGTGCTGAACACACAACAATACGTTCTGTCAGACACACACTGAAGAAATTACAACCAAATGTAAAATTTGGTTTTAGCTTAAGTTGCTTACTGAGTGACTAACGCATGACATTAAAGCCTTTTTAGAAACACCAATAATGTTTACATTAATGTCCATATCTAGTTTATTCAAATAATCAGCTAATAGAGCACATGCACACTGTGCCTGTGATATTTACCAATCTTGTGAAAAAGTGTGGTACATAAGGTAAAGTTTAAGGCCTAAAGTCCAAATTTCCACAATATAGCATGTTTTTCTGTAGTAATTTAGCTGTTTTCCCCTTTTATTCATTTGGCTCAGCCACTGATAAAACAAACAAACAAAAAAACTTGAAACTCTTCTAATGGTAGTGGAAACTATATGATAGAAAACTATAAATGATCATCTATTTATTTGGCAATGCAATCTGTAATATTTTTCTAAAAAGCAGATTATATGTCAAATAAGAACCACGCATGTGGTTGTTCATCCATTAGTGCAACTGCACGCAGTTGGTGGTGAAAGTAGTAAGGAAGACCAAAGATTACCATAGCAATTTAATAAAAGTGATAGAGGTTACAATTTAATTATAAAGTTGACACACTCAGATTAATGAAGAGTTGTGCAATTCTTGGCTCTTGACAACTGTTACCAAACAGTATTATCTGCTCAAAATACAAATAACTGTTCTTACCATCCAGAGACAACCAGTCGTGCTGAGAAGATGGTAGGGCAGGAAGGTCACGTGCCTTATATTCAAACACCACAGAGGAGGAGATAACCTCACCACCCATGGCCACCTGCAGCATCACCAGTCCAGTGTCATGGGCTGTCAAAATACAGGTATAAAAAGGTAAATGGGTGGCATTAATTTCTTAAAGGTAAATAAGAAAAACTTTAGAAAATGACCCTACCCAATAATATACTGTGAATATCTAGAGCTGCCTTGCAGTTCTCCCCAGATCACCCAGGATAAGGCTCATATATCCCTTGCTATCCCTTACACTGACATTGTTAAATACATAAGTAAACAGAACTGAGTGCATTGTGTACCTAAAGAGTGCCCTTCCTCAAAATGTTCTTTTTGTAATCCTCTTATTGCCTCATATAAAAGGAACATCATCTCCAGATAATGACTTACTTTTCTTAATTTTTTTTAAAGAAAACTTTTTTTAAAAGAAAAACTTTTCTTTAAAACTATTTATTAAAGGGGATAATGACTGGGATAAAGTTTCAATTTAAATTTAAGGTTTAAATTAATTAGCTTTGAGTATAGAGAGTCTATTAATACACGTGTATTACCTGGGCAGTAGCAGCGCAGCACCCCAGGCTGGATAAGGGCGGCGGGAACACTGATGTGGTCGAAGAGACAGCTGTACTCACTGCTCGACTCCAACCATGGACCTGTAATCAACACCTTCACTCCCCCCTGCAGAACACAAAGAAAAACCTTTGTCTAATAGCTAATAACAGCTAGTCTGTCTGTTTCTGTTCAAACACAGAATGACTTAAAAATGAGTTTCTTTCTAAACTAAATCTGTAACCAAACATCCATCATGAACAATGTGCCTTAAATATAAGTAATAAAAATCTAAACCGACTGGCATTATGTGTTGCCTATTTTACAATAGCTTATTATTTTTATTTTTACAGGATGACAAATTTATGACTCTACAAGGGCATCAGCAACCCCTAGAGGCTGTGTGGCTCCATACAGCCAAACAGAACAAAGACGTCAGAACTGTCTGTTTCACACTTCCACGAGTTTCCTCCAGTGTGGCCAGAAATATTATAATGCTCAAAGAAGATATTGTGTCATACAAACGAATAAGGCATGAAGTTATAGGACACAACACTGATGTCACTGAGTGAGTAAAGAATCTGAAGAGCTTTCAGTTTGCTTATTTAATTTAAAAATATATATTTTTCCTGTTTTCATTTAAATCTGAAAATCATGTAATACTAATAATTCTAGTATGTGCTGAAAAATAATTAACACAAGCCCAAGGTGACAATGTCTTTAGAAATGATGGTTTAAGATGCAAAGCTCTCTTGTCTCACCATAATTTAGTGACAGAGCTGCTCTCTGAGCTTTTAGAAGTGGTACATGGGTAAATTGTGGGGGCCACCCAAGGGGATTGGAAAAATATTGAAATCTCATTAAAACCCAATCAGGTGAGCTTGAAATATTTGGCTTGCTTAATGACCACATACTGTAACTGAGCTGTCAGTACAAACTGTGCTAAGTGTGATTTCAACAGTTAACATCAGCACAAGCAACTATCAATCATGTGGTGCAAGGACTAATTTTACTGTGGGGAACAGTAATGAATAAATAATGAAAACAAGTTGGGTTTACTAACCTCTGGATAAGACCACTCTGGGGAGTAGTCTGTCACGCCAAACAGCCGCCCAGTCTCCTGCAGCAGTCCCAGAGCTCCCTGCTCCACCTCAGAGCCCTGTAGGTGGCCAGTCCCTGTACCCTGCTCCTCTCCTGCTGCCCCTTCCTGGGGCATCAGTACCCCAGAGACCGCTGCCCCCACCCCACCCCCAGACCCCTCAACTGAGATGAAATCATTGATGAGATCAGAGAACTGGCTTCCAAATGAAGCTTCAAATCCCTCCAGACTGATAGCTGCTCCTGTCCCCCCTGTTGTAGCTGAAACCCCTCCACCTTGCTGAGGAAGTGGAGAGCCATAGAGCGCCCCCTCCATGTTTGCACCTGCAGCTATAGACTGAGGACTGGCTACCACTGAACTGCTGCCACCTGACAAGCTTACACCATTACACAGAATTTCATTTTCTCGTCCTCGTCCCCCTCCTTCACCATCACCCCCACTACCCTCCTTTCCTCCTCCAGTGTCATCTGTGGGCTGGAGGTAATGTTCGGTCTCAACACTTGTATAAGTCTCACGAGGATTCCCAGTCTTGAGTAGTAACTCTCCACCATTTTCAATAGGTTTATCTAAGGCTCCAACTTCTTGATGCCCCCTGTTGCCAGGTTGGTCCACAGAAAAATCCTGTGTTGCCAGGGGAAAAGAGCCCACTGCTGATGCTTGCTCATTCCTCACACACATGGCCTGTTTGTCCTCTATGTGGAGGTGTGTATGTGGGTCTCCATTGGTGACTGGAGAATCTGTTGGCACTCGGGGCAGCCCTATGTAAGCCTGGGACTCACCAGATTCCTGGGTAGATTTAGTACCATTAGTCTGGAGCTGAGAGGGCTGGTTTGTTTGAGGGGAGGCCTGGAGGAAAATACTCGGGGAAGAGTGGTGTGCAGCCTGGGCCAGACTTTGGACACAGGATGATGACATGACAGCACTGAAGTCCATCTGTTCCAGGGTGGTGCTGGGGCTAAGGCCAGTTCCTTCTCCGACATAGCTACTCTGGGTGGTCAGTGGCTGCTCTAGTGGTGTAGCCTCCGTCTTGATGTTGTTGACGAGGGCGGGATTATAAACAAAGCCATTAGAAGAACGGTGGAGTCCGCTATCATCACCATTACATCCCTCAGTCTTCCCTCCACCTCCTCCATATGTCTGGCCCTGCTTGGGATTGTTAAGGAAGCAATCAGGGTCAAAGGTCATGGTGGTCTCAGGAAGACTGACTCCTCCCCCAGAGTCCAAAGAACTGGACAGAACCAATTCTCCTCCCTCCCCTAACCCTACTCCTCCAGAAAATGATGCAAACCTATGGTTGTCAGGTGCAACAGCTAACAAAATGCCAGTGGTGGTACTCTCATGGGTAGACGTCAGCAGGTGGGTGTGGCCAGTGGAGTAAACCGAATCCCCAGTCAGTGTGGTGACCTCAGACATAAACACAGCGGTACTCTGTGATAAGCCGGCCCCGATGGCAAGAGCAGGGCTGTCAGCCATGTCGCTGGTAATTGACAATGGGGAGCTCTGGGTGGTGTCAGGCACCTCCACCTGGTTGGTGGAGGTAGAGGAAGACACCTCCATGCTGCTTTGTGGGAGTAAGGAGGGTTTGGTTATCCGGCCATTCCTCCTCTCTCCTCCACCTGCTCTGCTCCTTCCCCCGCCAGGACCAGGCTCTGTCTGGCCCTCTGACACATCACTGTTCTGGACTTCTGTGCCATCTGCTTCTTCAGCTCTCTGGCCCACTGCTACGCTGGTGCCTACTGTTGTCCCCCCTCCTGCTGCTGCACCTGACTCCTGCTTGGATGAGATGATGCGCTGCTTGACACTGGAACATTTCTGATGCAGGCTGCTTCCAGCACCTGACGAAAAAATAGTTTAATGTACACTGACAGTACTTTTATGCCCTTTCATTTTCTCCGGTTAATTTTTCCAGTTTTATAGCATTACTTCACATACATTTGAATGCATGTAATAGCACCCTCCAGTGTTCACAATCTGCACCAAAAGGAGTTCAGGAGTACTGAGATTCAGCTGCTGCAGATGCTCCGAACATTTAGCACTTTGAATACATACTTAGCAATTGAAGTTTTGCTATTTTGCAGGACTAGTTTCCAATATTTAAAAAAAAAAAAAAAAAAAATGTAACTAGGTGCTTTTATTCACATTGTTAACGTTTATTCAAAATTAATTTTCCATTAAAATAAACACATATGCATCTCTTCCCAGTCACAAAAGAGGGATCAAGTCAGTGATCCAGACAAAAGTGCTAAGAAAGAAGAGAACTGTGTGAACAGACCAACATGTGTGGATGAGTGAAAGTGAGAAATCAAGTAGTACATTAGTCAACAGGCCACTTAATTTTAGGCTGAAGTCCATATTTATCTTTTCAGACCACATCAAAGGACAGGCAAGATTACAGGAATGTGTGTGTCTGTGTGTGTTATGGAGTTATCTACTCTATGATTCTGATTCATGAATAAAATATGCTGGATACTTCAGGCACCTCTGTCTTCTTTCCTGTTTTTTCCTTCCATGGTTGGAATTTGTGTCAGCCTCTAGGTGGCAGCATGGTGCTGACTGTTGGAACTATCTGTAGAAAGCTTGTTGGATTCAGATGCATGTAGGAAAGGATACAGTGGCTTTTAAAAAGAAGTTCCTCTTTAAATATATTTTGCCATCTGATAATTTTTATTAAACAGATTTTAAATTATGATAATGCCACCTTTTGGCAAGCATATATTTCTTTCTGGTGTTTTGCTTTTCCACGACATTGAAAAAATTGTAAAATGTTTAGGTTAGACCAAATATTTTTTAGAAAATAGCCAAATTTGTTTTGGATCTGTATTCTTTTTAAAAAAAAATATTATATCTTTAACAAGTAGAAAGTCCTGCATTTATTGTTCAACCCTGAAAAAAGTTAGGATGCTGTGCAAAATGTAATTAAAACCAGAATGCAGTGATTTAAAAATGTAATAAAGCAATTTTGCATTCACATAAATTACACAGGAACCACATTAAAGGTTGAAAGGGAAGCATTTCACCATTTTATAAAAAAAAACATTAACTCATGATTTTGATGGCAGCAACACATCGTTAAAAAGTTAGGATAGGGGCAACAGAAGGTTGGAAAAGTAACAACTGGAGGAATAAACTTTGAAAACAAATCCAAAAACTGTACTGTAGCCAAACAAAGTGAAATTTAAATTTAGTTGGAAATGATATCCTTCAAACTAAAAAGTAAAGGGAAAAGTGCTCAGTTCAAAAGCCTACATTTGTCATAGCAAGGAGGTGCACTAATGCAAAAAGAATAGGCAGCTTGTGCATCTGAAAAGGCACCATCAATGCTAAAATGTATTTACAGGTTTGAGAACATCATATGCCCCATTCAGTGATGTAATTTCGAAGAAAGCCTTGCATATTTCAGCAAAACAATGCTTAATTGCATTTATTATAACAGCGTGGGTTTGTGGAAGAAGAGTCCATGGGGTGGTCTGGACAGCTTGAAATCCAGAACTGAAAACATTTAATTTGTTCCAGAAAAGATGCAGCTTGAGCAGCTAGAAGTGTATATCAGACAGAATGGGATTGCATTCATCTCCCAATGGTCTTGCATCTGGTTTCCTTTGTTACCAGATGTTTACAGACTGTGGCCCCATGGTGCTGCCATGAAATTTTTTTAATTGACTTATATTTTTAGTAAAATAGTAAAATGTCTTACTTAAACCTTTGATATATTGTCTATGTTCTATTTTTAATAAAATATATTCATTTATAAGATTTATAAATCATTGCACTCTATTTTTTATTTACATTTTACACAACAATTAAAACTTCTTAGAACTGCAGTTATAAGTAGAGCTATGTGAATAGATTTGGAGAAAATGTACTTAAATGTAAATTAATTCATGAAATTGTTCAACCTGACTGCTATGTTATGTATGTTACATGATTCATCCATCCAGGGTCAGACATAGGGGCTGGAGCCTTTCCCAGTTCCCATAGGATGAGAGAGATACCGTTCACAGGTCTTCAGTCCTATGCTAAACATTACCTCCAAAGATTAATTTAGAATGGCCAGTTAACCTAATATGCTTGTTTTCTGGATGGTAGGAGGAAGCTGGAGTAACTGGAGAGAACTCAAACTAGTACAGGGGCAAAAGGCAAACTGTTAATAATTATTAATTAATTAGTGTTTTGATGTTGAACAAGGATGAGGTAAATTTGATTCTCACTGAGAAATTGCTGAAAATATTGGCAAACACTGTCCCAGTCATCCAAAGCCCATTTAGTCAAACCAACAGTCCATACCTAAAAGTTATCAAATATGATGTAGGCATGAGCAAATCCTAACATCTGTGAAGCTTGAATCATTAAATGCTTGTACATGATGAATTGCTTAAATGATTAGCAAAATAGTTGCAAATTAATCTTGTGTCAGTCAGCTACATGATTAATCTAATTGACTAATGGTTTTAGCTTTACTTGTATAAACAGTTGGCTGGTTTAATTAATGACATAGCATCACATTTTAAGTTGAGATTTTGGATGAAATACAGTAATTTGTAAAGCAAGTAACTGAAGCCATCAAATGTACATAGTGAAGACTAAAATTGAAGTCAAATATCTAACAAAAGATTTCAAATTAAGTACAAATTTGTACTCGAGTACATTAAATAAATGTTGTAAATCACATTCCAGTAACTACAATTTAAAGGTTCAACATGTAACAAAACCAGACGGTCAATGAAAATTTTTATATATAATTAAAAATAGTCTTTCTTTTGGTATTAAATAACATTACTAAAAATTTTTGTATGTTTATATTCTCTTAGAATGAACATTTATATCTACTTGCTGTGGGTCCACATACATGACAGCTGCTACATTTGTGCCACTATTGTTACTATGGTGTCTCTGAATGGACAAACAACTCTGAGTTTTAAGTGAAAACCCTGAGCTTCATAACTGTAATATTGGCTTTGTTTGATAGGTGCTAGAGCATCATTTGGGATAAGTAATACTTTAAAATGTGCCAAAAGAATTTACTCGTGTTTAATTCACTGCGTTTTCAATGTCAACATTATGCTATAGAGGAAAAAGAACAGTTTAGGAATAAACATATAGTTTGTTGTCTCATAACTCCATAATAACTTTCTAAATTATAAATAATTATGTATTAATAGATTATTTCCAAATAAAAATACATGTGTGCAATACTGAGTAATGCCCATTATAAGACAACCAAATGTAAGACTATGATGAATTGTGATGGACAGGATCTTTTTTGGCAACTTTGCAACAAGCTGACTCGTTATGTTACTGGCCCCAAAGTGACTCGTATTTCCCAGGAGTAGGAAAAGTGTGAAGGCTGAAACATGAGAGCTTTGGAGTAGGAAGGTGAAAAAGACATTTCAAATAGAAGCAACTTACACATAGGTTTGAGTTGTCCAATGAGCTCCTCCTTGCTCCACTTGGCCCACTCCTTCCTATCTGTGTTGATGGAGCAGAGGACAGGACCACATGGCTTCCCGCTATCGTCCACTGCAGGTACATTCAGGTAGTGCACCAACACAATGTCTGGGTTCTACAGCAAAAGATAAAGCAAACATAAACAGGACCACGATGTTATTGTCACATGCCATCAATGAATTAATTGACCGATATATTTTTTTAATCACATAACGGAGAAAACAAAATGAAAGACAGTATTTACAAAGGAAATGGGGGAGGGGGAATAGAAAAGGAAAGGGAAAGAGAAAGTGGAGGACGGGGAAGAGGTCAGACTTAGCGTGTCAGATAAGATACTTTCACCTGCCCATAAAAAATTTAACAGTTGGAGCACACTCATCCCTTTTTTGCACATGTGTGTTTGTGTATGTGTGTGTGTGTGATATAGGATATATACGAAGAAAGAATGAGAGAAACAGAGGGAATTAAGTTCTCACTATACTGTAGGTCACCAGCAGACCCATGGAATTTCTAGCCCATGAATGATTCAACAAGTGCGTTTGTGTGAATGTGTGTGTGTGAGAGAGAGAGAAAGCAAGCGAGAGCCTCCTTTTGATGAAAGATTCAGTAGACAGACTCAGGTTAGAGGGTGGACCTGCTGAGGTGGAACACTTTTCTCTCCAAAGGAGGGTAGCACAGTGGGCTGGTACATCACCACACTGTGCAATGCAACAGCTTTCATGGACTGATGTATGATCATATTCACTGATGTGTTTTGATATCTGAGCAAAGAGCAGAAAATGATACATTACAGATAAAGTAAGTCGAATTTCCCCCTTTATAATTTCAGACTGCAGGATTCTAACTTGTGGGCCATGCTGAGAAAAAAATGCATATATTGGGTTAGGGCATAATATTTCAATTTACAGAGATGGCTGGAATTTCTTTGTAAATTTTGCATGACAAATTATGAAAAAAATCCTTGTGACAACTACTTCTACTACAAATTACATATGTATGCATTTCCTTATTTGAAATGTACAAGGGTGTCGAATATTTTCTCTAAAAAGCACAGCAATACAATAAGAGGCGATTTAAATATATGCAGACATGCTTGAGATTCATCATGCAACATGTCATCAGAAGATGATGAGGACCTGGTGACGGTTCCTTGCATGGCCAATAGAGGGAGAGACCTCTGTGTGTGTGTGTGTGGGAATGTGCACACAACTGCTAGTCTGTTGTTTCTCACATGAGCAGCAGAGTCCAACATCTTTATGAAAAGCAACACACTTTTTATACACAGGAGACACCTCTGCATATGTGTGTGTGTTTGTGAGAGAATGTTATGTGTGCTAGTCGTAGCTCCAGGGTATTCTCTTTGAAAGGACCACATAGAAAGGAGCACCTGAGTTCTTGATGCAAGTATTGAGAGTCAGGGTTAGATAACACACTGTTCTTAGGAAGTTACTGTCAACTCCTGGGAAAAAAGAGATATCTTAACTCCCCTGCATGATGTTGCATTGTATGAGGCCTGTATGTTCTGTATATTTAACAGCCGTCTATATGTGTAGGAAGGACACGCCAGTCAGCCAAACAACATTAAGTTTTATTATCCACCCAGTCTTGTATTTTCAGCAGTCTGAATCTGCCTCATTAATTTAGATGAGGAGGATTTTTTTATTGCTCGTTTATGGTTTAACTTCGCTTTTTGTTTTCAAAATCCTACAGGTGAAACTTTGTGTGCAACTAATACACTGTATAATTTCTAGCTGTCCTGTTTGTGAAGAATGTAAGATAAAACTTAACGTGGCAGAAAATAGTATTATACAACAGCCATAATGTAAGGGGAAATGACCTAAAATGACAAAACCACAGAGCTCTGGAGTAATCACCATATTATGATTATTTTAGTCAAAATCCTGTTTTGTTTGTGTTTGAATGTGTGAGAAAAAGGCAAGGTGGGAAAGGGTGGTGGCTTACCTGCAACAGCCAATAGCATCTACGATGGAAGGTGGGGATGATGGAGGAGTGGACGTAGCAGCCATACAGACACTGGAGAGAGGAAAGGAGAGGACAGTAGAGGAGAGGAGATTGCAGTGGTTAACAAGAAATGAAAAAGGGAGGAAGCAAGACAAAAATTGCAAAAGGAGAGGAGGAGGGGAGGACAGTGAAGGAGAGAACAGGAGAGGAGAACTTAGGTTATACCCACTTAGGTTGTATCGATTGCGGTGCAAAAAGTAAATTGCAAACATGCCGTATGTGTTTTTTCCTAATGTCTTTTGTAAAATACCATCAATCTGATGTTGACAATAACAGCAAAAGAGACTGAAATTCACTGCCTCTGCAGAAAAGGAATAAACTAGCTGGAATTCACAAAAAGTTGCAAAGTTGTATGATTCACCACATTGTAAGACAGACCAGTAAGAGTAAGTAAAACAAAGAGGATTTGTGAAAGCAACACATCAATGTAGACTTAATGAAGACAAATAGGTTTAGGGTGGACTCCATGCGGCGGAAGATGCTTTTACATGTGCAAAAAAGACCAAACATGTGGAGAACAAAGGTTGATATATCAGAGTGTCTGTAAAATTTAATATGGTATGAAATATTGAGCTGAGTATGAAATATTCTATACTATGCAAGTCTGATACCAACATTTTTGAACAAGTTCCAAATCCATCGTATTTTTTAATACTTTAAATAAGAATAAAATAATGAAAGCATCTGTCTAATCACAGAATAAGTGAATAACCATACATTAAAAGTCCTGTTCCATGTTTTGTTTTGTTCTATGGAAAATCCTTAATACGCTAAATGTATCAAGATTCAAAAACCAGCCTTAATGAAAAGAGTGTTGAGTTGTTTGACAGATAAGTGATGAAGCGATGACAGGATTCTATCAAGGTCACCGACATCACTTTTTCAAATGCAGTAAAGTCAAGACTTATACACACACACACACACACACCCACACACACGCACTTCACACATACATTCACACATATAAAGTGGCTGTTTTTAAAGACAAAATTGCCACAAACGTAAATACTCTGCAATCAGGCAGTGTGTAATTTACACCTAAAGCATGCTGGGTTTTTTTCTAAGTCACACTCACACGCACTTATATTTTGTCACCATTTTCCCTCTTCTCAGAAGTAGCCCGCCCTCTATCTAAAGTGTGTTTTGCCAAAGGCAGAGTGCATTTCCATATATTTCCATTCGATATGAGGAGGCTCTCCATCCAGGGTTATGTTTTTCTCTCATGCTTCCTGCCTCTCCCTATCCTCCTTTTCTCCCTCTGCTCATCTTGCTTTTTTCCTCATTCTCATCCCGTGCTATACACACTGCTTGCTTGAGGGGTCCTGGGAAGAGGTGACACAAACAATTACTGATCAAGTAGCAGGAAAGAAACACTTTCTTTGTGTGTTGTATGTGTACAGCTGCAATGCACAAAAGTGTAGCATGTAACTCTGAGACCGAGAGTGAGATTGTAAATAAATAGAGGAATACTTGATCTCAATTACTGCCTTTATGTCTTTTTCATCTGTTTTTGCTCACCTTTGCTTCAAACAAACTGAGCCCCCTGTAAACATTCATGTCCCTCCTCACAGTCTCTTCTTTGCTCTTCTCTCCACCTAATTCTTTCTGTTTCTGACACATGCATGCTCACTTCTCTCACCTCCTGGTATATTCCTGCTGAATAATCAATTTTTGAGCTGGCTGATGTGACTCAAACACGCACACTCACACACATGCACAGACACTGCCTTGAGACTGGATCAATACCCCTCTCTGTACTGCTGAAGGAGGCATTGACATCATTCCTGGCCTTGGGCCAAACACACTCTTATCCTTCAGAAAGAGAGAGAAAGGGAGACAGGGACTGGAGCAGGAAGGAAGGAAAAGAAAGAGGGGCACCACTCACTTTCAGGCCACAAATTGGCCTGTAGCTTCAGCGGCATATCCGTTTGTGTGTTCATTTGTGTTACACATATGTGCCTCCTCAAAGTCAAGGAGAGTAAGTTAAGGACAAGACTGGGAAACCATACTCAGCGGTAAGCACAGTCATCGACTTGTTTTTCCACTGCAGCCTCTCACCTCTACTCCCTGGACTTTCAGCTTCATATGATCCTCTCTGGTGGTCTTCCCGTCTTTCCTCTTCTTCCAGCAGTAGCCATCTTTCCTGTACTTCACCTTTTTACGGTTGTAGAGGATCATAGAGCCATTTTGAGGCCTGGCGGAGTACAGTAAAAAGACAGCAAGACATGAGCTGCTATATCCTAAAAAAAAACTACATGGAAACTAACTGGAGACATAAAATTTAATGGTTCAACTTTGCCTGCACTGTTCAACTCTAACCAGAGCAGTCTTTTACACTGTGACGTTAGCGTAACTCTCCCACAGCTACATAAGCTGCTCTCATGTGCCCCCTTCCAGCTCATACATAGCCTCACACTCCAACATGTTAATATTTTAGTAGGGTGATTTATTGGCACAGCAAGAACATTGGCCTCTAAGCTCCCTTTCTATACACACCTGGTGGGATGAACACACATGCACAAACACAAACACAAAGGCACACACCAGGAGTAATACATGTACAAAGACAGAGATATTACAGTGATATCAGAGATGGCAGGACCTACTACCGTGTGTTCTTTGGGCTCAATGTCAAACCTGCTGCTCAGCAATCAATCATTGCACTTTAAAACATAAGGGATAGGTGTGTGTGTGTGTGTGTGACTTTGCTAGTGTGTTAGAGGAAGAAAAACACTTCTGTGCCTTATCTTGTGACAACAGAGAGAGAACAGACCTGTTAACAATCAATAAACTAACTTATTTACTCACAAATCCTATCTCTCTGTCAGTTGTGTGAACGTATGAACACACACCTACACAAAACACACATTTCCAAACCTCCTCTCTCTCCTCTCCCTGTGTTCTTCTCAGTCAACTTTAAGTCTTTATACCTTTTATCATACCATCTTCTCATTTTCTTTTTACTTCTTCTACATTCCCTCAGTTCTCCTATTTAGGTCTTCTCATTCTCTTTTCTATTCATTCTATTACTCCTCTCCTCTCCTCTCCGAATTTGATGTTGACACATCTATATGGACTGTGAGGGTAGAAGTATACTCAGAACACTGTGTGTAGTGAAATTGAATTTACTTTGAGCTGATTTTCTTTGACACCTTAAATCTGTTCTGTTTTGGGGTGAGCTTGCCAGTTTCTTAGTGGAGTGGAGACCCCCACCCTCCGATCAAAGCCAAGTATAGTCTCTGTCTCGAGCAGTGTGAGTCATCTTAGAGCTGCTGATTCTAATTATGTTACGGAGAAGATGGATGAGATCAAACGTGTGCTGGTGTGTGGGTGGCAAATACGTGCCTGTTCATATGTGATTGTGTGTGCGCAGTGATACATTCGCATGGACAGTGCCCATGTTCCTCGCAAACCTTGTGATTCAAGTAGACATAAATGCTATTGATTGTAACTAGGCTGTGATGTGTGGGATATAAAAAGCTTTTCAACCGTTCCACGGTGTAGCAGAGCAAAAACAGAGAAGGCAAGGGAAAGGAAAAAAAAAAAAAGGCGGGGGGGGGGGGGGGGGGGGGCCAAAAAACCAAAAGGCAAAGTTGGT
>JBAMHW010000003.1:29576363-29594080 GCA_037177495.1 Rhadinocentrus ornatus
CCCCCCCCCCCCCCCCCCCCCCCCCCCCCCCCCCCCCCCCCCCCCCCCCCCCCCCCCCCCCCCCCCCCCCCCTCCAACAAAATAAAGAAGCACAATGGGTGTGTAAGTGAGTCCTGTAAGGGAGGAGAGAAGGTGGAGCAAGTGAAAGGAGAAGCAGAGGGGAGGTAACAGTTTTTACTTTGAACAGATGAGGTAGTTTAGCGAAAGGAGAAATGAAGGTCATTGATTGTTATCCTTATACCCCCACCCCCCTCCCCCAACCCTCCACACACAAGCATGCAAATGCATGCACACATTTAGATACAAACACACCCACATGTACACACAGAAAAAAAAATGCATTCACATAAATGTCACTGGCTCCGTTAGCTGAGCTCCTTTCCATCTGATGGGATTAGGTGTAATCTGTTCTAATCGTGCCTTGTGTCATGTGTAAATGGGATTATATCTAACTGCTGCTCAATAACACCAATATGACTGCTGCTGCTGCTGCTGCTGGGAGGCTGAGGCTGTACGGCAGCACAACCAATCAATGAGAAATCCATCCACAGCATAAACCGTGCTGGTGGCCTCCGGCTGCTCCTGAGACGAGTCCTTCAGCTGGCACAATGGGAATGCAAAGGCATCACTTCGGGCTTTCAGCAGTGTCAGGAATCAGAAATGGGGCCATAAGGTGACAGCTTCACTTGCTTAACTTAACTTTTTCTTTTCTTTCTTTCTCTCACTTTCATTTCCAATCTCTATCTTTTTTTTCTGCAGCGTATACCCACATCTGTATTACCTAAAGTAAATGTCAATAAGGTGATTCATCAATAATTCAACTTGCCCTTTTCTACAGTTTTTTATTCTCTTTTCCTTTTCTTCCAGCACTTTTTCCTTATATCCACTCCTCATTCTAGGAAAAGAAATACTTATGGTTATTTCATATCAATGAATATTCATTTCTGACATGCGAATCCCTTTTCACACCCCTGCTTATGTACACATGCTAACCCTCCCTTCACATGCCCCCCATGTCTGAATTATACATCACTTATCCTAATACATTTACATTCATTAATACTCCATTTCCAGCGGACTATGTGCTTTACAGTTCAACCATGTTACTGAGCGTTCTGTACATGCAGAGCAGGCTGCTAGCAGGACGGAGACAGTTGACATACATCACTAATGTTTTAATCAAACAGAAGCACTAAGTCATTTAGGATTAAATCAGTGTGAGTTTCTAACTGATTGAGTGAAACTGTGTTTGTACTTTAATGCTTGAAAGTTTGTAAATTATTCTTTATATTCCTCACCAGATTTCCTCTCCAAAGAGTAGATAAAGAGAACTAAATAGTCACAAAAAGTGTTATACTGGTCATTAATCTACTTTGTGTGCTGTTTCGACTAATCAATTAGTCATCCACATCTCTAGATATTACATATAAAGGCAAAAAACAATTATTCTAACAAATATTTTCCTGTAAAATTTCATCAGTGATGCACATCAGCTTGGAGAATTTCATCAAATTTCTCTATACAGAGAAGCTTCATTTCAGAGTGTCACATTGATCACTGATTATTTACTGTAAAACTGATTAATGTTAGAACTTAAACTTTGATACAGTGACTTCTACTTTCTGGATAAATACAGTTTATATATAGATGTCCTGACCTGTTGTGTAAAATATACTGGTATAATTTATCCACCAGTGAGACCATTTTTATGACCATTAAAGATCTGGAAAATGGGAGTAATCGAATAATTGCCACAATAGGACCTGACGTGGCTACATGCACTTCAGAAATGCGATATTTGAAAAACATTGATCTACATTTCCAAAAGTCAGCCATATGCCAAAAAATAGACTAAGCCAATTTTATCTAAATCTGGTCCTTGGAGGTCACTGCCTATGCAGGTTTTAGATGTTTCTGTGCTCCAACGCACCTGATTCATCTAAAATGAATCTCCTCAATAGTTTATTTCAGAATTCTGCACAAGTCTCTTAATCACCTTCAGTCAGGTGAGTTGAAAGAGGAGAACCATCTAAAACATACAAACCAGTAGCCCCCAAGAACTGTGATTGGACAACACTTTCCTAAATCATGATACTTCCACCGTGTTTCATGTGATGAGGTTCTTACTGCAGCATTTCTCTAAACATAACGCTTTTCATTAAAAAAACAAACAAAACACTTCTGTTTTAATATTATCTGTCCTGACATCAAAAACTATTACATACCTTTCTGTAAGGGTTATATCTGCAAATCAACCACAACCTTTGGTAACAATAGTCTGAAATTTCCTTTGTTTGTGCAAAATATATCTGACAGCAGGTTGGTGAAGTATAAAAACTTGAGATTACTTTGAAACCTTTTTAAAACAAATGAGTGTGAGTTTGATGCAAAAGGTCTTCCTACTCATAGTATCCTATCTGTCATTTGATCATACCCTTTAATAGGTATCTTAATTCCTCTAAAAACACAAGCGTTACCACATTGGTGTATATGTCAACTGTTGTTAAACAAGACACAAAGCCTGCATTTAAAAGAGGCAGGGGTCGGTTGGATGGAGCAACTAAATGCTACACTTTTAATCAAGACATTTGGTGAGAAGTGAAATTGAGACACACAATTTACAAAATAACACTGTACCTAAGTACTTCTTGCACTTTGTGGTTGGGTTTGGACAAACATTTTACTTGAGGCTTAGACTGGTGAGGGATATCCCATGATACATTGAACACTTCCTTGCCCTTTGTTAACTCTATCCCTTTTTTTGTCGACATATAAATTTGTGACAGAATTTGTATTTTTTTTTCTCTTCTCTCAGCAGGTATCCTTGGCTTAGACTTGTGGTTCTTGTTTACCCCTTTATCTTGTCCTCTCCACCTTCAACCAGTCAAGCCGGGTCAGCATTACAACAAAACTTTGCAACTTCCTGGCTGGCATTGGCCTGAAACAGTTAGTTGGTAGTATAAATCAAAACTGCTTGTTTAGGTTACAAAAATAATCATGGTAAAGACTAAAATACATTCTTTTTACAATGCGATCATCACCGTGATGAATCCATCTATATAAATAAATGATCCATTATACAACATTTTGTATTATGTACTTGATTGGACTCCCTTTTGTACTTTTAGGACTTTTAAAAAATTCAGATGATACATAAAATACTGACAAACTATTAGACACCTCTGTACATGCATGGAAGTTACTGTCTATACTCTCCTCACCTGGTTTTGGGCGATGTCGTCAGCCACTCATCATGTTTCTCAAAAGTGATAAGATATGCAGCAATCTCCTAGAGAGACAGAGAAAAGACAGAAAGGTTATATTGGTGTGTGTGCATTGCTGATAGCGTGTGTGTCACCGGGAGATAAAACATAACAAGCATTTCCAGATGACCTGCTGATGCCCACAGAGAGTGTGTCACTATCTGATTGCCACGGTGAGATTTGGCTACTCTGATTGGTCACAGAGTAGCCAGTCAGGAGACAGATGCAGAGACAGAGCCCTCAGGGCCAACAACCAATCACGCTCACTGACACACTGATGTCTCCCTCCATTGGGAAGGAAAAGTTATCTCCTTAATACACACATTCATGCTACATAAACACACACACACACACACAGGGAGTGCAAACCTATACACTAGCTGAAAGAGAGTATTGATAGGAAAAGTTTTCTTTTACTTTGCAGTTTCAAAGTTTCCCGTCAGATAAAGCTCGCTCCTAACTTGATTCTTAATTCCTCCGGCTCTTTTTTCATCTCCTCAGCCCCCCTTTCTTCTCCACACTACTTCTTTTTTTTTTCCACACTTATATGAATCTAATAAGGAAAAAGAAAGTTCGTCATACAGGTGCATTCTACCAAGAGCACTGGAAAACAAAACGTCCACACACACATACACAAACAAAGACACACTGAGATGCAGAGAAAGAGATGCTATTGTTCACACCGCCTGCTTTTTTGTTGTTCATGCAACTCTGCCTTTCCCCTTTGCTCTGTGAACTTTCTCACCTCTGGTTTTCTGCTCCAAACATCCCTCTCTATCTGTCTATCACTGGATCCCATCTCACCCACTTGTTGTGAAAGACTATGAAATGTAAATTGTCCTCTAAAGGCAATCAGTGTTTGAAATGTGGCACAAAGCAAAAGTGAGGAAGACATCAACACAAGTAGTGCTTCATCAGCCCCCAGATCAACAGTCTCCTCTCCAGACTTCCTTTACTTTGTCTCTAATCTTCTGTGTCTGTGTGTGTGTGTTTATAATTGTGTGTATTAAGGCGTTTGTTCCAGTTTGGAATGAGAACACTTCAGCTTGACGCCGATCACACAAAAGATTCGGGATAGGAGGAAAGAAGGGTGAGAGGGAAAGAAAGAGCAGCTGGAAGGTGCTGGCACTTAACTGGATTTTTTTTTTAGTATCCTCTGTTTGATCCTTGTGTCCCACCCACTGCTGCCTCATCCTGAATTTATAGAAGTCTTTATATATGAATGTGTGTGTAGGAGGGACTGTTATCACACCCTTAATAATTATCACTATCAAGCTAGCCACTATTAATGTCTGCTTGTCTGAAACACATAAAACTGCTCAGAGGCCTCCACCCTGGCACATTTTTAGCCATAGCTTAGCACAACACACACAAGCACACAAGAAGTGCCTCATTCACTTATGCATCTATTCATTAGCTGTGACAGGCAGCCACCTCTCCTCCTCCCAAACCACTCCGCAGCAAGTCAATATCCTATACGGCCTCCACAGTTCTGGCCAGGCACTTGGGCTCCCCTAGTGACTGTCAGCCAGTGGGAGGCGGGAGGAGAGAGAAGAAGAAGAGAGGAGACCAGGGGCTGGGAGAGACAGAAGGATGGGAGGATTAAGACGGAGGGAAAGAGACTTGCAATTAAAGGCCTGCCCCATAAGAGCCATTAAAAAGCCAGAAACGGAAGAGTCAGCTGAAACAGCGGCCTGACACACACTCTAACACACACACACACAGAGTCATGCAGCGCACACACTGCTACTCACTTCCTTAACCAGGGCACACACATGCCCATGTGACGAGTGACAGAAGTGAGATGGTGAAGGTCGATCCTCAGGAAGTTACAGTTATTGTCCCAGTGGAAAAAAGTGATGGAGCGTTGAGAGCATGCCTGGTGACACACTGACCCTTCAGGAATTCTGTGAGTGAGGGTGTATGTGCGTGTGTGTGAGTAGAAATGCATGTGCATTAACTGTGTCAGACACATGGTTAGGGATGTGGATCCTTCTCTAGAGATCCACTCTAGAAACCCAGACGTTCTGCATGTCTGTATAAGTCTACATAATAATACATTACAACAGGCCGCGCTGAAAGTGTATACACACTTTCCCCTTAACACATAAAAAAAATCCCGTCTGCATGTGTGTGCACAAGGGAGAAAGTGAGAAAGAGAGTTACTTAAGCAATATCTAACAAAGCAAAGAGCATGAGTGGGAAGTTAGATTGGAGCAAGTGCTGCAGTTGGGGAAATCAACCTCCCACTCATGCATCACTGAAACCATCTCCCTCCAAGAAACTGGTGGTATGTATAGAAAATCAGACAGACAGACGCACTTGCATACACACAAACACACTCACTGGTCTCAGGGAGATTATTTCCAGGTGGAAGGGAGTGGTCTCAGACATTGCAACAGACTTATCCAGGAGCTTTCCCAATGGAGATTCCATTATCAGGCCTGGCCACAGGCTAGTGTACATTTATATTTTTCTGTTTGTGTGTGTGTTAAAGTATGTAAGCATGTTTGAAGTCTAATGATGAGCATCACCCTGACAGAGATCTGGGGAAAACAGAGCTGTCTGTAAACTGGAACTGTCACTTCCATTCGAAGTGCCTGAAATGAAAGCTGCCGCTGGCTCACTACAGGAATCATTTGGCAATGAACAGTTTATTTTGGCAGAACAGTAGGTAACAAACGCAAGTGTCCTTTTCAACTACACAATCTATATCTGCTTCTTTCCTTGAGCATGGCAAGTCTTGTATACATGTGTGGGGGAGAGAACTGCATTAGCATTACCCGGAGAGGTCTGCTGATGCTGTAATTTGCTCCTAAGCACCTCCACTGGTTCTCTCCTTCCCAGAACAACCCTGTCGGCATCTGATGTTGACAATCTTACCAAAACTGCCGTATGTTATAATTTTATTATTAATATCACTATTCTGAAAACTTTCTTCTTCTTTTTCTCTCTGTAATATTTTACAGACTTTCCTTAAAATTTTCACATCTGGCTTTAAGGTCTCTTTATGTAAATTAAACATGGAAATTAAAAATTTATGCTGGAACCAAACTCTGCCAGAGTTGTCCACATCAGGTCAGTCAGAGCCTTATCCAGTCCTGACTGACCTCTAAAATCCTAACTGTCATGAAGAAATAGTTGCTTTTCTAAAACCTCTATACTGAAGATTTTGCTGCAAAGAAAAGCCAAAGAACAAATTAGTGTGCTCTGCTTTTAGGTGACATAAATGATGAAAACCAGACCAATAATGTGTCACTGGGTCTAAATTAATCTTACCTGGCTGATTATAATGTGAAGCTCTCATCATGGTGATGCACAATGAGGGATGACAGGGATAATTTTGTTCTGAAATACAATAAAATGTCACCAAGTCTATTGTTAACAAGGAGAATTAAAGTGTAGTATGTATTATTTTCCCAAACAGATTCCTTCCCTACTGTGCATTACTTTCAACAGCACTTGTATTACCTCCACTGGCTAATACGACTGCTTAATGCTGTTTCCATAACAACTGTTGCAAAGCCCCTGATCAGAATTCCTCTCAAGCTTGCCTTGTGTTTATCATATAAACACCTCATCACACACTGAGCAACATGCACGCACATACACAAATATGACCATGAAAAACTTGTACACACATGCATACAAATGGACTGGTAATATATAGTCACTTGGGTGAAGAAGAAAAAATAAATTATAACATCACTTGTCCTCTCTTGGTGACACAAACTGTATAGACCAACACACTCAAACAAAAACATAAAACTTTAAAAGGCATATCAGTGGACGAGGTCAGACCTTCAGTTAGGACTTGGCTCTGTCACCTAGTTAGGAAACAGACGTGTGTCACATTCATCTGTCTCACTGCGTTCATACACATGCAAAGACACACAAAAACACTCATGATATCCCAAACATCCCTTCCACATCAATAATAAGGCATGGTGGGGTGCACAGGCATGACAAAGACTACACACATACATATGCAAAGGCCCAGAGATGCTTCATCTCTGATGAATCTATATGGAGGCTGCCGCCCACCTGGATGATGGCTTAATAATAAAAAAAGTCACATACGCCTCTCCCTCTCTCTTTCTCCTTTTGGTTTGACCTCTTTACTTTCTCTCTCCACCCTCCATCTTACCATTTTTTTCCCTTTCATCCCCGAATTTACAGAGGTCCAAACAGTGAAGGTGGCTACGCACACACATATGCACTCAAAGTACAGAAAGAAGCACAAAGTCCTTTAGCAAAGACTTGAGAGCAAGAAAGAGGAGCTTCAATCCACTGGGGGAACATCAATCATATTTTTCTAAAGACTTCCCCTCTCTGGCGTACCTTACCTGTCCTCGTTCTCCCACCTTGTATTTGCATTTGAGGAGCCGGCCCCCTCTCTCTCAGCAGGGATGGTGAGCACATCAAAGTCGGCAACAGGTGCGTGGTGTCAAATACAATGCTGGGATACCCTGCTGCGCCAGGGCGTCTTGGATAAAGCTTGACAGAGTCCTCAAAAACTCCAGTAAAGTAAACCAGAAGAGGATGCACACACATGCACATAAACAGATGCAAATTTTAAAATTTTAATTATGAAGGTAAGTTTGCCAGTGGGAGGTGGAAGAAGACAGAGAGCTATGGTAATGGTGGTGGTGATGAAGTATCTCAATAAAGGGGGTCTCCAGTGGTTGTGGTAACCCCTGCCTGAGCTCACTGTTAGTCATTCCTCACTCTGAGGCTTATCTTGGCAACTGTTGATGTTATTGTGGCTAAGGAGGCTTGGTTGGCTGAGGAGAGATGGAAAGCCAGAGATTCAAGACTGAAAGAGGGAGTCGGGGGGTGAAAGAAAACGTGTGCCACCTCTCATTGGCATAAATACTTGTTTACAGCAAGACATAAATTGGCACCCTGTCAGTCAGTCTCTCTAGTTCTCTATCCTCTAACTCCCTTCCTCTATTTCTTTTCTGTCTCTCCTTCTTCTTCTCTCCCTCTGTGCTGCTAAGCGAATTACAACACTCCCTGGTTCAGCCCTCTCTCATTACCATATTCTAATTACATTCGTTAAGGGGAGCATTTGGGAGTTTAATGAATAAATTTGAAAGATGGGTCTCTGTGGCGATCTTTAGGTTTGTCTCCTCCTCAACCAACTAAGGAAGAGAGCATATTTGTGTTCATTCGTGCTCGTGTGCATGAGAGTTTGCGCACCTGTTCAGTATGTGTGTGTGTGAGTGTGTGTGCTCTTGGTAAATATCACTGTAGCTCAATTTTCAGTAGAAACAAACAAATCTAGTTAACTCATGGGGCTCATGTGGACTCTTCTCTCCTGAAAAAAAAAAATCAATTCAGAATTATGTTTGCTTCTGCCAAATAAAGATTTCATGTCATTTATTTGTAATTTTGGAAAAAAAAAATTGCAGTCAACCATGTTGAAGCCATGCATATTTTACTCTCTTCAAACCTCAGAAACAAACTGCCAAAGACAATCACCAAATTTCATTATACAAATCATCTGCAATTTACAGATTTACACAGACAACAAATCTGAAGGCTTTAGAAGAGGAGATGGGCCCGTGGAGTTAAAACAATCATGGGCAATAGTTAGTATTAAATCAAACCTGCCCCATGACAGGCTTCCACTGTTGAGTGGTTTTGATTTGTCTCTGCCTGGAACGAAGCCCTGGGCGCTGTCCCTGCACTCACTCTTTCAGGGTATTGCAAAATGTGATATACCTCTCACATGGCTTAATAAAACATTGCCAAATACATTCTTAACTCTGATGATTGCCAGCTTGTGCTTCAAGGAGTGAATGCGCAACACTCACCGCTTGCTATAAAATAACACTTTTTTTTTTAAGCTAACCAAATGATGTGCTTTTACTTGGCCACCTGCCAGTTATTACTGACAATTAAACAATGCCATAAGAAACAGAACAAAGATGTAGAATCTAAAATTAACCCCTTCCCCAAATAATTTATTTTTACTGCAACTGCAATTCCTATAAAATCATGGAATTTTCTTCTGTGGCTAAATAGATTATTTTTTCATTTTCTTGTTGACTTGAACCATAACCACACACGAGGAGTCAGCATAATTTGGGCTGTGTTTAACATTTCTTTATTACATCTTATAGTAAAAAGAATAAATTAGTTTAATTTTGAATTCAGCTTGAAATAGACTGATACATCCTGAAATTTCTCCACAACTTTCAATTGCTTGGAGCCACTGCTTGAAGGACGGACTGCAGTCATCCATTTCTAACTTTATACATGAACTGATGCCATAAGTATCTAGTGAAAAATATGCTTGACGTTAAATATTTGTAAGTGTGTGTTATCATCATCCAACGGGGCTCCTCTTCATATAGTGTTTGTGGTGATGATGCATCATGCACGGTGGAGCCCTGTGTCATCACCTTCTCTTCAAGCACTGTGACTCATGGAGTGGGCGCCAAAGAATGCATGCTATCTTTAACTTTTACCTCTTTTCAATGTAAGATACATGTATATAAATAAAAAACAAAAAAAACAAAAAGAGGATCAGAAATAACCAGCATTTTTGCTGCTTAGACGAGACAGCAGGCATATCAGTTTGCCTATGGGAGACATTTTGTTTGCGTTCATTCTAGTTGTTTTCCATCCATTAACTGCATATACTCTGGCAAAGCTATCTAATAATTCCTAATTTAATGCACTTTTAGAGATTGAAAAGGAGACAGACATCAGTCATTGCCTTCTGGGCTGTCCTGGTAACTTTCCACCTCATATGAACTGTAATGGACTGTGACTTTCTAGTTCAACATGCAATGACACCTTAGAGCAGGCAGAGACTGTAGCTGAGAATCTCACTGAAAAAGTCATGCTGATGTTGCGTATTGGGCAAAGTTTTGATTTGCTAGCTGGCAAACTTTCTATAAAACGTTCTTTCAGAACACACCCATACACACACACACACACACACACATGCAGAGACAGTAAGGGCAGGCTGATCTGACTGGAGAGGGAGTGATTTCACCCTATACTCATCTTGGTCTCCATGATTATGGCAGTCGGTAGAAATGGCATATAATGGTGGCAATGTGCTGTGAAATGAAGCCCATTATGTGTGTTTGTATGTGTGTGAATGTGAGCAAAAAAAGTGGCCGACTGGGTTGTAGAGGTCTGGGTGAAAGAGAGGATGACGGTCCAACGAGGTTAGAGAGATGAGTGAGGACGATGAACCCACTGAGACAAAGCAGCATGTGTGAAAGCACGAGTGTGTGAAACACAGAGTGAGACTGCGAGCAGAGCTATGATTGCTGGCAATCATCCTCCACAGGTCATCAATGTGTCAAGCTAAAACATTGAAGATAGGACCTCCACACATGCGTTCTTCCATGCTCAAACACACACAGTCATGCTGGTTCACTCTTAAAGCTTTGTTTTCATCGATTTAAAGGACATACCCTGACATTAAACCAAGGCCTTGTGCCAAAATGAATGCTTACACTAGTGGGATTTGATGTGCAAACAATTTCATCCCATAGCAGGAGTCTCTATCACACATACACATGTACATGCACATGCTAGTCAGAGCAAATTTGGTTATTACCTCTGCCCAGGCAGAGGTTATCTTTTCTGCAGTGTACGTTAATCCATCTGTCTGTCTGTCTGTTACCAAAATAACTCAAGAAGTAAGTTGAATTTTTTAGGAAATCTCTCACATGGAATAAGGAACAACTGATTATATTTAGGGAATGATCCGGATGACCGTCTAGATCCAGGGACATTTTATAACATTTTCTATTGTTTACTGGCCAAAATAAATGTCGGTGTGTATGCGTTATCGTTGGTGTATTATGACCTCCGCTAATGATCTGACACATTCTTGATACATATTATGGATAAGCCAGTAAGGCAGCACCATGACGGTCGCCATCTTGAAACTACAGCTGCCGGCAAGGGACAAATGGCACCATCTTCTGCTAGATCGTCCAGTTATCTTGCCTGGTACTTTGTGGCCTTAAATCTTCTGTTTTGAGATTGTTTCTTGTACTGACAATACCTGTTATGTTCAGACTCCCGGTGAAGCTGATCTTCCCGGCCTGGTGCAGGGATGGTGAAACCGAGGCCTCGTGAATCCTCAAGTCTGACCATACGCATGAAAATGGCTCAGTGTTCTGAATCATTTGACCAGGTCAAAGTGCTTCATCTGTTGTCTGTGGGCATCTGATGCACCAGAAAGAAAGCGTTGACAGGGCTTCCTTACTACACGTCATCCCTGTATCATCTATTCATAATTGTTCAATAAAGGATACTTTTTCTACCATGGGTGAATATTTATTTTATTTTGTTCATATAAATTAAAAAGAGGTGTTATTAGGTAAGATTAATTAATGTAAAAGAACTGTGGTGTAACTTAAAGTATACCAATTTTTAATGACCCTAGTACTTGTGCAACGGGGATAGTGATTGTGTTAGTGATTTTATACAGTTATATTAAAATTGTTTACTGTTTGTTTGTGTCTTACTATTTATAATTGATTGCACGTGTCTATCGTCTACCTCATGAGAGTTTTTTTTTCTTTTATTGCACAGCTGATAATTTATTGTTGAATGTGACACAACAGTTTATAGCACACTGCACATTTATGTGCATAGAATCTTTTTTTAATCTTTTATCTTCTATCAAGTTTTTTAATTTTTATTTTATAATCTTTTATGGCATTCAGTGTGGACGGCAAAGTAAGAATTTCATTGTTCAGGGAAACTTGTTTCCTTACTGGGCAAATGAAAATAAACACTTTGAATTTTGATATGTATTATCAGAAAAATGCTTAGGCAACTTTGTGATGTGTCATAGATTTTTATTTTAAAAAAGTATTTTCTCAATAATGTTAGACTTCTCCAGCTTTGGAGAGGTTGCACCTGAAAGAAACAAAAGAATGAAATTGTAATTAACAAAGTTTAAAACACAATAAATTCTCTACTGATTGTGAACTATATAAAGAAAGGGAAATAAAAACTACCTGTAATGTTGAAGGCACCACCCGCTCCGTTCTCTCTGATGTGGCTCAGCAGTTACCCTGGCAACGGCCTCATGCAGACTTTTACACGCTGATGACGTAACTACGCCTTTTGGTCTATCACGTGACTTTTGGAATGCTGAATCAATGCTCAGAAATCAATGCTGGCAACACTTCCGTCTCACATGCTCGACACGTGATCGAGCAGATCGGCTCGAGCATAACATCCCTAGCCTGGTGTGCCTCACCAACCTCCTGGCCTCAGCTCTCTGATCCCCCCTGCCGTGCCGGCTGTGCACCACACTTTGCCTGTCTGACTGTTCAGCAGCTGGGATCCTCAGTGTCCGATTCTGGACTCAGCCTACAGGACTCTTCAGCATTCAGATACTGTTCCTGCTCTGATTCAAATAAACAATCTTTGCTCAGTTTCACGTCTGTCTCCTGGGTTGTCTTGTGTCTGCTTTTAGGGGTCCAGACCACCTCTGCCTGAAAAAAAACTTAATACGCAGAGTGATAGAGAAGTGAGACGCGAAGATAAATGAGAGATGCTTACTACCCTGGCAAGTTGGAAAATTTGTTAAATTTTTATTGACAAAAATGCAGAACCATATGTAGCAGCAGCACGGGAGCCGCTTTCACCACTGCCAAGAAAACAAAAAAGGGGACTTAAAAGGCACCGTGACCAGACGATACTAAAAGGACAAACGCTGGGCTAGGCTTCCCCAGGTAGAAGGAGCTCAAGAAAAATAAAGATTTTAAAAGGGATGTTGAAGTTGCCAGCTTTCTCCTCGACAAGTAAGTCCGTGGTACTGTGTAGCATATACAATGGTCCCCAAGGGACGAACATTAACACCTTCCAGTTGGGTCCTTAGGCAAGACCCTTAATGCTACTGCCTTACCATTGTAAGTCGCTTTGGATAAAGGCGGTAGCTAAATAAATGTAATGTATTATACTACTGTGGTTAAGTATAAATTTAAATAGATGTAAAAATAATAATGGATTTGTTGGCCAATCCGTCTGCAGGGCCTACAAGATGCTGGGCATCACAGGAACCAGTCAGCGAAGGGCTGTTAAGTTGGCCACCGACGCAGTCAAGGTGGTTGTGGATCAGGAGGGGAGAGGCGTGGCAAGTAGGGTAGCGCTACCTGGACACAAGCTGGGGCCTGGAGGAGGGGGTCTGATTGTTGAAAGACCCGAAATCCCCTGTGATCCCAGGTTACATCACTGATGATGTGTCCAGGGGCACCATAAGGTGTATTTAAGAGATGGGCTAGAATAAAAAGATACTAAATTCAGCTCAGGGAGGATTAGAATTGTATGTAATAACCCACAGAGACAGAAGAATAGTGCAAAAAGTGAATAATTATTATCATATACTGTATATATAAATCTACAATATTTACAATATTATCACTGTCATCAATTGTCTCAATGGTTGAGTTTAACACACCACAAACACAAAGCAAAACACAGTAAAGATGTTATCTTTCGGATAATCAGGGCAATGTGTAGCAGTATGAACTGTGATGTCTCCTACCACACCAAGGAAAGTACATGTGTTCAGGTCTGAGATTTGTTTAGACTCTTAGATATTTCAGATTCAAATCCAACTGGTAGCTCACCATCCAAGTGTTAGGAAAACCCATGTAGATGTCCTGGATTGGAACCTGAATTTGAAACTGCGGGTGGACACCTGGCCAGTTCTCGTGACACAAGGAACTAGAAAAATGTACAATTTTTGTGAGTCAAGACTAAATAATCCACCAGCTCCCGAAGACAGAGAGATAAACGTAACTTGTTTTCTCGCCAAAGACCAGCGCTCAGTTAACACAGTGAACAACCCGGGACTTAAGAAACTCATCAACACTTTAAACAAACGGCATCACTGCCATCTTGTCACTTTTTTAATCGCGTGTCTCTCGCTGAACTGTATGATTAGTGTCGTGAGGGTGTTGTGAAGGACGTGGCTATGTGGCTATGTTATTACCATGGCAGCATAACAGTAGTTTTCTGCTAAAATACACCAGCCTTGCTGGTCAGGAAGTCTATTTTTAGGTGGTTTCAGTTGCTTTCATAGTCACGGTAAACGCCGGCTTTCAGTTACCTGTAAAGCCGGACTTAAAGTCAGTGGGAGGGCTTAAAACCTGGGTTTTAAGCATATTATATACTCCACGATAAGCAAGAACTTTCTTCTTGCATTTTGTTCTTGAACAAGAAAAAAATTTTGTATCGGTCCAATCGATTCATACTCCCATCAGAAGCTTTGTCCATAACAGGGCGGGGGTGTCTGTGTTTTTCTGTGCAATGGACAGCTGACTGGGATTATGGAAAGTAAAAACATTTTCTCACTGTCGTTTATCAACATTAACAGTGAGTCAGAAAATTTTAGATTTTCTTTATCAGCCTTTTTGTTATTGTCTGTGGGCTGATAGATACTTTTGGGTCAAAATGTGTTAGAGACAGCTTCTGTGTAGGTGTTTATGGACAATATACAGAAATAAACACTTTTTAAGATTTTTAATTTATTCAGCCTAGACTTCAGTCTATAAATTAGTACTGATGCAGCTGTTTGCCTCTTTACCAGAAAGTCCAAAAATGACTGCATCATAATAATAAAAAATAAATCTCCTTTCAATCTTTAGTTAAACCTGGTTAAGAAAGCATAGCACAGAAGTGGAGGCAGCAGAAACAGAGACACTGTTTCTGCACATTAACTGGAAACAGTTTTCATCTGATCAATCTCGTGCCTGTTCTTTCATTTTTCTTTCTCCCTAAAACACAAAATAGGGTGAATGCTGCTCTAACACCCATCAGTGTGCTGGAGTATAGATTTTTATTTTATTAACAAATGACACTTTTTTGGAAGTATTTTACATTCCTGCTAACTAACTGCGTAGTTTTATTGGCTTTAAGGAGTTGCACAGCTGATATTCACATTTGAAAGAGCTCAAAAATTTGTGGCATACATCATCGAATATGAGTTGGTCTGGGTTAAAATGCCAGAGCTGATGTTATTTTTTGTCCCAGTCCATCCCCGCATTCAGTGTCCAAAATGTTACAAAACACAGTAACAGGCCATTTTTTAGTTGCAGTTTGAGATGAATACTGCCTCGCCATCTAGTCAACTATACAACAGTTGTATAGTACAGTTAACTATTGTAGTAAGAGGAGCTGACCATATCTCCCCAATCTAAGTCGTCCCCATTCATTTGACTTAACCAAAGCTTATTCTGCATTCATTCTTCTGCTTCTGTTAATATTTTTAAATCATGTTTTCAGCTGTGTTAGTTTGTCTGTCTGTCTGTTAGCAGCATAACTTAAAAAGTTATGGACGGCTTTTGATTAAGATTTCCGAAAATGTCTGAAATGAAATAACGGAACAAGTCATTACATTTTGAGGGTTACCTAGATCACCATTGTTTGACCTGGACCATGTTAATATTCTGGATCTGGTGATTCAAAAGATTCAAAAGGTTCAAAATATAGGGGATAGTTTGTGGTGGTTTTTCCTCAGGTGAGTGACCCTAGGTCTGCGTTCTCGGAGTGTTTCTAGTTTATGCATTTCTAGTTTATGCATAAAACGTGCTATATAAATATATTTGTTTTTCCTTGAGGGAGAAGATTTAGAGAAACAGGATAATCATTGACTTTCTATAAAACACTGACTTTTGAATATGTTTACATGTGCATCAGTCATGTGACTCAAATGTAAAGTAAAAAAATAAAATAAAATCAGCTTGTCTTTGTGTGTTCATGCGTCTGTGCTCAGTTTGGTTAAGTTACAATGAAGAACGTAAACTTCTCAAAAGTGTTCAACACATGTAAATAAACAACACTGACATTTGCCATATGTGTAAAGGGCAATTCCACTGATTTCTTGGGAAGTTAGACCACATTAGTCCAGCTCCTGATCAAAATCTACATCTTTAAATCTGGACTGACATGTACACAGCATGGAAATTCATTAAAGCAGATTCTGATTTGTAAAACATTTATTCTTTCTTATTTGTAAAAATGCAAATGATAGAAATCTTGATGATGGCAGTTACATGATTTTTTCTACATAAGACACAAGTTATATAAAAAAATACACTTGTTATGTCTGAACTGGATCATAATACACATGTAAAAATTTTACACAGATAAAGAAAGAAAGGAGTATGTGATCTGTGAAAGACTTTCTTTTCTTTTTTCTTTTTTTGTTTTTACAATGCTTAGACAAGGTTTCGTTTTTCTGTTCCAAGCTTTATTTGCATTATAAACTCCTGCCTCTCATTCTAAGGAAAAAACCTTGATCAAAGCATTATCAATTCATAAATATTTTCTATCTTGTTTTTAAGATCCTCTTTTCAGAAATAGTGACTATATTTTCTCTTACCTATTTTCCATCTGCCACAGCCTCAGTTCATGTCTTGCTCCTTTTCTCTTCAGTAAAGTGTTGGTATTAGACGACACATGTTTCAATTCTTATTTTATACTGGTTAAAGTCTTTTTATATGCAGATGTTTTTGTCTGTGCTTCATTAGCCTATTTGAAATTTTATTTCTGTCATCTGACTTATCTTTCCATTTATGTCTGTCATTATTTCAGACTCTGCTCTTCCTCTCCTCATTATTGACTCCCGTCTGTGTTCCTACCGGACCCTCTTCACTCCAGTTCAACAGTAGTTTCTTTTGTGTCTATGTGCAGCTATAAATTGGATGCCCTTGGTTGTTTTACCTATACTATGTGTTCAAGACTTTTTATTTTCATGACAATAAATTTATCCTATTTGGTCCAAGTTGGTTTCTCACTGCATTGTACTTGACTGCAGTACCAAATCAATCATTACAAACAAGACTGCAGTCATACAAAAACCATGAGTCTATAAATATTCATAAAAAATAACATAAAATCTATAAAAACACATTTAAAATGCGTACCCATCAAAAACCACTGGAACATCTACAAAAAAAAAAAAAAAAAAACTATAGCAAGCGTGGTAACTGTGATGGAGATCTCAATAATGTACTTCAACAGAAAGAGATATAAATAGAGGCAACGTTGATCAATGAAGCCATTAAGTATGTTTCAGCTTAATCTTTTCTGTTCCTTTCATTGGATGCAATTAAAACACTGAGCAACACTGCCCCGACAGTTTCCCCAGGTACTGCTCTGTTTGCTACATCTGGCTATGCATCCAGAAGCTCTCTGAAAAAACACATAAAGAAGAAAGAAGATAGAAAGAAGGGTCCGTCTGTATGCAGATGTATATTCTAAAATACTCTATATAAGACTTAAAAATTTACATTTGGAGGTTTGTGGGACAGGGTGTCATGATCTCACGGGGTTATTTCAGGGTTTTTGTCATGTTTAGTTTCTGTTTAGTTCTTGGGTAAGGTTTTTTGGGTTTTGGCATGTGTAGTTCAGTTTTCACTGTTTTCTGTCCCTGGCTAGTTAGTTCACCTGGTTTGA
>JBAMHW010000003.1:29594180-29609980 GCA_037177495.1 Rhadinocentrus ornatus
ATAATTTTTTAAATGAAGTAATCATGCCGTAACTATGTTTGCTGTAGTTAAGAGAAACACTCTCTGCATACTGATTGGGATTTGGCTCCAAGTATTACAGAGCCATTTAAACTAAACTTCTTTGCACCATCTGTAATGCTTTTAATGTTTTATGCAAAGCACTTTGAATTGTCTTGTACATGAAATGTGATATACAAATAAACTTGCCTTGCCTAAACTGCTCTGTTGTAAGCAACATCACTTTCAAACACTTAACTGAATGAATGGACACTACTTTCAATCTTTTGATTCTTGGTAGAGATGTTATTAAGACAAGTGAAACATAAAGCATTTAGGTTTCTATGATGCCCTCATCTACTGCTAAATACTGCACACTGACTAAATTAAACATACCATTTGCTCTGCTAGTATGCAAATGCAGCATCAGTATTCCATATATAGTTTCCTCCTTTGAGTCCAAGATGATAGATGATATATTACAGCTAAGCAGGTCTTAGACTAATGACACAGCTGCATTACAATACAGACCTTGGTACACAGCTAATATTGTAGATGGGGACAGAACACTCTCACTCAGACACATACACACAAATGCCACCTTGTTTAATCCCTGGGAATCGGCAAAATTTGATTACCATGACTTTTACAAACACACTCCATATGAGAGTAGACAATCCATGCATCAGTGAGGCAGAAGAGGGAGCGGGAAGAAGAGGAAGATAGAGACAAGCAGACACAGAATTACGTGATGCTACAACATGCTGCAGTTTGAGGGCTCTTGATGTGCACTTTTAAATAGAACTGCTCAGATTTCATAATTTCCACTGAAAGTGCAACACACACACAAACACACAGCAAAATGTCTCACCCTATATCAAAGCTAATGTGGAAAAAGAGCATATTTACCAGAATATGTCCCAGGTTAAATCAAGTCAATGTGTAAATTTTTAGGATAATGTTAGTGAAAAATGCTGGTCACAGCATCATGAGACTCATGGTTCTTTCACTGTGCTGATATGATGTACTATGCAGTCAGTTTACCCTTTCAACTCCTGTAACAAAGCGAGATCTCTGAGGAGACAAGTACACAAATCCTTCACATTAAGAACTTAATATTTGCATCTCCTTTCTTCAAAATAAGCAAACAGATGCTAAGCGATAATAAATCAAAGTGCTCTACCACAATCATCTGAAATTGTGCTATTTTGATGTTGTATTTCTGCTTTGAAATTAATAACGTTTAAAATGCTTCAGCTTACAACTACATATTCTTACCAGATTTAATTAAAAAAGGAGCTGCAGCCTACAAGTAGTCATCAGTGGGTTGAAACATATGAGGTCAAGATACTCAGATTCACGAGATCTCATATTAACAAAGTTAACAATTACAACTCACATCAACTTTACAGATCATAAACAAATGTGGTCCACTTTCAACTTTTTTACAAATAGATATGTGTGGTTTGATTGCTTTAACAAAAGCTATTAGAGTTTGGGCATTCTTAATGAAACATTTACTCCTCCTGGACAAGCTGTGAGATAGGTAGTTAATAATGATGTGCGCCAACTTTAAGAGACAACTGCGCATGAAAACCACAAATGTACGCTTATCTAATATATATCCATCAAATTGTGTTCTTTAATAGCGAATTTTATGTTGCACTTCTAAAGTGAGTCATAATCATAATTAGTATCTTTACAAATATGCATTGCAGGGAAAAAACAAAGAAGAATCTGTGGAGAGAAATCCACATCAGGCCAGAAACAGTAAATTTGCAGACAGACTCTACTAAGTGCAGAAATATATCCAGTGAAATGGATGCTGAATTCATACTGAGAGAAAAAAAGTGAGGGCTACACTGAAGTTCAGAAGTTACTGATCCCTTTGTTGTTTTGGTGTAACATAGCTGTATGATATATTTTTTAAAAGGCTCAGCCAAGTAGTCAAAGAGATTTTGGATACATAAAATATCTAAAAATATTTTAAAAGTTGTATAGTTTTGATGGAGTGGGTACAGTTTTATGCTTGCTATTGTAATTCCAGTTCATTATTGCTGACTACACATACTACATACTCTACATACTCCATACACACTGAGAATGAATGAATGAATGAATGAATGAATGAATGAATGAATGAATGAATGAATGAATGAATGAATGAAAGAGAAACTATATAAAAAAGAAAATAATGGGAAAAAAATTATTATTATTACATTATGATATAATACAAAGAAGTTAAAAAAGCAACATAAAATGACTCATGTAAAACTTACACTGTCTTAGTTGTCTACAGATTGCTCACTGCATACTCATAATTTTAGAGTAGACAATTGCTGAATAATTGTGCGTCAGGAGAGTGTCAAATGATGCAAATCTCATGGCCACGTTAGGATTGAGCCATTATTCATGTATATTGAGAAGGATTTACAGATATTTTTTATATAATTCATCCATTCAGTTATTATTTTATACTTTATCAAACTTTTTTTCTACTTCTACCAAACCTAAAATTATCAGCTTGCATTCAAAAACACAAGTGTATGAAATATGTACTGACTTCCGAAATTCTGAACTAGGCATATTCCTTACAAGTCCCTATGCTCCAGTTATTACTGTGGTGTGCAGTGTGGTGTTTTGTTTATAACTCACATTCATGTGGGTATGGAAACATACAGAATTGCCTTGTGGTGCTTAAAAATATATTTGACTCGTGAACACACAGAAAAGCACAAAGTCATCAAAGTTAGATAAAGTCATATAGCTATCAAGGCAAAACTCGATTCTCAGTTCTCAGAAAAGGATAACAAGGATTGTCTGTGTGTGCAAGTACAAACACTCACATACACATATGAATGCTTTATCTGCCTCCAATGAATTAAATCTAATTCACACAAGACTAGGATATTACAGAGGTTCTATGAGGGGACATTTATGGAAACAAAAAGCATTGTCTCTACAAAACAGTCTGGCTTCTTATTAAAGCAGAGTCTGCTGGTCATTCACTTCTTTTTGTTGGGCTTGGATTCAAACAGCAAGTTAAAATTCCTACAGATATACACACACACGCACACACCATACGTAACACCCCCACACTCACAGTAACACATTCTCAGTGTTTAATATATTTCTGTGTCTCCAGTTAACAATATTTTGTGTCAAATTATAGTGGGCAAGATAAATAGTGGGTCTGTGTAACATGGAGAACACAGAGCCAGAGGAAGAGGCAGCATTTCTAGTTGGGTAGGAAGACAGAGGAAAGGAGAAGAGAGGGTAAGAAAGAAGAGGAAAGTCAACACTAAGTCATACCTCAGACACCTGGCTCTCATCGACTAGACTTGCAAAACCTGGTTAATCCCTGTTTCTTGTGAACCCCATACTTGCTGAAATATCTGCTAGACTGAAACTCAGTGAAACACTGATCCCAACAATCCAAGAATCTAAAACCCATGCACACAGACGGGCCCATTTGCAAATAAAAAGCCTACTGGATAATTTTTTTTTTTTTTTTTTTTTTATTGTATCGGTGAACAGAAAAAGTCTGTTTAATTCTTTGAATTGATGACACTGGGTTCATTAAGCCAGTTTGATAAGGCTTTCTGGAATTTGAGTTTAATATTTAAGTCACAACAGACACAAAATTATGTTTGGTGTTAATTGGGCTACACTTGGCTTAGGGAGAGATGTAGAAAAAGACAAAGAGGAGGAGAAAAAGATGGAGGGGGACCGGGGGGGGGGGGGCTGGAGGACTAATTAGTGATTATAACTTGGCACTCTCCAAACATAAAATATTTCTCAACTCAAAAGACAGAAAAATAATTAAAAATAAAGAATAGGAATCAAACACATGGAGTTGTGAAACAACCCTCTGGTCTTGTGTGTGCACATCTGTGCACGTATACACATGTAGGCATGTATGTGTGTGCATGTGTGTATGTGCATGGCTCCTCTTTTTGCCTCGTCATTAAACTGTGCTTTACTTTAGTAAACGGCAGCATCATACGGCTCGATGTCAGTTGCAGAGGTTACAGCCATAGGCAGGCTCTGGGACACACATGCCTACATACACACGGTGACATGGATAAACTAAATATCTTCCCATCATTTATTCTAACAAATGCTGGAGAAACACACCCGTGCCTTTTTGAAAAATAAAACTTTTTGGTAAATTTTGTGTTACTTTTCATCTCATATTTTGCCAACATGATGTGAGTGTGAGCCTCTCACAGTCCTGCGTCTGAGTGTGTAGGACGTTAGAAACTCACATATCAAAGTCATAAATCAAGTTCACCCTTCACCACTGGATAAATGAAACATAGAGGCCTGCACCTGGCTGTCTGCTAACTGCCGCTCTCTGGGTTTTTTTGTCTTTTCATTGTATTTTTTTTCTCACACCTCGGTAAGTGACATCATCCCTCCCTTGTTACTTCTTTAACAGATATTTCTGCCTACACAGAAACACCTCTACATAAAAAGAGAGAACTTAATATATCTGTTTAATGGCTCACAAACAACACTAATAACGTGTATTATAAATTAAAAGTTTTGTTTAGTTGCTCCCACAAGACAAGTGGGTTACTGACTTCTTTACTGGGGAAACACATCTTTTGTCCTCCACCATTGTTGTTCTAATCTCTAATGCACGATTGGTATCTCAAGCACACATACAAACTGTCATGTATTCATTATCGCCTCCAGTTCACTGCAAAATCTTGAATGGTGTTTATGTCACATATGAATCATCGATTATACTATTAGCACAATTACTAACACACAGATACACATATAATCTGTTTCCATGGCAACACCTACAAAAAGCAACACACACAGAGAAAAGAGAGGCAATGGTCTCAAACATGCATTACTTTTGATCCACTTCTCATTCAAGCATGTTGGTGTCATGCAGCTGCACAGCCAGACATGAGCGTGTGTAAATTGTCAACTAGCCTGGTTTCGCACCATATGGCAGCCACCATATCACCGTGTGATGACAACAAGCACTACAAAGAAACATGGCATGTTTCATGGAATAACATATATTAATATTTATTATTAATAATAAATAATACCAGCTTCTCACACAGTTGTTACTGTTGGGCTGAGCAACATGTGGAGAAGAGTCAAACACAGATGGGTCTGTGTGTGATGCACTGGAGTCTGCACCAACCCATCTGAGAGTTGCATCATTTCAATCATAGCAGGAGATGCTCTGAAACTGAAAGCCTTTAAAATCCACATTAATCCACAGTAATATTCACATTAGCACAGTGTCTGTTTGCATGGCTCATAGTTGGATATTAGCTTTCAGTCTGGCTTCTTAAAGTCAGCATGTAAAGGATCGCCACAACAATAATAATACTTTCATCAGCTTCAATCCCAGGACTGCATATTTACAGTAAGTCTTTGTCCACATTCAAAAGAGTTTTAAAGTCTTCTTATTGAAGTTTTTGTTAAAACCAAGAGAGTAATTCCAGATGGGTGAAAAGCATGGGCTCCACCATCAGTCTATCTACCTGAGTGGGGTTTGTTATCTAAAACATGCCCAATGTCTATTACCATGGACAGATACACATACACCCCCAATCTATTATTGAACAAAAGGCTCACGCCTCCACCTCAGCCCTTCAGGGAGGAATCCATCCCTCCATCCCAGAATAATTTCACACATCAGTAGATACACAAAAGAGAGAGAGAAAAAAGAGGAGGAGGACAGAGAGGAGGAGGAGTGAAGGGGACAAAATATGCATGGGGTCACGGCTCAGTGTTTCTGAGAGACCAAAGAGTCATGGGGAGCCATGCGTGACAAAACAGAGATCAGATGATCATACATAATCGTGCACACATACACACATAAACACCTTTGCACAGATATACACATGGGAAAAAAGTCAAATGAAAACTTGTAAAGATTGAGTTTTGGCTTAGTCTGCGTTATTCTCATCCAAACACAGAATGTTAATCTCATAATCTCTTACACTCCTTTTTTCTTATCTGCCCATACGCCCACAAAATCTAAGGATAATTTAAAATGTGTACAATTCATAAGGAGTACAAAACAATATATATTATTCTAATAATTCTATAGATAGAAGATAAAATGTATTTCACACAATCACCTGAAGGTTTCTAAATATATAGTATTTTCAGCGCATTATTTGCTGAAGACACATCGCCACACATGAGCAGACTAGATGGGCCAATACACAAACACAGACACACACTGAGAGGATTGGACTGCCTTGATAAATTGAAAGCTTCAAATGTGACAGCTGACTTGACAGGTGACAGCTGATTGGCCTGAATGCTCCAAATCTAAACATTTCCTGCACTACATTGTATGATGGATGTACAAATAAAAATCTGTAAAGATGTTCTAAAAATTTATGATAAAATTTCTTTGCTTATGATGTAAATTATAGTATTTCTTATAATATTTGCAATGCAGACCGTTTAAAATTTAAATTTTTTTTACAAGAAAAATTAAATTTGTTACAAGTACAAGATAATTTAATGCATTAATATAGAGTTGTGCATAATCCCAAAGACACACTTAAATGTATAGGCAAGAACACATACACAGATTTAAAAAAAAAATACATACAAACGCTACACGTGCAACATTCATACGCATGTCTCCCAAGAAGAAAGTACCAAAAGAAAAAAAAAAGCGGTAGACACAATGGAGTGTTTAAGTATGCAGAAAACTTTATGCCTAGTTGGAAGAGGAGCTTTGAAGGAATCCGCTGAGGGACACCTAACCTCCCCCTGAACTAAGTCTGTAACTCCTCATCAGAGAAAGCCACGTAGAGGAGTGTGTGGTGAATGTGGGTTTGTGATGGGGGTGTAAACAGAGAGAGACACAGAGAGGAATACATGGTAGGTTGCTAAAGACATTGAGGAGACCAGTAGAGAGTGGCAGAGAATGAGGATGGGAAGACAGACAGCAACCAGGTGCTCTGGTCTTTTCCTTGAGCCTTGTGTGCAATTGCTCTTGGTTAAGCTGATGTGTGGAGGTCCCTAACCAACTGTGGTTACGTTGTTTTGAATCACACACACACACACACTGCTTATTCATGTGAACACACTGTTCAGAAGGAGCCATGCTTAACTCCCAGTATGACCTTCATTGAGATGGATTGCATGAAAAATTTAATGACTTTCCTGAGAGAAAAACCACAGGCCAAATCAGCTTTGTATTGCATAATAATGCTGGATCTTGTAATCAATAACACAAACACACAAACACACATCCATAATGGAGTGCACAGCCTGCACATGGAGAAAATGTCTCAGCAGATGCCAACCACATCACAATGGATGGAGCAAACCACCAGTGGAGAGCTGTGCCATGCATAAACAAGAAGCTATTGACGATAAATGTCTGCATCCATTTCCACCCATCAAACATTTTCCAAAGCTAACAGCTTACGTCTGGAACATGTGTCTGAAAAGCTTTTAACACTCTGGAAGTTTAGCTCTGGGTTATCTTTAGTCAGAAATAAAGAGTTGTCTCAAGCTTGCTTGGGCCCCATTTCGTTTCGGCGCAAAACTTCAGTAATCTGTGAATGCTGCAAATATGATGCTAACCTTGCCCCAGGAGAGGGCTGTCTCACCCTAATATTAATGAGTGGTAGCAATGTGCATGTAAAAAATCAAGTTATACAATTTGTATAACTTTGAAGAAACTTTAAAAAGCCTTAAAGATACTCATACTTTCCTTATTCTATAATCAGAAATCATCTGGGTCATTGCTTTTATTCTTATTGTATAATCTTGCTTTTTGCCTAAATATCCTGTGCCCTGGGATCACATTACACACTGCAACAGAACAATTTTTTCTGAGTATAAAATAAAGCAGACAAAAACTATTAGGAATCAAAAAGGTACAAGAAATTTCTTTGGTTGCATAGCAACAACGTTAGATCCACTTAACAATCTTTGTTGTCACAATATCAGACGAAATTGTCAATTTGCAACAATCTGTTTCCAGCTTCATTCTGACATCGCTTTCACTCTAATCGATTTTCTGGCAGCGGCTTTTGATTTCCCTGAACCCATCCTCCTGGATTTATCATCATTTTAGACTGACACAGATACATAGCCATGCCAACATACCTGTTTGGACAGACTTTCAGGAGTGATGTAAAGCAAAGAAAGTTTTACAAGTCCCTCCATTTGATGCTCATTAGCCATGCATCAAGAGTGCCAGGATTTAGCAAACACTGCTCATTTCAATAGCCCTGTCACATTGTACAGCTTCAAATACTAAACAACAGCTTGACAATGGCATTAGTTGAAGCCATGCCGTGAATTGGCTCAACATGTTTACTTCTAATGTACTCACTGGATTGTGTGTTTGTCAAACCCCCACCAAAGAAAAACAAAAAGGAAAAAAAACCTGCTCTTTCATGTCAAATTAATCAGTCAGCTTGATGGAGAGGATGGATTTAAAGGTCTGGCCTTAGTCATCACTTAAAGTTCCTTAAAAGACCGACATGTTGCCATGTCCCAGTGGGAGGAGGCCATATTCGAACAAATATTACCCTTTTTTTTTTTTGTAACTGTTATTTAATTTAGTTGTTTTTTCAATTATATTTTATTTTTTTAAACAGTGACACCCAACAAAGAAAAATGTTCATTTCTGGCCTAATTTCTGTAACTGTGATTAATTGAGACTCCAAAGCCTGTGACTGCATGACCAAACACAGAGCATTCTGTTTTCTTTCTTTCTTTTTTGGTCTAATTTACAGAGAATTTTTGGCCATGAATTTTGCTTACTGATTTTTTTCTTTATTTCCAAGTGTCACCGTTTTAAGATCCACAGTAAAAAGCCTGTTGTGTTTGTTTACCTCCTCTTCATCTCCAAATGTGACATTATTTAGAGATGAGTCACTCACAAAAGAAAAAGACAAAGATGAAATGCAGCTAATTTCACTATCACGGAAATTCCCCTCTTAGTGTGTCTCAATCTCTCTCTCACCTCGTTGGTGTTCCAGCGATGGCGCTCCTTGGGCAGAGAGGAACATTTGGGTAGACACTCCAGCAGCTTCTTAGGAAGGTAGATTTTTAACTGGCCTGGCTCATCTGGAGTGGAAAGAGAGGCAAGGGAGGAAAGCAAAAGTAAGATTAAGCAAGAAGAGGAAAGACATTTAAAATCAGACACAAAAACATTATGAACAGAAAATACCAACTTTCCGAGAGCTGGCTGAAAAAAAAAATCCCAACAAACTTCGGTTATATTAGCCTTCCTAAAGACTTAATTTGACCATAAGCAAGTAAATTAAATTTGTTGTATAAAAAATTGTTCAGCCACATGAAATAATAAGCTTTAATTAATTTTGGTCCATCTTGTACTTCAGGGGGATGTTTATATTTAGTCAGAAATACAGCTGAGGATATTTTTGCATAACAGCAAAAGGAGATGTCAGGACTGAGAGTTTGAATGGCTCTGAGAGGTTGTCACTCTTAATTGTCAGTGTTGATATGTCATCCAGGCAAGTGCTTGAGCAGAAAGCAGTTTTCTTTTCTGGCTCTTGAACCTAGGATTTCTCAGTTGACCGATGAGAGAACGGCAAAGGACTCTTGAATAAGAGATAAAATATCCTCAAGAACCAATTCAAAGTAAAATAGTATCCTATCCAAGCATTTTTTCCCCTCTAATTAATTAAATGTGCCAACTATGTGTTGTTCTTCAATGGCATCGCTTGATAGCCATGTATTGCCAATCAGTGTAAAAGAATAGGTGACAATTGTCCCAAGACTAGTGCCCAGAGGGATAGGTAGAGCTTTTACTTGTGGACATCAGGTGGGGGTGCACCTGGTGTCCACACAGAAACAGAGATGGATTAAAGAGAATCCATTAGCATACATTATCCATGCATTTGGGGTTGAGTTAGTAAAGATAGCGGCCAATCACATGGGCATTTATTATCCCCTTTAAAAGCACCCATCTCCCCACAGTGTTACACAGACAGTTTGTAATAGAGTGGAGAATCCCAGAATAGCTGCTCCTGTGAGGAAACTATTTTTGTAGAGGAGTTGGAGAGTCACAAGCTGAGGGCAGGTGATGTTTAATTCGAGGTTCAAATTATTTCTCTGGACATATTGATGGTCCTGGAGGGCAACAAATCACTATTTTATTTGGAATCAAAGTGAGTCAAGCCACAGCTTGGCAAAAAGCTGTTATGTTTTACTTCACTGGCATCACTTTACTTGAAGAGTGTAGAAAAATGCTATATTTTTTCCATGTTTAAGTCCAGCACTGATTGTGCTGACAACTGCCATCACTATTGCCAACACAACCTAAAGTAATAATAATGTTTTGGAAAGAGCTAGTGACATTCCTATAACAGTAAAACTGCTTAGAGGTGTTGAATTACCAGTAAAAACTACTCTTTGTGTCCCCTTTTCCCACAGCCCAGCATGGTGAATCACCAAAAGATCCAATAAGACCAGGTAAGGTAAAAAAATAAATAAATGTAACTGCACAAAGATAGACCCCTGGTAGGAGCGTGTCCATATCTGAGTGTGTGCCCAACGGGTGTGCTGCTCAGAAGTCAAAGGGAGCAAGCATTAAAAGGTTTTTGATAATCATTTGAGTAGAGGACGTCTATTCATGATTCCCCTAGGAAGACAAGAATTATACTCTACCTAGGGGCTGATGAAAGAGCAAGAGAAAATAGAGGTGGGAGGGTCAGAAGTAACACTGTTTTTAAGGAAAAACATTTTAGGAGAGGAAAAAGATTGAGAACGTAATAACGTGTCAAGGACTAGAGATGTAACAAGGTAAGAGACACAAAAGAGAGATGAACTGTAGAAGAACAGGAGTTAGATTTATGTGCGTGTGCTCGTATAAGGAGGTTTCTGAGCATGTGTGTGTTTGTGTCTGTGGAAAGTGTGTTCAGGCACGTATGCTCCCCCTAATCAATTATGCATTTATTAATAGAAGGCCTGAGAAGACAGAATTTCAAACAGCTGAACTGTGCAGCAGCTTAGTTAAACAGCTGAATGGTGCAGCTTAGTTAAAGCCTAATTTCTTTTTTAGTAGCGCTCCAGCCTCTCTGCTATGAATGCCAATCAGCGTTTAAACCCCACCCCTCCTGGCTATTACCCACTCCCTTACCCTGCTGTTCTAAAGAATTCTCATCAGAGCCTCGCCTTTGAAATGTACCAGAACCACCACATCAAACAAGCCCGTTGCACATGCGCAGGCACACACAAAAACACCAGCAAACACACACTCATGCATGCTCATACATACAAACAGACCAACACATATATGCATGCACAGAGCCTGCTGATCAAAGAGCACACATCACTGTATTTGTCCTGGAGTAGCTCTCCCCCCCCCACCACCACCAATGACCTTGGTTCCATAATCTCTTTCAAAGTTCACCTTCATGGACACGACTGTCATCCTAACTTGTCCTCACATCTGTTCTCCCTGCTGATGAGGAAAGGAGAACCATTGGCAGATTTCTTGAATGCTGATGAGTTTTCACACCCCAAAGAGTTTTAACTTGTATCTTTGACAATCCCAAAAACAGAGAATAGGTCCCAGTTTATAAAAAATGAATAAATAAAAAATAAATAAACGGTAGTGGTGCAATAGTCTTTTTCATTTGTTTCAAATGACTCTCAGTGGAGCTGGTGTGACATGGGGCAAATAAACTTCTCTTGTTCTGACTACCCAGGAAAATGAACCGTACTGGGACACATCTGAATATGGAAATGTAGTGCTGTTCGCATTCACATTTGCTCTTGAAATAATACAGCAGTGTCAATACCTGCCTTACATCAATCGAGCTCCCTCAGCAGTGAGCCACAAACCCGGCTGTACGCAGATCACTTACTGACTTGCAAATTTAGTTTAAAAAAATAGTCAAAAAGTGTGACAAAGCCTGCATGCTAATGTGAAACTGATGGCTCATTAAGTCATATAGAGGTATGTGTGCTAAAAAGTGAAAATACTTCACCAAAGTGAAACACTACTTTGGTAGCATGTCAAACCCCATCATTTAGACTGTAATCACGCAGAAGCGCCGCCTCCATCTGATGAATATTTTACCTCATAAAACTGTCATCTCCATATTTAACACAGAAACAAGCCAATGCCCTTGTGAGATGGCTGTCAGTTAATTATAAAACTCTTCTCAGTAAAAGGGACAAAAAATGCTCCAAATGCAACTCTTAACTCTCCCCTCACTGATATTAGGAGGCATCAGGGGAAATTTTCACATTTTTCCCCCTTTTTCGGAATGAAATTAATGTGACAGAAAGAAAGGCTCATTGCACAGCAGCTAGATAGAGGGATGGGAAGGAGGGCAAGAGGGAGAGTCAGGGCAGGGGGGAAGATAGCGGCGTGGTGGTGGGGGGTGGGGAGGGTGGCATGGCATGGGATGAGCAAGAGTGCAGGAGGAATAGATGAGAAAAAAAGGGAGAGCAGGGAGATGGGGGCGGAGGGGGGTAGAGAGATGGGCGTGCATGCTAATTTTATCATTCTGCTGATAAACTTTCCTCCAGTAATCCTCCGGCTGGGACGTGAGAAAAGATAGGAGACAGGGATAGGCTCATGAAACTTCAGCTTCTATCAAGTCATCTATTCTTTTTTATTCTGTTCTACTTCATATTTAATTGCAATTTTGTATCAATCTTGTTATGTCCCTCCCACCACCATCATTTTTATTTTTATTTTTTTGTTTGTTTGATCCACCTTTATTTTGGCCCTAATTTGTCCCCTATCAGATACACATCTGCCCCATGTCCTTTGGAATCAATAGCCAATCAAAGCAGTCATTGCCCTTATAATCTTACTAACACACCACAGCAACCACACACATGCCAACTACACTCTCGCACACAGACACAACCCCAGATTACACACTCCATCTCACTTCCAGTTTAACAAGGCCCATTGAGGATTATAGATACATAATGCCAAGTGTACAGATTAGGTATGACAATAAACTACTGATAGCCAAAGTAAGCTCTGCCTTCTGTATGGATATGTGTGTATGTGTGCACTAATACTGTACTGGCATGCATGAATAAACATGATGTGTGACAGAGCTGAATTGGAATGGTGTCTCAGCTGACAGAGACAGTGTATGTGTGTGTGTTTGCATGTATGTGTGTTACAGGGCAGATGAGAAGAAGACCTCAGTTCCCACATCACATCATTCTGCCAGAAGGCTTTTATACTTGCTCCCAGAGTCACCCTGCACTACAGACAAATATGCATGTGGCACTTAAACACCCTCACACACACATGCGCACATCAACTGTGTGAAGAGTGTTTGTGTGTCTCTTACTGTTGGCATCAGTGTCATCACTCTTGGGAGGGGTGTGTCCTGTGTAACCAACGGCAATCCTGACCATTCGCTCTGGATTTCTTATCTTCTTCAGTCCTGCAAAGGGAGGAAATAAATAAATAAATAAATAAAATCAAGGAGATAATTAGGCAACACTTCAAATTTTGGTTTCTTTAGCAGATTCATTCCTCATCTTATTCTTCCTCCCCACAAGCCCAGAAACAAAACTCCAAGTGATATACATGGGGGCTGATCCATTTCTGATCCTCTAACTTGAATCCATTGTGTCCCCTGATCGATTGGCCACAGTAGATACGCTGCCTCCATGTGTGTGACTAACTTGTACCCAGCTTTAGTTTCTTTTCTCTCTCATCATTTCTCTGTTTCCCTGACCACTGTTGCTATGATACAAAGTAGACCAACCAATGCAGAGGGAGATGGTCTTCCAGGCTATATGGTGGATGTTGTTCTCATGCCCACTGGTGTACTCTGCTGTTCAGCGCCACACACAGCTGCCAGGGAATGGAAAGAGTGGATGGCTGTCTCCTGGCTTCATCGCCTCAACTCATTTGGCTTTCATTCAGCATGACTGATGCTTGTAAAGCATTACATCCATTCTACTTATAACAGCGCACGGGCAATGGACAAAAATCCCTCACACTGCAAATGTGTGAGTCTATTTGTGTATATCATCTTTTTTATTCATGTGACAGAGTGCTTGCTAAACTGTTCGTGGGTCTTTTGTCTCATCTATAGTTCTTGTCTTTACACGCAATGGGACTCTCAACCCCCTTCTCATTGCCTCTGGCAACACTGCATGCTCACTTGCGTACATGTATGTACATGTTAAACTGCTGTACACCTGAAATATGTCTCAGAAATTGTATGAAACAACTTGTTCATGTTAGCCTAAAATTACCCCTTAGAGAAATCTTGCTCAGCATTGCTCCCTAGTGTTGAGAATTTTAAAAGCTCTCTCTATCATTTCCAATATGACTTTACAGAGAAAATTCAATCAGGTGAGAACAATCCAACGTTAAAAATTATGCTTTTTTTGTTTATAATTTTTCTGTGATGTTTAAGCCCTCAAGAATCTTGAACATGTAGCCTGATGTTGTTTGTTGGCTTTATAGGTTTAATGAGGAGTCAAGAAAATGAAGTTACAGAAATTAACAACCAGATTATGTTTATGACCAAATGTGTAGCACAGAAACTGACAAAAAAAAAAAAAAAAAAAAAAAAATCACTTTGTTGAGCTGGAGGTTTTATTCTCAAACTGACGAGATGAATGAGCAGCAGTCTGAATGAAGCTGCGGTGGTGTGTAATGACGCCAAACCAGAGAGTTAAGTTAAGTGAATAAAAATTTTTAATTAGATTCATACATGACATGACCTAAAACTGACACCTATTTACACCACCCCCTTTACAAGCTAAATGCAGCCAGATTCTCAATCTCAGTGCCTTAGCAACCATAAGCACACATCAACAGCCAATGAACACAAACAACAACACATAAACACAAAAACCCTATTGTTAAACTGGGACTAAAATAATACACAGCTGGTCAGAGAGGTTGCGTGCCTGTCAGAGAATAAACATCTGCACTTCAGTGGTCTATTTTATGCTTAAAGAGACACACAGAGCAGGATAAACACACGCTCGCACGCGCGCACACACATACACACACACAGAGCATCTGAATTCCTTCAGCGTGAAACACTCATCCTCTCTCATCCCCATCCCTTTCATGCTTAACTCATAAACCAGCTACTCAGGGGAAGAGCTGGCAGGCAACGGACGGTGAAAAACTACCCCATCCCGGCTCAGAGCGCACCGATAGGACAACTCTCCTTCTGTTATTTATTTGCTGTCGGTTAACCGTGCTACTCGGAGTCAGTCGCTGGTTCAGCACCAGCCTCGGTGTTTTCGGGACGGGCCAGAGGAGAGGGAAAGCCCTGCCGTTATCTCTGCCCTCCTCTATGCCTCCGTCCCCTCATCGCCTCATCTAAACCCCGAATAACGGGACTGTGCCACCTCAAATAAAAACCATAATTTCTTCTTACCTTCCGGCTTGTTTTCGGCAGCCATTTCCCCTCCGCCGCGCGCCTCATCCCTCCTCCTCCTCCTCTTCCTCCTCCTCCTCCTCCTTGACTCGACCTAGTGGTGGCGGGAGGGGTGGTGGTGGGGAGGACCAAGCGCGTGCACAGAGAGGACAGCTCAAGGAGGTGGGAGGGGCTGAGAAGGAGGGGTGATGGGTGGTGGGGGCGAGCCTGCTGCGATCAGCTAAGCTATTGGTGTAAGAAGTGAGGATTGACAGCGGGGATCCGTGATGGTAACTCACGGAGTTCTCCATCCCCTCTGCCTTTCCTCGTTGGCCACACCCCCATTCCCCCAACCCACCCCCCCTATCTCAAAGTTCCCGTGCATTCTCCCTCGCTCTCTCCCTTTCTTTCTCTCTCTCTCTCTCTCTTTCTCTCTCTCTCTATCTC
>JBAMHW010000003.1:29616632-29628571 GCA_037177495.1 Rhadinocentrus ornatus
AACCAGCCCACAAGAGCACATGTCACTCCACTGCTACTCACTCTTCACTGGCTTCCAGTTGCAGCACGCATCAAATTTAAAGCTCTGCTTCTGGCTTACAAAACAATAACACAAACGGCTCCTGTTTACCATTACTCCTTAATCCAGAGCTACACTCCCACTCGGCATTTACTCTGCCAGTGAAAGACGTCTAGTGCTCCCACCACAACGCGGCGCAAAATCTGTAGCTAGACTCTTCTCCTCTGTTGTTTCCCAGTGGTAGAACGATCTACCACACTCCTTCAGATCCGTTGAGTCTTTATTCACTTTTAGGAGCAAACTAAAGACTCACTTGTTTAAGGAGCATTTCCACACTTAGCTTAACTCTTCTACTCGTTTGAATGACTTAGAAAGATTGGTCGAGCTCTTTGGCTCAACTCAGTACTGAATATGCTGCATGCACTTATGCCCAAGATGATATTGTGTGATGAAATTGCGATCTTGTATTTAAACAAAAAAAAAAAACTGCGTCTGGCACTACATGACAGCACCTGGGTCCAACTGGACTCACAGCAGTCTGACTACTAATTAATTATGATGTCCCACCCTGTTCGAATTCTTGCTTGTGTGTTCTTACTCTCAGATGTAAGTCGCTTTGGATAAAAGCGTCTGCCAAATGACTGTAGAATAGAATAGAATAAAATAGAAGAGAATATCTGTAAGTCCCCTTGAAACCAAATTGGATGTTGACATGTTTTGTTCAGCACTGTGTTACCTGTGCTCTAATATCTGGACCAATACTGACAAATAAGCTGCAGGTATTCTAAATACTGTTTTAGTCATTTCTTTTGTACAAATTTTGAACAAGGGGTTTCTCATCCTGCACTCAGAGGCGGATACTACTTTTGCATCCAATGATGGGCTTTGTTTAATTTTTGGGACCCTCTTGTATGACCACAGATATGATAACACGTAGAGGCCCCTAAGCCACTGAGAGGGAGCCAGGACCCCTCCCAGAAGGTCATGAGATTATTTCTGTTGGCTACATTACCATGTAGAAGAAAAATGTTGAAAACCACTTGTATACACAGCTAGCCTAATTTCTTATTTTTGTATACAGCTTTTTCCACTACTATGCCATGAAATGTTCTTGTTGGTAACACACATATGTAATTACTGTATACCAGTTTGTTTTAAAGATTACATATTTTGATGTGACTCAAATACCTTCAGGTTATTAAATAGTCAAAGAAATGATATGAAATTATTTATTTCACCATCTTCACTACCAGGACTGGTCCTGTAAACTACATTGGTCTTGTTCTGAAGCAGCTTCCAAGTTCAATTTCTCTGCTGGTCTTTGTTCAGTTTACTATTCCTCCCTTTTCAGAACTGGCTGGTTTGGCACTGTGGTAGAATATGGAGCAGAGAGGAAGATTAGCCGACACAGTATTCTGTCAGCCACTGTCAGCATCGGTGTCCCGCAGGGAGTCACACTCAAGATCAAGTACGGGCCACCCCTAGATATGACCTCACTCTTCTGTATGTCGTCATGTGGTTGTCTAATAAATGTGTGCTGGGGTTTCTGTGCAGGTTGGCACGTGCCAGTCAAACATACCTGTTTCCAGTCCACCTGACAGATCAGCTGCTGCCCAGTGCTGTCTTTTATGCCACTGCGGGGCCTCTGCTGGTGTACATGGCCGTCCACAGATTAATCATCATCCCATACACACAAGCTCAGAAAGAGCAGTGAGTTCAAGTCCTCTACCTCAGTCAGCATCACACTTTGGTCTAGAAAGTTTCAGCTTCAAGTTTATTTCCAGCCATGATAAAAAGTCATCACTGTTCAAACATTATTTTAAGAGAGGAATTTTTCTTACCAGAATAATGAAGATCGCTATAAATGTTTTTATTTATGTTATCTCAGCACACTGACTGAATGTTAGATCACACACCCTTGTCAGGTGAATAAAAGCAACCCCAGATCTCTGATTTGAGCAAACATTTTTGAGATGGATGTTGAGGCATCATTTTCACACTTAGCTCTCATCAAAGAGAGCCTCCACACTGAATCCCAGTGGGTGGTTGTTGATGTTTGTTTTGTTTGTCTCTGTGACTCTCAGAGAGCTGGAGCTGCAGAGAAAGAGCTCTGCCACAGACATCGCCAAAAAGAAGCAGGAGGCAGAGTCTGCTGTGAGTACTCGCATGCAGAAACACATTTATTGTGTGTGAGGCATAATTGATCATTGTCTATAAGTTCAGCTTTACACATTATGAACTCATGACCAAATCTCAACAATCCCATCATTTTCTGCTCTCCACCCCACTCCTTCTTTTCCTTTCTCCCTTGGCTCCTCTGCAGGTTTTGCTGATGCAGGAGTCTGTGAAGAGAATCATAGAAGCAGAGGAATCCAAAATGGGTGAGGACACATGCACACATACACATATAGAGGAGAAACTGAGGGTTTTTTAGTTTGTAGCCAGTCAAAAATAAAATTCCAAATGCATAATTTGACTACATGTATCTTTATCGCTGTCAACTCTGCAGTACTATGTATTTTGCAGCAGAGGATTCAGTTGACCACCATCATCCTCTGCTGTGAAGCAAGTCATGATAGTGTTATAGAATCCCTTTGGGTTAAATGTCAATGCCCATTGACTAAAATCAACACTATGTCTTCAGCATCCTGATTAATTTCACATTATGTTCATTTTGATGATTATTTAAAGTTGTGTTTATCTCTGGATCGCACCACCCTCAGATACTTAAAGTGTCAACATAGCGATCTGAGAATGCTTGTAATGTAGCCATGCAAAAGCACTTTATAACTACAAAGTAAATGTATTTTGTATTCTGTGAAATATTTGTGTGTTTAGTTTGCTGTCTGTCTTCTTAGATTTGGGATCATATTTCACATCTATAACATAGCCTGAAAGTTAGTTAAGTCAGTGAAAACTGGTGCCTGTGTTTGACCTAAAATATTTTTCATAAAAGTCCTAAAAGTATATACGTATATCAGTATTAAAATCATTAAATAAGACATAGTAAGATGCAATCAAACATCTGAAAATTCACTGGTTCTTTATGTGTTCAGAACACTAACGCAATATAACACATCTTTGTGATTAACAGATAGTTTGATGGTGAAATTAGTTTAATCAGTAGGCAGTGTCATGTCACAAACACAAGAGATTATTGAGGACCCCACAAAACAAGCTATTGTTCAGCAGACTGCCACTCTGCTGAAAATGGGAAAAATTGAAAACAATACAGCCTGTTTTGTGTTTTGAACCAATAAGGATCACTCTAAGAGCAAAATGTGTAATATCCTGCAGCGTCTCAAAGGAAAACATGACTAAGTAACTAAAGGTTAATATTGATCTTCATAAGAGAAAACACTAAATAATATAATATGCATGTGCAGAGCTGTACAGAAAAAATCACAGCTGCCTTATAAAAAAAACAACCTTTCTGTCTTCATTTTGTTTCAAATTTAAACAGAAAATAGTTTTGTGACCAAATCAGAACAAAATAAAACATAAATTTTGGAGAATAGGAGAAAATTCTAACATTTCAGCATAAGAATTATTTAACAACTGTGGAACATGGTTGTGATAGTATCATGGTATGGGCTTGTTTTAATTACACTGTGAATATATGTATATAAACACACACACACACACTCACAGAACTAAAGTTGTATAAAGACACAAATGATGAACATGCTGTACCTATGTAGGTCTGATCATCCTGAATGCCTGGTATGGAAAGTTTGTGTCAGACACCAGCCAAAAGAAGGAGAAAGCCAAGGTGATTGATGTGACTGTGCCACTGCAGTGCCTGGTCAAAGACTCCAAGCTCATCCTCACCGAGGCCTCTAAGGTAAGTCTGATCCAAATGGCTGTGTGTTTTTAAGTATTTGTAAATCTACATGTGCAGAATTTATATTGTTGGTTTCTGTATGAGCAGGCAGGTTTGCCGGGCTTCTACGACCCCTGCGTAGGAGAGGAAAAGAGCCTAAAATTACTTTATCAGTTCAGAGGTGTGATGCATCAAGTCATCTCTGCAGACTCTGAGCCACTACGGATACCCAAGCAATGTTAGTATGCAGCCACTTTACTAAAGACTCGTGGAGCTGCACACTAATTACAGCTTTACTGAAGCTTGCAGTCTACGCTTGTCCACACATTCAAATTGTATATTTTTTTCTTTTTGTCTTGTCAGCTCACCGAATTGAGTCAGAGTCCTAGGAGCCCACTGCTGTTGGAGTACCAGCAGGCAAATACAGATAAAACAGACTTCCTGTATGCAGACAAACCCAAGACTGGGAGGGACTCTTCAGATATAAGTTTGTTTCTCTCCAGTGGCCCTCCTCCTGTCATGGTATTAGTGAATCTGTTTCACAAATCTCTCCACTCCTTCCTTTCCTGAAGGCTAGTTCTCAGGTCCACAGAGTACAGGAGTCAGCTCTGAATTTCCCTCGTTGGCTTCACCTGACAGAGATGCTCACACATCTACCTGCTGCTGGAGATCAGACACTGGCCCAGAACACAGTTTTTTCTGTATGCACTACACAGAGGGGGACTGTTCCTCAGATGTGGTGAAGGGTTCCCTCAGTAATCAATTAAATGTGTACATTTCCTGATATTCATTAAGTCAGGTGGATACAAGAGAGCTGTAATTTTACCCCATATCATCGTATCTTTTTTCTTTTTTTCCTAAATGTGTATCCGGTAGTTTAACTATAACTTGGTCATTGCATTAAGTCATGCAAATGTTTCTGGGAACACTGTGCAGGACCTCGTGTCAGTAAGAGAAATGAACTCCTCCTCATTTGTTCTTTAATTCAGTGACATGTATGCTGCTCAGTGCAGTGCCAGTCAGCAAGTGTAAACTGGTGCTCAAAACTTGTATCTGTGAAAGTTGGGATATGGAATTGAGGGATTACACAAGGAGCAAAAGGGAGAGTTGTCTTAGTAATCCTGCTAAGAATTTTACCACATAAGATATTTGATATCTCCTTCTAGGCTTTGATTGAAATGGAGAAATCCCACTTGGATTTTATTTGCATCAGTGTTTATTGATCATGTATGTGCAGCTGCAGCCAAACAGAATTTTCTGTAATGATTTTTGATTCAATGAAGGTTGCAGCTTGTACTTGGCGGGTGTGTATCTGGCTGGTATGGACTTTAAACTTTTAAAAATGAGATATATTTTAATGTTGATTACTTTGTTGTGGGGATGCATCTTGCAGAGGGTGAATCTCAACACTTTGCCCTGTGTAGCTTCTCTGCTGTGGAGCCTCAATTAAAGTTTTATGGATTATGATACATTTACATGTTAATTTTAATATTAGAATGAATGTTAAGTTTGCACAACAGCCCAGTTGCCATAGCTTTTACTCCAATACTAGTATCCATCTCTTGAGTCGCAGAGGGGTTTTAATGCTTTTAGTGTTCATTTACCCATTGATTAGCCTCTGCTGTAACTAGTCTTTCAGCAGAACTGTGAGGCAGACAGAAAAAATTCAATAACCTACAGGACTCTTTAACTGTTGATCAACAAGTGTTGTAGTACTGAAGTCCCTAACATTTACAAAGCGACTCTTAACTAAGCCCCTGTTTAATTAGATCAGTGTCAGTAATTATATTGTTTTAACTCTTGATCTATTCACTGGGATAAGTTAGTTAGTTAGATTAGTAATATGTTAGGGGAAAATCTGACACACTAATTAAAGCACCAAACTAGAAAATAAACTACAAGGTAATATTTTACACAAATAGTGCATCATTATAGGCCAATTGTCATCAAAATGATCTTGAAGCCTCTAATTGTAACTGTACACATTCACTGGAAAGGATTGAAGTTGGATGCATAATAAAAATGATCCTGTGTTGGGTTGAGTTCTATACTGCAGCAGTTTGCACAGTGTGTTTCTTGTATTTGTTTTATCTTTGTTTTAAGTGTGCTGTAAAGTGTTTGGACAGGTCATTTGGTCACTTCTGCGCTGGTGCCACCATGACGTGTGCAGAGAGACTACTTGCTGTTACATTCCAACACCATCCTCCCAACTGACTCGTATTATGTAAATGTTAATGTATGGTTGGAAAGAGCCTGTATTCTGTCCTGTAATGAAAATAAAAGATTAAAATCCACAAGAAGCAATGTACAACTGACCAGTCATTATACACAAAAAAAGAAGAAAAAAAATCAGGTTAAAATGGTAACTCTTTATTTACAATAGTTTACAATAGTTTCACAGAAACAGTTTGTACAACAGTACAGACGCTTTCTCAGTGAGGGGATAGGACAACCCAGGATCAGAATAAACAACCTGTGTCACAATGAGCATTGTTAACAAAGAGTATATTCATGTTTCAAAGACGCAGACACAAAATATGAATGTGCCTAAAGATGTCTTGAGATTCTCTTTCACTGCTTCTGAGAAATGTCCAATTGTGTTTTTCTTGTCTTAAAACGTCTTAAAAACATCAACCTTAGTGACTGCTGGTACAAACTAGTTAACCAACATTTGTAAATAGCAGAAGACAAGAGTGCACAAATAAGCTTAGCTTTTCTTGTGTTCAAAAACTAAACATTCATCGTGTGTGTTAGTCGTTCCCCGGTCAATGAATTGAGTCTGCATTGTAAAACCCCATCTTAGACGAACATCCGAGGTTCTGTGTCCAAAATCTGTCACTTTACAGTATGGCTTTTATATAATCAGAAACAATACGTCGCCTACACAGACAAGTAAAAACGGCAGATGGCACATGTAAAACAAAGCTTAAACTCTTTAATCCTAATTGAAGCAAGGTTTAAAAGAAAAAAAAAGTCGTTAAAAATTTTCCCTTAAACTTGCTTCATAAATAAATGAATACTGCTATGAAAATGAAGTAAGAGACCGAGCGATCCCACTCTGATCTGACCCTTCAGAAACAGAATAAACTGACTGCTCCCACTTTGCAGATATCTTTTTCTACGTCTTACTATAGACCAAAACCACGGAGCTTGGATGAGGCAACTCATAGCAGCACATGCATCGCTAACTCACTCAGACCCACACACTCACATGCATATTTTCTTTGGAGAATTTCTCTTCCAATACTACTCCAATTAGGACAGGTTTGTTGTTGTTTTTTCTGTCAATACTTGAACAGGACGGCCTTAAGGTTCCCTTTTAGAAACATATTTGCCTTGAAAAACTTTGTCAACGTGAAACAGTCATGAAGACACTGTCCAATCCTTTCATGACATTCTGCAAAAACATAGAAGAAAGGAAAATGAAAGCACCCGTACTCAGAAAGTTTTTTTCTGATTCCTGCTGATTATGTGTCTTTTAAGAACTGTTACATGACTGTTTAACAAAAAACAAAAACTGGCTAACTATGAACACTAAACACTTTAAGAACCTGTAAAAGTCCATTTATAGTTGACTTATATGTTGATTGTAAAGAAATCGCTGAGGTTGGAAGACAGCTTGTGAACTAGAGGGGAGAACAAGCACTTGGTACAGAAAATTTGGGCTTTTAGTCTCATGATATTCTTTCAAAATGTCTTAAATTAAAAATGAAAAGCAAACAGATGAAGCAGATGCATACTGTTTTTTTATCCTACATCTTTGTTCTACTGGATTATACCTCAGCTTAATACTATAGCACCGTCTGAAGCAATTAACACAAGGCTTTACTAGTTTTAAATGGTTAATTGTGTAACATTTATAGAGGCATCCTAAAGAAATCAAATCCAGTTTAGAAAGACATATGCATATCTGTGACCAAAGTGTGATGGATTTTTTTTTTAAGTGAGAAAAAAGTGCAAACCATCTTTCCCACAAATCCCAGCATGCACCATGGTGGATGGCAGTTGTGAAGGTTTTCTCTCTATATGGCAGTTCAAATGTTTCCAGTGTTCACGAGAGACACAGTCTCAACAGCAGCAGTTTGCTGCTAATGCTAACGTAATCTACAGACAGATATCCATTCAGTGATTGCTTTACGCACAGAGTCTGTAGGAAGCAGAACCAAACCCTAGAAAATCTAAAACAGCACTTAAACTGTTTTTATATGGGATAAGGGCTTGGGAATAGGTCCACCAATGTGTTCATAGAAAACATGGGTTCATGGCTGACCACAAAAGACAGAGACCAAAGGGTGCAACACCTGATTTTGAGGAGGGGTCAATCCAGCAGGTGCTGGGGGAGGCAGGAGCAAAATGGGGTCAGAATTTAAGATTTGTCCTGGGGTCAGTCTAGCAGATGTTTGCGTGAGCCAACACGAGAGCGGTGGGACCGACGGGTGTCCAGGGGTCCGTGTGTCTCTCGGCAGCTCTGGCACACATATGTCTCTGGAACGTGGCTCTTGCGGATCTTGGCGCATGACAGGTGGATCCAGGTGTTACACTTGTTACATTCAATCATGGCTCGGCCCGCAAAAGGTTTCATGCAGAAACATGTCACCAGGTCCCACGAGTCGTCATCTGAGAAGACGGCATGCAATAAGTGTTTTGTTTTATGCAACCATGAGACATTTTACATGTTGGCATTAGCAGTGTAGAACTTACCCGAGTCTACCATTATGTCCTCATCCTCTCCTGAGCCATCCTCATCTCTGAATACCACCTGCTTTCCCTGGCGGAACACGGTTCGGTTTCCTGAAAAGCCCTCCACCTTTTGTATCTTTACCACTCCTTCTTCCAGGTCTCTACCTTCCCAGTGTTGACGCTCATCCTTAGGCTCCTCCTTGGGCTCTTTTTTGCAAGGGGATGGGCTGGGCAGGCACTGGGGGTGGAGGGGAATGCTGAGCTCATCTTCAGGCTCTTCCTTGATCATTCGGCCACCAAAAGAAAGAGGCGACTCCAGCTCTGGCTCTGCTGAGTGGGCCTGCTGTTCCCCGCTTTCCTCAATGGACCGATGTTCCCTTTCCTTTCTCCTCTTCTTCTTCTTCAGCTTGTCAGCTTTCCTGTGGTCATCTAGATGCAAGGTGGTGATTGTGTGCTACAGAGAAAATAGAATAGAAAATTAAGCCATTGGTCTCGTTTCTGTAGATGACTATTACAATGTCATTTCATACAATGATATGACATTAGTTTAGCTTACATCTCTTCTGGTGTGGCTGGACAACATAGGTCCTGGCTGAGGACGTTTCCTGCTCCTGTCTTGGGGGACCTTTGTAGGACGCTGGGGGCAGGAGGTTGGGGGTCCAGGAGTCCAGCCATCACTGTCAGCTGTGCTGCCTGTACTATTAGGGGGGCTGGAACTACTGCGCAGTGGAGAGTCCTTTAAAAACAAATATTAAATGCCGACATAAGTGATAGCAAACTAACATCAGAAGACAAAAACAGGTGATTAACAAGTGTTGCTGAATAATTTGCTCTGACAAAAAGAAACCACACCTAAATAAAGGGGTGTCACACTATTTTGGTTTCAAAGAGGATTACACTTAGCAATTATAAGATTTTTTTTAACTGCATGTTATCCAAAACCATGACAGAAGTGCATACATGCTTTATATTTAGTTACATATTTTGATCAGGGGTAACTTCCCATACAACAGAGGGGTTTTAGTTAAGCAGGTGAAAAGCAACAGTGTACTGTAGGTTGTGATGGCTTTAACTGACAGTCAGGAAATAAGGAAAACTGCAAACTTGGTAAGAGGCAAGTCGTGCATTAAATCAATAACAGTCTATGTTCCTAGTACAGAGCATGCAAAGCTAAAATACACACAAAGAAACTACAGAGACAAAAGAATCTGTTTAAGTTAATCTCATTGTGTGAGACTATCTCCTTCCCTGCACCCAAACAGAAGATTAAATTAGCAAAGGAAAGATTACGTCTCATATCCACTTTTACTGAATCAACACAACTGAAGAACATAAAAAAAGAGGTGATTTACTAGTTTGGCAGGAAAAACAGCAGCTGTAATAAATATTACAACATAAACTACAATTGATCCATTGATAAGACAGCTTGAATGTCAGTTACAGTTTACTTGCAGGAATATCTTTCACTATTTCAACTTATATGACCAATCAACGTGTCAATCTTTTTTTTCTTCATGGAGGTCAATAATTATTATTGGATGTTTTCTTAATTTTATGTATTCATTAATTTATCTAAAACATATTGATTCCCTCAAATTCAGAGTTGGTTATCAATATCCTTCCTTTTTAATGGAAGTCAAGGATTTTTCTACTTTACCAGGATCTTTTGTTGTTGTTTGCATGAGAAAGTAAGCATATGAGTCTGCATACGAGGTGTAACGCACGCGATTAAAACAAACGCATCAACATAAAAATAAATAGATCAAATAAAACAAAAAAGAAGAAGAAGCAACAGATTAGCCGAACAGCATGTGGAGCTGTCTGTGCAGGCACAGACCGCCACCTTTGCTTACCTCCTGCGGGTATGGTATATAACCGGCATAGGCCAAAACAAAAGTGCAAAACTTGTTAAAATCTTCAACCGTCCTCCTTCTCCGGTACGGCGGGCTGAAGCCCTGAAAAAAAGAAGACATGTCATGTCGTTGAAACCTCCATCAAACCTGCACACCCCGACATGGCGATGAAATTAACAACTGACCACCGCACACCCACACTCTGCAAACTGCTACGCACATTTGGCTCGGTGCCACGTAGTAAGATTCAAACAAAAATGTAATTAAAATGGCTGACAAACATAAACAAAAGTTGGATGGATAAATTAGCACATTTCTCTTTAGACTCGCAAGCAAGCGTTCTAACCAACCCCCACCAATGAAGCCAATTACAAACGACAGCTAGTGTTAGCTAATAGGCTAGTGGTAACTGCAAATAAGTAACCAGCTAATGCTAAGGGGCTAGTGATGGACTGTCAGAGAAAACGGAGAAGTAACACAATAATTACATATTACTTATCAGTGCCACTAAGTTATAAAAGCACCAATGCCAGTCGCCTGTTAACTGACTATAAAGGCAGATGGTATGAATATGACAGCTGGTCAGAATTGTGTTAGCATGCTCTGCTATGGTGATGGAATTTGTTCTTTTAGATTACACTCAATGCTTTGACATTTTACAAAGTAGCCTACCATCTGAAATAACACTGATGACAAATACTAAAATACAAAGTAACGTTTTAGTTGCGCGAAATGGCATTTCGTTATAAGAACGTCTGAATGTGTAACTTGCCAAATTTTTCTGTATGTTGGCGAAAATTATGTCAACATTAGCAAGCTCTGCTAACGCTAACTCAGCAGTTGCTACACCGTGCGGTGACGGACCTCCATCAAGTTGACGTCTGCTAAAACCGCTAGCCATGGATGCAAAGTTCTCATTGTAACAGCTATATATAACACTCACCTCTGACTGAAAGGCATGAGATGTCGATGGGTTTATGTCACCCATCTTTACCGAGTACCCGACCACCTGACGTGTTGTCAATACACCGTGAGGCTACAAAAGCGTGCTATCCGGTGGGACCGTAAACACCGAGGTTATTTAGCTTTTGCTCGCTAGATGCCTATTGCTAACGTCAACGTTACCTGTACTAAAACTCGAAGCAACAGTGTTAACTTAGTGTGCCATCAACAGCATTACTTGCACTCGTGACAATCAAGTAATTACTCTGCACAAAGTTGCTGAACGCGACTAATCGTTACTAATCTGTTTCCATCGAGCTATCCAGCAACGTCTCCGATTCATCCAGTTTACTAACTGTTCACTTGCGCGATTCCCTTCGGCTGTCACTCGCTCGCCGCCTGTCTCTTCTTCTTCAAGTAAATTATTTTAGCTAGTTAAGGACAAAGTATTATATCGCCCTCTTTTGGAATGCTTCGTTGCATTCAACGACGCTTGGAAGTCCCGAGCACAAGGCTTGGATTAGAAGTCCGTCTTGCGAGAACAGCGATGGATGGATGGATGGATGGATGGATGGATGGATGGATGGATAGATAGATAGATAGATAGATAGATAGATAGATAG
>JBAMHW010000003.1:29628671-29642980 GCA_037177495.1 Rhadinocentrus ornatus
ATAGATAGATAGATAGATAGATAGATAGATAGATAGATAGATAGATAGATAGATAGATAGATAGATAGATAGATGAAAAAAATTAATGTTTTTAATTTTATTTGCAATGCAAATGGGTAATAAACATTTTTAGTAGGCGTTGTTATAGAACTCTAAAGTCTATGTCAGTGGTTCCCAACCTTGTGTCTGAGACCCCCCAACGAGCACAAAGGGTCTCTAAAGCTTTGAACATTAGAGCCTTAGTGATTAATATCCACACATTGTCCCTAAAACTAAAAGGGAGGCTTTATATTTTATTATATTATTATTAATTTAACTTTAGCTTTTATCAAAGGACAGTACACGGCCAGAAGACATTATGGTGAGAATCTCACTTTTGAAAACATAACATCAAGCTTAGTTACAGCATGGGGTGGGTTAGGGGGTCCCTAGCTTTTTAGTATTTGCATGAAGGGGGTCCCCACGGAAAATTGTTTGGGAACCTGTTAGGGAAATTCCTCCCAACACAAGTACGACAAAGATAAACCTTTTGACCCAAGAAAGAACACAGAGCATTACTTTTCGTATGAAATCATACGAATCATTTGTGAGAGCAGCCTGCATTATTTCATGTATACAATTTTACTTGCAAGGAGTCTACATTTCAGATTTTTCCATTACTCAATCACAAACACACAGTCACACCTACTAATGTTTCATTCCCGTGTCTGTCCTCCTCACCTGACTGTCTCTCAGTGCATTTTACTTGGAAGTTTTTTCTAACTTATCTAAAACGCTGCTGCTAGATTTTTTAACCAGGACTAAGAAATCTGAACACATCACACCAGTTTTGAAATCTTTACACTAGCTTCCAGTCAGTCAGAGAATAGATTTTAAACCCTTCTGGTTGTTTTCAAATCCAAGAACCGTTTAGCCCTGGAATACATCTGTGATATGTTCAGAGAATATTAACCTAACAGAGCTCTTAGATCCAACGATTCTGGTCAATTAGTCCAGACTAAACACGGAGAAGCAGCATTTAGCTGTTATGCTGCAAACAAGTGGAACAAACTGCCAGTGGGGATTAAACTTTCACCAAACGTAGACATTTTTAAATCCAGGTTAAAAAAATTTCTTTTCTCATGCGCCTATGAATAAATTCTGCACGGTAACTTTTTAACTTCTCTTTTTAATAATTTTAATGTAATTTATGATTTTATTTTGATTCTTGCTATTTGTTGCTGCCTTTTACTATTTCTCAATATCTGTAATGCTTTTGTTTTATGTAAAGCACTTTAAATTGTCCTGTACATGAAATGTGCTATACAAATAAACTGCCTTGCATTGCCTTACTTAAATTCACATGAATTTATACATTAGATTAAATTAAATTAGATTAAATTTCTATTTGTATGTTTCACATTTATTTGACAAATCACAAAAAAGAGGATTTAATTTTTTTTTAGAAAGTCTATTACAACCATATTATTATTATTATTATTTATATTATTTATTGTTCCATTTGCAGTTGTTTGGAAGCAGCATTAACAGTCAGGTTAGCAAATGGAAGCAGATGGAACATAACGCTGTTAATTTATTAACATAGCAGGTCTTTGTAATAAAAAATATAATCTGAGTAATGTGGGGCTTGGGCCCCTGTAGAGCCCTGTGTCTAGCAACGCCCCTGCCCTCACAGTCTCTGTAGGCATAACTTATTGATCACGAAAGTCTTTTTTTCAGACTCAACAGCTAGATCCAGAATAAACTCAGCGGTCAGCAATGTGGCTGACATTTATTACTGCACATCTGAACTAAACACGAAACCTTGGTTTTAGGATTACAAGAACTCCTGTTGTTTAAACATCAATACAAAAACTTCTTCAAAATCTAGCAGCAGGCAGGCATAAATCACTTCCCCAAAAACCAGTATCACTGCTACACGTACAGAATCCACCAGCTCTACGTTTTCTCCCTCTGATAGTACCTGATATTACTTGATATTACCTGCCTGCAGTGCCAAAAGACTCGTCTGTCTCCGCCCTGCACCTGTCCTCCTCATCTCCTCTTTATTTCATCTCATCACCTCTGCTTCTGTGTTCTGGTAGATTCTCTGATGTTTAATGAAGTTTGTTGGCTTCACTCACACATCAAACTGCGCATCGTTGCTGTTTGTGAAGCTGAAATATCTCCACTCATCACTGCGTGTTGGACTGATCACTGAGCAGTGGATGAACCGCGCTGCTGCGACGCGACACTGGGTCTTTTTACATTTGCCTACAGGCAGAAGTAGTAATTCCTACATATCCTGAAAGTTTAGTTGTATAAATGCTGGTATAGGATGATATTTCGCTATTGCTCCGCACATCGCTAATATTTATTATTCTACTTATCATGTCGTAGGCCCGTTCCTGCTTATTTATTTATTTGTTTGTTTTAACCGGGATACCGGTGTTCTGTCAGTTTAGCGAATAATGCGGCCCCAGAAGTCCAGCAGCGACGAGATCTTTTCATGGCTGTGGTTGTGACTACTGCTAAGAATGGCTGCTGCTACTCTCGGAATGGTTGCGACCATGGTCGGAGTGGTTGCAACTAGTAATGGGATGTTCGTCTCTTTTCAGAGAGCCGGCTCTTTTGGCTCGGCTTCCAAAGAAGATCCGGTTCTTTTGGCTCCCGAACGGCTCTTAATTTAGCATCCTTTTTAGCCCTATAATTTACCTTAACTTTGCAAAAATTGATGAATTGTGTTTTGAAAACATGTTTGTGTTCAGCATTTTTACAAGAAGCCTCATATTTGCTATCTTTTAAGCATTTATTCTGATACAAAACCACTTACTTGTGTTTACTATTTCAACAAAAATCTTATATTGCACAAATGGACAAAAAACAGCTAACAAATTCACAAAACAGAACGAGAACCAAATTCATAAAAGCAGCATTGTCCTCTTTGCAGGTTGGCATTCAGAAAAACAAGCTGCCTCATCTTGGATGGGCTGATCTGGTTTCTCCTCTGTGTGACAAGGGTTTAATGACATGATTCACGCACTCACATACTCTCCTCACGGCTGTCTCTTGTCTCACACAATGTATTGCCATCTACCCCTCCCCCCTCTTTTCACAAAAGAACTTAATTTATTTTTATCGCAAATACAAATCTATTTTACAGCCATGCAAATCCTTTTCAGCACATTTGCAAACTTTATTTTTTCAGGCAGATTGTTTTTACAGGGTGACAAGCTGGATTTACAGATGTAAACTCTGAAATTATGTGCAAACATTTATGTACAACTGCAAAATCTTTATGACTTAATTTTGAGCCCATACAAGTAAGCAACTACACAAAAGAAAACATGCCCAAAACCTGCAAGTGACTTCACAGAAAAACAAGCCCAACAAGCAGACTTTGCAACACCAGCTGCATTTCCAATACAGTATTTTGCAAAATAAAAGCAATATTTCTAGAGTTTCAACAAAGTGCAGTTACGGTTTGCAGGCGTTTCCTTTGAATGGTGTTTAGTGCATTAGCCGTTTTTCTTGTAAAATCAAAAAACACTTGCGATATACTTTTCTGTCGACACATCTGAAAAACCACCTCATGAGATTGTAAAAAACCTTTTAGCAAGGTTTTTCGAAATGTAGGTAGGTGTTTCCATTATCGTTTTTTTCATTGTGATTTTTAGGTTTTGCCAGGATAAGAAGAATTTTGGAATCTTCAATTTAATTTGCTCATCATTTTTGTTCAACCTTTTTGCCTTCTTTTTTTTATTTCTGTTCTTAAAAGATTTAGTGATGGAAAATAAAGTTAACTGCTAAAATGAGAACTTCTAAGTCAATTTCTTAAAATTACTAGTGTGATGGTGTCAACAAAATACTTGATTAATCCCAAAAAGTAATTTCAGTGTTGTAACAGGGTGTTTGTTTTTGTTAAGGAAACAATTATGATGATGATGAATTACTTAATCCAGATGACGATGGCTACTGGCTGTAATGATCTCTTATACTTTTCTGCGTTCAATTAAGCCTGAAGAAGACTGATTGAACATACTGTTTCCTCACAGTGTTGTGTAGAGGGTGAGCACTTGTTCTTCATGTCCAACAGCTTATGCAGTATTTTCCTCTGGACAGTCACATCTCCCTTAGCTCCAGAACTAATCGGTTTGATCACTTTCTTTAGGGCTCAGGTTCTGGTTCTGCTGCCCCAGCAGATGCTGGAAAGCAATTTGCGCTTTCTACAACAGACTTACAGAAGACATAAAACAATCAGACATCAAATGATTTTAGCGTCCTTAAGAAGTACGCTTAGTTCTTTCCTCTAGACTACCCTAGGCTACTCAGTTTTGGCCCACAAGGGACACAGCTTTGCAGGTTTTCAATGTCTCCCTATGGCAACACACCAGACTCAAATTCAGTGGGTCCAACAGCCTATGAGTTCTGCCCAATGACTCATTAATTTCAGTGAGCTGTTTTGGAGCAGGGAATCCAGGGAGGTATCTTCCTGAAATTTATGGAGCTTCTCACAACAAAGTAGCTGAATTTTGGTAAAAGCACGTGATAAATTAAAGAACATGATCCTCAAAGTGCTACCTGATTGGTCCAGGTAAGAGTAAGCTCTGAAGAAAGTAGATAAAATCAAATCAAATTATATTTATATAGCACCTTTCATGCACAAGGCAACACAACGTGCTGTACACAATAAAAACAAATCCTGCATGAAGATGATTAATTACATTTACTTATGAGTGCAATGGTGCATGAAAAGTATGCTTTGCTGCTTAATTTAAGCAGGCCTTTTAAATCTGAGAAATACAATGATTATGAAAATAAAAGGCCGAATAATAATTATCTTAAGTATTAAACGGACAACCATATCTACTTTTGACTGAAACATTGACATTTTTCCCATTTGTTATGTAATCAACTTACTGTAAACAAACACTGTTGAACATCTGTCTGATTACGTAATAATAGTTAAATTTTTTCCACCATAAAATTGAAAACGAAAACAACAAACCCAGTCAGCTGCAAAATTCATAAACATATTATCGCGTTTTAATGCAACAACCTTCCACTGCTCTCTTGCCATGACCAGTATGGCGGACGCGTTGATCGTTTCCTAGCAACCGCTAGGCTTTTATTTTTAATTATCCTTTTACTTTTTGTGCTGAAAATACAATGAGAGCTATAATTCACTAGGGTCATATTCCTTCTTTGTGTGTACATACTTGGTGAATTTTTTTTTACTCGTTTGCGAGTAATCGCCCTGAAGAAGGTGGTAGTGAAACCAATTTGTATACTGCCCGGCAAAATCCATAGAAGAAGAATTTTCCCTTCAGGAAAGTTGCCTCCTCAATTTCCGGTCAGTTTTTATTTCGGCTTAGCGCGCGTTGCGTTACACGAAGGTTAACTTTCTAGTTCATTCTGCTTAAGAGTGATGAAAATGTCGACCACCAGGCTACAGAACTTTGGTAGCTTTTTAACTGAACATTTTACCACATTTGCAGTGGAAGTATTTAGTGAAGTTTGAAGTATCGTTGAGGCATATTACGAGGAAAACACACGCCTGAAGAGCATACTGCACATGGTGCTCAAACCCCGGATAAAGTTATCCAAGATAGGTTTGTTTATTTATTAGAATATTTGTGATGCCTATTAACCATTTTTGGCTACTCCTTATATTTACTTTAGTAGATGTGAAGAAGCTCACATGATTTGTTATATAAATGTGTTTTAGGTGTTTAAACTGATTCAACGTAACATTGTTTTATCAGGTAGTTTACCTTATGGACTAGTATATAAACACATTGTTAAAATAAACGTGGTTTATTCAGGGCAACACTTGCATTTAACCTGTTTTTAATAGCTTCCCCCCATAACTTTAATACTTTGAAGCACAATAGTACTATTATTATTAGGTATTCTTGTATTCTCATGGGCATTATCCCAAAGCCTGTTTACCCTTTAACCCACAGGGACACAAAATTAAATTTAAAGAGGCATCAGTAATCAAAAGTAATTGTAATTTCTTTGACCCGTTTTTTTCCAGGGAGAAAAAAAAATTGTTGCATGTTTCTTTGAAATTAAATTATAAAGGTGGTTATAGATTTTAATTTATTGTAAAAGTTATAAAAACGTGCAAGGTCAAAGTGAGGTCCAAAATACCTAATATTTATAGCATGTTGCACCTTGTTCAGAAAGCATTTGAGAAAATTCTGTTTGTTTTTTGATCATTAATGTAATAGATTTTGGTATTTTTCTGTTTATTGGGTTTCTGCCACTGTTTTATTTAGCTGTCCGCATAGTTGAAAAAGTCATTGTAAGCCAGCTTTTTCCATTCCACAGCTGATTAAAGTGTGTATTAGGGCATATTGTCCTTGTGAAACAATTAATTTTAACTCAGTGTTACAGCTATTGGTTTAAAGATATAATAATAATAATAAAAAAAACACTTAACTATTCCACTCATTTTAGTTATTTGGTTTAAAAAATTATTATAATTTTTTTTTACCAGTTATAGTTTAACACATAAATTATGAATCAGATCTTGAGCATGTTGCTACTACTGCTCTACAGTTGATTCAGCTTTCTTGGGATTGCGTTCTTTACTTTTACTCCTCCAAACATATCTGATTGTTTTGTTTTTCTGAATATAAAACTTTAGTTTGTCCAAGAAGTCAATTTGAGTAGAGTCTTGACTTGCCAGTTTTAGAGACTGTGGCTGTTGACAGTGACTTGTTGTTTCACCAGTTTTGAGTCTGTGGCAGACTTGCTTTTGGTGCTTCTATATTCTTTATATTGTCTCATTGTGTATGGAAAACAGTATATAAGAAGATGAGAATATACATAAAAAGAAAACAGTTAGGAATATTTGCAATTTTAATTTAATTTTAAGGGGTTTGTATTTGGCCAATAGACTTTTTCTACCTACGTTTTGGCAAGATATGCATCGTTAGTAAATACTAATATCTTTATTTTTCTGATCATAGATATCAATCACTACACTCAAGCAACCACAGGTATCAGTGAGCAACCTATGGAGTCGGACAGTGAAATATCAGATCCTCTCCCTACAGAACCTAAAGAGGAGCAGATTGAATGCAGCACAAGTTGTGACGCAAACCAACAAGAATGGCCAGCGGAAACGGAGAACATTTAAATGCAAGTCTGTGTGAAAGAAGATCCAGATAAAGAGAAAACAAGCATGCCCTCCATCGCTGCTTCATATTGTATTTAAGTGTATAACCCAGACTTGTCTAGCACTGCCTCAGAGGAAGAGATAGATGAACACAGTGATTCTTTCTCCGTGGATTCGGAAGAAGATGCATCATATTCACCACTGTCTGAGGGCAAGGAAAGCACGAGCAACAGCGTGGACCTCCAAGACAGTCATGAAACATCAATTACCAAAGTAAGTGGGGAAAAATGGCTTCTGAACCTTTTATATCTAAATAGTTTGAAGAGTCACCTTCACTCAAACACTCTTCTAGCTAAAAAAACTAAAAGAAATTTGCAGTTAAATTCTTTTTAGAAACATTTAAAATGCTGTTTCTGAAATTCAGAGGAACAGATCACATGTTGGCAAACTTATACAAAGAATAAACCTTTTTTTCAAACATTAATACAGCTTAAAGAATTGATCATACTTTGTAGATATCAGACATAGCTCACAAACATACTTTGCAGCATAATGAGGAGTCTTTAACATTTGAATTTTCACTTCTTTGCAGATTGGAGATTTATTATTATTTTTAGGCTGTTTTGCATGCTTCATCCCACGTTATATGTCATGTGACTCTGGCCAAAAAGCTCAGTTTTAATTGCATATTTAACGGGTACTTGCTCAGAAGAAATTAGAGCATCAAGATCTTGCTTTGCGTTTCATAACACAAACAGGGGTGAAAAACTAGCATATCAGGCTCCCCTTTTAGAACTCCACCATGCATATCCTGTTTTTACTTTAGTACTGTAGGTAGTAGACCATGTACTTTTCGGTTCTGTTAAACACACAATTGTTTTTTATGTGTTTTGTAATTTTCAATGTGATGGAATCAACGGTTCCTTTACATCTGAGATGAGGCTACTTTTAATGATGGTTTGGTGTTGAAGTTGTATTTACTTAATTTTTTTTTACTGTGAAAAAAGAAGCCAACTGTTTTCTTTTTCTTGGCTGGTTTCTTACAAAATGAAAGAACCCAAGGTCCTCCCATCAAAAAACCATGCTACAGATACCCAGGTAAGAAGGCGGAGTTTCTAATTGAATATTTGAAACCGTTTTACTTGTTTCTAACATATTTTTGACTGTTTTTATGCAGGATGATGGTTCATGGATCTTTTGACGTTACCCCACTGGACCAACAGTCCTTTTTACAAAGACTTCATGAAGCCTTTAAGGATTTTCCTGAGGATGAGAAATGAGTGTGCTGTGGAGTGTGCTGTTGGTCTAGTCCCTAAAGGTTGCCCCCTGTCCTATCAGTTACCGTTGCTCTCAAGTAAGGATTTCAAACCTCATGATGATGCTCCCCTGCAGCTGCCGCTTCCCTCGAGTCATCACCCCCTGGAACCAGCATCTACCACTCATACCCTCACAGCAGAGGAGCAGGTATATCTAAATGACATGCATGTCACCTGGGAAGAAGCACACCATCTGGAGAACTCCACCCGTGAATGCAAGGAGTCTGCAGAGAAGCTGCAAAAGATGCGCTTAACCTGCTGTTTCAGAGACATCTGCAAACTGAAACCAGGCAAGAGCCATGCAGAGCAGCTGCTGTTAAAAATTCTGAGAGCCCCCCCCAGGTGCAAGACAGCACAGATAGATGAGGAAATGAAGCCTGGAGCTATTCGGGAATACTGCAAACATTTGTGTCAACTGGTCCCCCTGTGGTTTGGTTGTCCATCCAAATGCTCCATGGCTGGCAGCAATGCCTGATGGTTTGGTGTACGACCCTAAAGAACAGAGCAGTCATGGACTGCTGCATGTCAGCTTCATAGAATGTAGTTTTCTGATCTGCAGAGATGGCGTCTTACAGCTGAAGAGGTCCCATGCGTACCATTGGCACATCCAAGGAGAGATGATGGTAACGGGCACGTCATGGTGTGATCTGTTGGTCCACTCCAGAGGAGACATATTGGTTCAACGGATCTACCACAATGAGGCCACCATCAGACTGATGAATAGGAAGTTGGAGGAGTTTTTCTTCTACTACTTCCTGCCGAGTCTGGTTTAACTGAGAGCTTGAGTGTTAGTGTTATACTGCTTATAGATGTGTTCACTGCAGCTAAAGATGAACCTTTCACTGATGCTATTAGTTAAGCCACAAAGGCATGCTCTAGGTATTTTACCTTTTCTTCAAACTAAGAGTAAAGAGACTAAAGTAGTTTACCTGATTGAACAGTTGAGTACTCCAGCTAACTATACAAAAGACACAACATTTCCTCGACATATTCAGCGTCTCGTCTGTTAATAAATGGGAAGCATTAATCCCTTAACAGCTCTGACTTGGCCTAAAAAAAAGAGTAAAATGTAAATTGATATTTGAAACCAAAGATTGGCACACAGCTCAAAGTTACACCCCAAACCACATACATGTAGGTTAAATCTAAGAGTTCAAAACTGATGTTATAAACTAAGATTCCTTTCTAACTTTTAGTGCAATTCAGGGACTGAACACTGGAGAAGACACCAGCAGTGTTGCTTAACATGGATAAAAACCCTCATAAAAATCATGATTTTTCCACAGGTTTTCAGTTCCATCTGCTTAAATCCAAGTTTTCTTGTAAATGTGCTTGAGGTCTCTGTGATTCTAATCTTTGACAGATTAAAAAAAAAATTGTAGCAGAAATGTTATTTTTGAGTGGAATTTAAACATGTTGCAAAGGGAAAAATTGCCCCTTATGTTCACTGTCCACTATGTTTTTGGAAACTTTTTTTTATATATAGCTAAAATAAAAACGTTTAAATTGTTGGGTCAATTAAATAATTTACAGTTCAGTTTTTTTTTTAAATATTTATTTATTTATTCACTTATTTATTTAAACTCCTTAGTGAATTACTGTTTATTTTTTTTTGCTGTTTATTTATTCCACCCATCTTTGCTGCTTATCAGAAGTCAGGTCTTGGGGGCAGCAGTTTTAAACAGCGAAGCCCAGAGATCCTCTCCCCACATAGTCCCTCCAACATCTTCCCCGAGGCCTCCTCCCCGTGGAACGTGCCTGAAACACCTCAACAGGAAGGTCAAGGAAGTATTCAAACCAGATGTCCAGCCTTCTTTATTTATACATTTTAATCCAACACAATCCATTAATTATGCTGTGTGCAGCTGTCTCTTTGACACCTTTCTTTTCCCCTTGAATATTGAAGTTATATCCAGTCATCAGTTTAACTTTAATACAAAAGATTAATAGAATTGTGGGTAAACGGTTGGTGTTTATTCTCTGGGCCAATAGAGGGCGCTGTGCGCGCTCACCGTGCGCCTTGGCTACATTCCTTGAGCAACATCAGGTGACGCAATCGACTTGTTTTGCAGCTGGATTGGAAAAAAAAATCTTAACTTCTCCATCAGAAATGCTTTGTCATGTTTCAAACTCGGTCTTTGTGTGTGAGACAGTAACCATTATGCAGCAGGACTCGCATGCATGTCACGTTTTGACGGCCTGTGTGTACTCAGAGTGACCAGATGCAGTTGTTTTTAGATCAGCGCGCTGCTTCCAGAGACCCTCGGCTCTCCTCCAGTCCAGCCTGCGTTTTCTCTCACTAGTGTGCCGCTTGTGTTGTCACCATGGCTGTTAATAAAACGTACATTAGTATCGGATACGCTTCGCTTGGTTTGCTTATGGGCTTTTCTGCTTTCCTGGTCTGGAACATTGCGTACAAACAGCCGTGGACCGGAGCCATGGGAGGTCTGTCAGGTAAAGTCAACTGCAGAAATACAGACCAACATGTAGAGGTGTCTTTTACGTCAGCTAAAAAGCAGTTGCCAAGCACACTCGCAGTTAAAACTTGATGAAGGGCTAACAGGTCAGCTGATTAACCAAGTCTGAAATCTTAAAAACGCATTAAACGTTGTACAATTTAACATGGTCAAGCTTGTAATGTATGCAAGTAAGCACCTTTGTACTTAAAAGGTGGAAATGCCTCTTTAGGTAATAGATAAATATCTGCTGATTATAACAGTGGAGACTTGAAAAGTGTTCATAAACAAGGAATCTGACTAAATGCTTGTCATAAGGCATTTTCCCAAGATTGAGAGTTGTATGATTTTTTTTTAAATGTTTATATTAATAATCAATTTATGATTTTTCATTCATATGTACACAAGTGTTGCTTGTAATAATCAAGACACGAATACAAACTACTGCTTTTTAGACAAAAGTGTTAAAAAATGTAATCTAGAATACAGCTTTAAGTTTTGGTCTTGTGTCACGCTCATTAAGTACAGTTTTAACTGAAATATCTGTCAAATATTTCATATTAGATCTTTGATTTACAAAATTAAAGCCATAAGTTCTGAAAAATGGGTGTTGGAAGTTGATATATGCAAAGTATTCACTAGTACATGTTACATCCATGAGTTTGACCTTTGAGACGATGTTGAGGATTGTAAGTCAGTTTGTAACCTCTGCACTTATCAGGATGTTCGGTAGTGCTTGTTCACATAATTACTACCAAAGATCAAATTGTTCCCTGATGCAAGCATTTTTCCTGGAATCTTAAAGCTGAATTTCACTTGTCTTAAAAGTTTAAGTGATGCAGTTATATGATGTTACGTAAGTTTAACATGTCTATTGTTGCAGTGCACAGCAGGTAAAATCTTGTCTTAAAATCTTGCTGCTGCAGATCAGATCCTTCTGGTACGATTAAGATGAAAAAAGAAGTGTGATTTATTGACACTGCAGTTGACAACTTGCTGCGTCAGTCAGCCATTAAAATGCACATTCATCGCTCCCCCAAACAGAAGTTCATGACCAATCAAACTCAGTTCAACAACTTTTTCGTGGTGTCAGCTCAAGTATTAAATATTATACTATTACTTTTTGCTGTTTATCTTGTGTTTTTCTCTGTTTGCTTGTCAGTTATTTTCTAAATATCCTGGCTGTCATTCATTAAGGTGTTGTTAACCAAACTTAAATTTACAGGACTTGAGACGAGTTAAATGTTTTTATTTATTTAGTTATTTTTTTATGTGCTCAAATAAACAGTACAGTCAAAGATCTGACACTCAGCTGCTGTTTAATATAATAGTATTATTTACTAACTACTGTAAACCGGATCAGTATCAAGGTTATGAAGAGAATAGACAGTAAAATAATCAACAGTGTTTCAGTTGCATTAGTTAAAGTCACAGCAGGGGACTGCTGGTCTTGTGTTATTCAAAAAAATCAAACTTTAATAAAAAGTGCTTTTCATGCAACCAGCAACACAAAACCAAAGTAAATAACACAAAAGAATATAGCATAGCACTTAAAAACACCCACCTCATCACAGTCACCTTCACACACACCCCCCCTTCTCCTCTCTTATTCCACACAAACATGAACTTAAATCCCTAGTTTCTGTCTCTTAACTGAATGTAGATATAAATATACTAATAGAAATAAATTATTGAACATCTTGCAAGTAAAAATGGACCTCAATGCTTTCCATTCATTGTGGAACCTGCAGATTTTCAATTTTGGGTAAATGAAGCTTGGTTATCAGTTTCTGACTCAGATATTTAGTTAAGGCCATGCAATATGTATGAAGAGAGAAAAAGCTCTGTTCCTGGGGTGCTTTTCATTATACTAACTTATTCCGCCTTGTGTCTTCTCTCCTCCTGTGGGCCGGAAATTGTTCCCCTTCAACCATCCTACAGAAATTTTCAATCCCTTAAATGCACAATGATAAGGGAGGATAAAGCGGGCTTCAGGATCGAGGTCCTAACTGTATCCTAGGTGGACATCTTATATTAAGGGGCCTGATGTGCAAATTCTCTGCTTCCATATTTGATGCTGCTTTGTACTGACATATAGGAACAAAATGTTGCTCATTACGCAGCTTCACCTTCTCCGTGCTCATATGCCTTTCTCCCTCTCTTACATCTTTTGCTGGAGGGCGCTCAAGTTCAAGAAAACAATACGCACGAGGAAAGTTAAGAGAGTTTTCAGTCAAATGAAAAGCACTTCTAGTTTAGTCTGTTTCACTCTTCTCATGCCACCTGTCTCTGCTTATTGTTTGATTTTGGTTTGTTGTTATGAAAGGATACAAAACTTTTCAATCCAAATTACAATTAAACAATAGTTTTTTTTCTGTATGGGACACAATGGCCAAAGTATGTAAAACTATAAACAGCACCCTTTTAAAATGATTAATAAATCTGATATCCTCTGAAAACTAACTTTGCTTCGGTTGCTTTGCCTCCTCCTTCAGGTGTGCTGGCACTTTGGACCCTCATCACCCACATCATGTACCTGCAGGACTACTGGCGGACCTGGCTGAAGGGCCTCAAGTTCTTCTTATTCATCGGGGTTTTTTTCTCTCTGCTGGCGACTGTAGCCTTCATTACTTTCCTGTCCATTGCCATCAGCAGAAAGGAGTGTAAGTTGCTCCACATCACTTTCTATTGTCTCAAAACAGGCGTTTCTCTGCTGCGGTTTGTGTAATCAGACTGATTAATATCACCTCTGACTGTCCAACCTATATAACTGTCATGAGAGACTAAATGCTAGAGGGAATTTAGTAAATAAATGTCTTTAAGGAGAGCTAACAGTGGCTAGTTTAGCTAAAATATAAACTAAAAATGTATGTTTTGTTGAATTTTATTCTACTTTTCTACCAGACCTCACCACTTGCTGAATTTACCTGGGTAAAGTGTCCACAAAACCTAAATTATAATTTACTATAAATTTAGGCTTCTGATTTTTTAAAAATTAAATTTTTTTTTTTTTATTTAATTAAAAAAAATTTTTTTTTTTGGTGATTACTGTCTCCACAATTTTGGTCCTGCATTAAAAACAAAAAGAAGTATTAGCAGGTTTTCTCAAGAGGCAATATTCAAAACTGAATAATGCTGAAATTCATCATAAAACATTTAGTTGTTTTTTTTTTGTAGTAGTAGTTTTCTTCTGCAACTAATTAGGAATGTAAATAACCTCAAAAGCTCAAAACTGTTAAGTAAATTTGTAGTATGTAATTAATTTTTTAACCTAAACGTATATATTAATCTGGCATTATATTATTATTTGGTATACAATCAACAAATAAAATAATTATAAGCTGTAAAGTGACGTATCACACAGATTAAATAACGAATTTATGTAGTCAGTGAAAAAAAAAAAATAATATATATATATATATGCACACA
>JBAMHW010000003.1:29651215-29721253 GCA_037177495.1 Rhadinocentrus ornatus
CCCCCCCCCCCCCCCCCCCCCCCCCCCCTCCCCTCTCCCCTCTCTTTTCTTTCCTTCCTAAGGAAACTCTCAGGATGAAGGTGAGGAGTTATTAAATGACTGGTTCCTGTTGGGCCAGTATGGTTTCCAAACACATCACTTACGATTGGTCACACTGCAGCACTCCTACCATCTGACTACGTCACTGCAAAGCTTCATCTTTTTATTTCCTGATGGAAATTGAATTGAGTGCATTACGAATTTTAAGAAACATTTTTTTTCCCCTGAACTTCAAAGTTTCAACATGGCCGTTTTTCAGTGTAGTATTTCTGTCAGGTCAAAAACATATGGTGTAGAGACAGAAAGAGACAAAACATTTACCTTTTCTTTTCATATCCAAGCTGTCCTGCATGTGCACATAAGCCAATACACTGCATATTGATATATGTATGATCTAAATTTGGCTCCAGAAAGGGTTAATTATGACCCCTGTGGAAATAGAACAAAGAAGAGAGCAGGGCCTAAGTGTTTAGTGAAACATTATGTCAAGACTCTGACAAGGAAATGAAATGTGCAACATCAATCAGACTATGAGGATTGAGATCAAACAAGCCTCCACACTCCTGCATCTGGTTCTGTTTGGACAGCCTCACTTTTTTCCCCCTTCTCCTTTCTTCTCCTTTTCCTTTTTCCTTTTCTTATTCTTCTCAGCGCCTCTCCTTCCTTTTCTTCCCTTCTATTCTTCTTTGGGCTGCAACATTCCTGTTGGCCTACCCGCTACGTTAGCTCATTTTTTCCATCATGGTGGCACAGAGCCATGATTTTGCTGAAGGTAAGCGGCAAGTCCTGAGATTAGCATCAGCAACAATGACTTTCCTGCTATTCCACAGTCTCTGTTAGAGCTTCCAACAAGTCTCTGTACTAAAAACAGTTATTCCAGGACTTGACTTGGCCTATTATGTAAATTTAACCTTATTCACTGTCTTCATCTTGCTTTGACAGTTTTTTTTCTTCTCTCCTTCAGAGTTGATTGAACCCAACTAGGACTGAACTTCTTTAAGTTTACCATTGTTTTTTAAATGAAAAGAACCATTTGTTAATGCATATTAATGCATTCTGATTATTTTTTTGCATTGCTTTAGCCTGGACTGAATTTCAACCCATTTAATTTCTACGGAGATGAATGCATTTACACATAAAGGCTTCCTATGCCGTCTTCAAAAATTCTGAAATTTCTACAGCTTAGAGCAGCGGAAAACTCCCCACAGGATACTCCGCAGTGATCTGTAGATGAGTCACTGAGTCATGACGCATGTAGGTATAAATGGCTGCTGCTGGGAAACTGATACGGATGCAATGGTGGATTTACGTAAGATTACATGACTAGTCAAAACCGTAGGTTGTACAGACTGAACAAACAAAACCTTTTCTCAGCAGGGCCCACCTGCTGTGTCACAACTGCGAGGAAGATATGTCTAAGTGGCTGCAGATCCATATGGGTTGGCAGTGTGGAAGGGGGTAACATGTGCCTTGAGGCCATGGATGGCACAATTAGGTGCTCTCTCACCTCTGCAGCTTGGGGTCGTTGGGCCATTGAGGTCAGGGGTGATTTAGGGTCCTTCCTGCACTACCTTCCTAACCCAATGCAGAGGAGTCAAGATGCTGACATCAGCAGAAATAATAGAAACATTCTGTGCATAAAGAGCTGCTTTAAAACAGCAAATTGTCAGGTGTGAGGAGGGAATGGATGTTTTTTTTATTTTTATTTGTACATCAGTTTTTACAGATCCAGTGAAATGTCAGGAACAAGCCTTTTCCAGGTTGCATGTTCACACATCCTCACACTTTACCTTACACCTACTTGAAGCTGCTGTGGTCAAACATATATATGACTTCATAGCCTGTCATGGCTGAATGTTAAACCAATAAACAAAAGTTTCACATCATAAAATACATTATTCTTCTACTGAGGTGTGTATTAGTAACAGCTTTATGATACACAGTGGAGATGTGGAACACGACAAAAGCCATTGCATTCTTGTGCAAATCATTTTCTTTAAAACTGCGATATAGGACGATGACTTTAGTGGAGGACTCAACTCTTCGTGCTTTTCTTGCTCAACCAGTGAAGTACCTGTAAATCTTCTAGTTCACAGTATTTTTAACGACTCAGCCCACCATGAGAACTGTAGTTCCATACGTTTGTTTTTGAAGTTTCTGGTCATTAGCATGATGAAAATAATGACAGACAAATGTTAACGTGATCTCACTCCTGTTTGAATGTTAATGGGAAACTTTATAATGTTACATGAACAACACGTGATCTATAAAACATGCCATTTTGCTGTTAAAAAGATTTTAAGACTGTGTTTCTATAATTACTTCCATGATTGAAGATATATCCAGAATCATGCATTACAGCGTACATGTGGTGACTGTCAGAAAATCAAGGTTTGTGTAGACATGAGGATGCAGGCGGATTTAAGGTCCAGCCCAAATCTGGAACCCATAAAGCCTTAGACATCTCTGCAACATTAGACACAGCGCTTCTTATTGGTTGAGAACACCACTTACCCCTTTTTTCTACCACCCGCTCCCGCTAACACATGCTTCCTGCCTTCATGGCTGTCTTAGGCTGAACCACACCCTCTGGAAGTTTTCGAGCCAATCACAAGTATCCGGCGGCCCCCGGTTAGCGTTTGGTTATAAAAGAGGGAGAGGTGGACCTGCCTGTCAGATGGTTTGTTGTTGTTCTGTCTGGCAGGCTGAGGGGGGAATGTGAAAGTGAGAAATTTAACAAGGTAACCGGGAAATAGGACAACCAGGCATCTAGTCTGATGGAGCTTTAGCAGTCGTATCCTTTGACGGACAGGAAGAAGTTTGTCAAGCTGAGGTTTGTTAAGGCTTTTGACAAAGGCAAACTGTTAAAAAAAGCTATACAGAATCCTTTCTTTGTGGTGGCATTTTGCAGAAGATCATTGGACACTACAATGAGAGAAGAGGTGTCCTGCACCAACTCCCCTGAAGGAGGGCTGGGGGCCAGCGAGGAGGAGCATGAGAGAGGATCCAAAAAGATCGTTCAACCAGGAAATCGAAAACGTTCCCCTTATCCTAAAAAGGACAGCCTTAGTCAAGCAGAGGAGAGCAGCACCGGCAGTCCCAGCAGCCTGCTGCCGACTGGACCAAAGAGGCTCAAAAAAAGCCCCTCAACAGTCGTAACATTGGCTCCTACATCTTTGGGCCCCAGGCCGGAGCCACCCTTCGAGGAACTTCACTCTCAGCGAGTTATTGCCAATGTGCGAGAGCGTCAACGCACACAATCTCTAAACGATGCCTTTGCCTCTCTACGCAAAATCATCCCTACGCTACCCTCAGACAAGCTGAGCAAGATCCAGATCCTGAAGCTGGCCTCGCGGTACATTGACTTCCTTTACCAGGTGCTGCAGAGTGATGAGATGGACGCCAAGCTGGCCAGCTGCAACTACCTGGCCCACGAAAGACTCAGCTATGCCTTCTCAGTCTGGAGGATGGAGGGGGCCTGGGCCATGTCCACCAGCCACTAGGACCCCACAGAACTTCTCTCATACACCCTCTCGTGTCCAACTCTTCAACCCCCTCCCAACCTCTGTCTGTGTTTGCGTCTATATCCTGACCTCTGACCCTGTGAATTCTTCTTTTATGGTCTGCTCTGAACTTTTCCATCTAAAATCTGTGCATTCATTTCCAATCCTACATGACTTCTGTGCTGCACAATGGTTTACTCCCCCCTTGTTTTGTTTTTTTAAACTTTTACAGCTGAATATATGTCTCTGCCGCCTTCCACTTCTGCTCCCCTCCATTATTTCCACTTCACTCCCTTGTCTGTCAAACAGTTCTGACCAGTGCAGCAAGTCTCCCCACCGAAGCCTCTCAGGTATGGACAAAATACACAAAGAAACACATTTTTACACACAGCAAGAAATAGAAAAACTATTTAAATATTTATCACTTCTCACGTTGTGAAAATTTGTTTCCAGAATCAAGTTTAAAGGTATTTCAGTATATTATTTTGAACCATACTCCTCGACAAGCAAATACCAGAAACAAACACACAAACAAAAGACTGAATCAACAACTGATTTTAAAGATGCATTCAAATGACTCAGTAAAAATGTTTGGAGTTAAAATGGATGTATCACAGAGTTGTGTAGGCCCACGATCAAAAACAGAAGATCTTCTCAGCCGCCTCGTTTATAGTATAGTCAGAAAAAAGAGAGGTTCAATTTCAGTGCAGATATACACAAACGCAGCCTTAAAAACATCATAATATTTCTGAAAATGTAATCTAATATATTTAGCTCATAATTCGAATGGCTAATAACAAGAGATGTTTTATTTATGGTGCAATTCATGCTTTCAGAACCTTTGTGGTTCTCTGAAATACAAAGATTCTCACTTACAATAACAACTAAACTTCTCAGGTATGTGCAAGTTATCTAGGTTATTATTGTTTGTATAAAAATGTTGCATAAAATAATTTGGTTTATAAAATTCTGCAGCTCAAAAAAACAAAACTTTTGTATAAATCATTCTAGCAGCTTGGCAGAAAAGAAGTCTCTTTTCCCCCATAACATTGAACTAAAACAAACGTGCATTTAGATAGGTGCATACATTTAAATATAAAAAAAACTGCTTTAAATAATCATCAATGTAGTCTAAGTGATGAGTTTGTGTTGAATCTTAAAAAAATGCTCAAAATTTTACACATCAATTTTTTCTAACTATTTAAAATGAGTAAAAATTAATTAGAATAAATGAATGAGAAAATGTCTTTAGATTTTGTATTCTTGTTACATGCTCATGAGCAAAATTTTCTGGTGGAATGCATAAAATACCACTATGCAGATCAGTAAAAAACATCCACAAACACTGATCAACAGAAACAGCTTTTTTAAAAGGTTTGACAAAAATGTAAAAATTAAGAACAATAATATGAATAGAATTAGTTTATGCAGCAACAAGACTCAACATATCAAAAGAGCCTCTCAGTCTCAGAACTTTATGAACTGAAATGAACTATTATCACCATCGTAATCTATCCTCTCGGGCTCCAGTGTTTGACAGACCTCTGATGAATTTAAGACAAATGTTTTCCTTCACAGTCTCCGGGGTCTGTTTTCTTTTTGCAACTATTTTAACAGACACCAGATTCCTGCACAGGTACAGCATGAAAGGAGGGAAAGAAAGGGAGAGTGAAAAAAAAAAAAAAAAGTCGAGGTACGCTGCTCCCTCTCCCCCTGCAGCCTTGCCCTCTTTCCTTTAGGATCCTGTATCGTGCAATCAGGCCTCGCTGGGGCCCAGACAAGCAGGAACCTTTAGATTGGAAACAGTTGTGAGGTATTAAGAAGGTGTGTGTACCAGGGTTAGGGTCAGGCGCTCGGGCCTGTGTATGTCAGTGTATGTACATGTGTGTCTTTGTGTATGTGTTTGAAGTGAGGTTTAATTAGCTGTGAAGCAGTGTGTGTCTGATCATGTGCGTATATGTAAACAGGAATACACTTGCAGATGTTATTTACATGATTTTATCTCTTTCATCTTCTGATTTTAGTTTTGTAACTTGGAGTTCAAATCCATCTAAAAAGGGAGGCAGGAAGCCCTTCCAAAAAGCATTTTTATGAAAAAGTCTGAGTGTGGTAAAAAATGATGAGGAGCAGAGATGTAAATCTTTGTAACTGTGTGACACATTTTTTCATCTGTTAGGTGACAGGTCAAGACAAACACATTTCACGCAGGCTCATGCACTGACAGATCTTTGAGCAGACCTCTAAGTGACTGCAGCCTTCATACGGCTACACATTATTCACTACAAGAATCAATGAAGCACAGATTATACTCCAAGTCTACATATAACATGTACACATAACGCTCTCCAGACGCACACATGTGGCTGCCGCCCATGTGCTCACTGCAGGTGTTCAGCTCTGAATCACTGTTAAACCTCCAATGGCCTCTGCAGCAAACATCATCAGGCTCCATTAAGCGGTGCAGCTGGAAAGCCAAGGCTCCCGCATTTGGAACCAAGTGTCCTTGAACGCATCTCTGCAGCTATTATCCACCACTTTACCTGCTCTGCCTGTTATCATCAGCTCTGCGGGGACCGCCACGAAAAGTGTTAGAAACCTGAGGCCTGCATCTGGCCTGAACCTGTAATTTTAGGAAAGAGATGAGGCTAGAAAGGGTCAGGATTCTTCAAAGGCATGAGCATGTGGGTCTGGAAACACTGTGCACATAAATAAGGTCGTGCACGATGCAGTTTTTATTCATACACATTCATTTCCTATGAAAAATCTTTTCAGTGCTCTTCTGTGGTAGACAGCACTTTGTACAGGAGGTGTACAAAATAACAAAAAGATCTACATAAAATCAGGTTTAAATGCTGAATTTTCATGATAGTGAGTCTTAATGATTTAATGATGTGATTGTTTTCAGGCTATAAGCCATAATTAATTGGATGATGAACTCATATTGCTTCGTGCATTTTAAAAAACACAATTTTTAGGCATATGGATTTCTGTCTCTGCGTGCGACTTTAAGATGTGGATTGTTCTGTTGAAATGAAAGAAAACAATACTCTCTTGTGTTTATACTATAATCAATGCTTCTTGCTGCTCCTTCCTCTGCCGGAACTTCTGGCCCATGTGCGTGTGTACGTGTGTGTGTTTTACAGTTTGGACTGACCAGCTGTTGGATGCTCTTCTGTGCATGTTAAATCTTTGGCTTTTTCTCCTGGCTGATCTGGGACCAGATGTAAAGTCCTCTGTGGCTCATCTGCATTTTTAAAAGCCTCATCCAGAACTCGTGGCTTCTGATAGTCATCTTTATTTTTAGAGCTCCAAACTCAGCCGAACGCAGGTGGGAGGGGTTGTGTGTGTGCGTGTATATGTGTGTGTGTGCATTTGATTGCTGTATGCCCGCCTGTACATGCATATGTATGGTGGCCAGACAGCTGCAGGGAAAGAGAGCCATGGAGAAAGGACTTCTGATTTGACACGTAGACAACGAAAGGCTGCATAATTTGGGCCCAGAATGGATCAGAATCTGTCAAACATAAACATGCACTACAACTTAAAAGCAAAGAAATAATTGAGATAAAAGTTTGAGTTGTTTTGCTTAATAAAAGAAAAAATATCTTATAATTTATGCTGCTGTTTATCAATTTACACATTCATACCTCTGTGGCATGATGGAAGTCATGTGGATTGGACTTCTTGTGTCTCTGTATGCGTTTCTGAAAGCACGGAAAGGCACGCTGTAATTAGAGAGAGCTTCAGATGAAATGTTTGCTTGTTAAAACAAGAAAAGTTGAAGTTAAAGAGCTGCAGGGATTTTTCCACTTTCCACTAAACAGAAGTGTTTGCTTGGTTGTACACACATTTTAAGACCTCAGCTCAGCCAAAGTCCAGTAAGTTTATGTTGAGGTTAGTTTTTAGCCTTGAGTTTGGTGTGTGATGTTAACTCATCTTTGTGTCTCTCTGCAGAAAAATCGACAAATGGGAAATTCTCCAAACTTCAAGAAAGTTGCTCCCGCCTCACCAGAATTTTTTCCCCCCTCAAATTTTTCTTTTTTTGTGTGTTTGACTCGTGACAATATAATGCAGCCAGATAGCTTTCACTGAAACTTAGTGTGAAGATGTGACAGTCCAGTGAACTGCTGAACATTCTGAATTATGAAAAAAGAAACAAACAAAAAAAAAACAGCTGGCCTGGTGACAATGAAACAAAATGGCTGCTGGTTCGAGTGCCTTCAGTAACACCGTGATAACTATCATCCACCCAACTCTTCTTGTTGGATGACTCACTGCCTGACAGACATTAAGATGACTAATGATAATGGCACAGTGATGGTTAGAAGGCGGTCACAGCCAATGAATGTTTACAGCTAAAATGCTAATAAGCTAATCGCTCTGGCTCTCAAGGCGGGAGGAGGAAGAGCTCCAGGAATCTGATGCAGATTTTCTACTTTGTTGCGCTGCAGTAACTGGATAGCATTCTGAGTTTTTTTTTTTTTTTCAATACATCTGTTTGTGAATTTTGCATATGCACACTGTCTTAAACCCTGTTTTTGCTTTAATGAGAAACCACTGATCACAGTTCAGCCACTTGTTTCTTTGTATGTCAGCTTGGCTGATATTGCTACAGCGAGCTCTACTCTGAGTGGTGGCTTAAAAACACATCCTCAAACTGATTTTAACTGAATATTTGAAAAATAATACAGCGGAAAGTTTCTTAGAAAATGTGCCAAAGTGCTGATGAAACGATTACACACACAGTAGAGTAGATTCATTTGGAAGTGTGTAAGTAATTGCTCTTTGATCATGTTTCTTTTATAATGTTGTTCATTTAGCTTTTAATGATGTGTCCTGTTTCATCTCCTGTGGACAATAAAAATTTTCTAAATACTGTATAGAAGTGCAGTATTTTTATAATCAAAGAGGTCATGCTTTACTTGTTTCTGCACCAAGAAAGGAAATTGTGAATAATTTGCTCATATAGAAGAGAGAAAAGACAGACACAAATATACATATAAAGTCATTGAAATTTATATAATTTCTCTTTATTAAAGATTTTTTTGGAACAAAATAGAAATGTCAAAAGGCAAACAAGAGTCAGAACAGAGGTTATTGTCTACACTGTACAGAAACAGTTAGGATGAAAATGGACTCGGCCTGCACTTTTAATTAAGCTCCACATTGTTAAGGCTACCTTCACACAGGTTGGTCATGACAATCCATGTGATAATTTGGTCTCTTGATACACACAGGTTTATTTTTTAGATCAAATACCAAAATAGATGATTTAAGACAATTAAGAAAGATAAGACATCGTTTGTCAGGTTATTGTCATGTAAAACTACAGTCCACTGTCAGGCTGTCAAACCTGCACAGACGGCTGTACATCAGCTGCTGTCACTGCCATGTATTTTCACATTTTTATTTCATTAACAGACATCGGACAGGTTTTGAGCTGCATGCACAATGCAACACAAATAAGAACTTAACAGAAAACAAAGTAGACATACTGTATTAGCACCGATATAACTGCGTTAGACACGCAAAAACCACTTCAAAGACACAGAATCTCAAAGTATGAATGCACGCCATGTCAAATGAATTTGTTTATATATCTGTGCTTTTGGTGCTTTCTGACTGTTTGGAAAGAGAAAAGAAACATTCACAAAGTCTTTGAAGATCTTTAAGCCATGCCAGTTCAAGGACAGCACGTTGTTCTCATAAACTTTGGTTGCGCTTAACCTGTGTCCTCTTTCATTGTGTGCAAAGCGTTGTCTGTATATTTACCTATATCAGTATCTTTGCTCCATCCTGACTGCTAAAATGCCATTGTTTGGTCCAGGGAGCAAAATGCCCCTGATACTGAGAATAATCACACCAGCGCTTCGTAAATGAATAACAAAAGATGGATCAAACTGTCTTCCTCAAGATAAAAATAGCAAAAAATATGAAGAAATACAGCAGGAATGCTCATCCACAGGAAGAAACACTGTTCCACTTAACAAAAATATTATAGCTCAGATTTTTAGACTTTAGTTATTCTGACCCTCGTCTCTGGGCCCAAGCTAAGTGCACTTAATATGTGTGTAAAACATTGCCATAAATGCTTTGGATGTCTCATCCAAAATGTCTAAATGTGATCTGCATTGTCACATATACAATCATTACTGAGTGGTTATGTTGCACCAAGGCATCATTGGCGATTTCCCAGTGATTAGAGGTATTAGCTATTCACTGTAACTAATGTCATCAACGCAAACTACAGTATGTCTATATATTTAAGATGCACTTTGTCAAAGACTTGTGTGTTTTATTTTATTTGTCAGGGAGTAATAACAATAACTGCAGCTATCTCTTGCTGCATGGAAGAAAAAGATAAAAGAAGACGGAGGTTTAAGAAAGTATGTGGACATAGAACAATATGAAACATATGTATGTCAGACTTCATTGTAGATTCACTCTGGATTACTGGAATCCTTAAAGAAAAATTTCAAGCTGATGGTCAGAAATGTGTGCTATATGTCAAATGATTAAATATTTAAATGTTAAACTATGAACAAATGTTTGATTGTCAACATACTTTTCCTTTTAGTCCAGTTGCATAATGATACAGTGCAAGACAATCAGGAAAACTGATCTTTTTCCTTCATTGGATGCTTAAAATGATATGATCTGACTTGTTTTTAAGTGTAGAGAGGATACCTGCTCTCCACTGCCTTCTTCCCCTTTGACTCCACTTCATCTTCAAGACAACAAGAGTCTAAGTTTGTGCTGTGTAGGTTTCACTGGAGTCATGAACAAAGTCCATGTTTAAAGTCACAGGGCAGTGCTTTCTCGTGTTCATGCTACGTCATGTTGCACTGGGTGCTACAACAGAATAAAGTTCTTCATTAAGAGAGAGAGACGATCCGGGAAAATCCTGCAGAGAACTCAAGAGGGTAAGAAAGTGGCCCAGATGAACTCTGTTCCTCAGTGTGTGTTTAAATCAGGTCATACTGCAGCCAGTAGTTACGCAGGAGTTTTTCCAGTGATGATCCAAATGCACAGCTTTGTATGTGTACGTGTGTGTGTGTGTGTTTCCACTGAGACTAGTTTGAAGATAACAGTCAGAAGATTGTCCTCAGACAGAATCACATTTTTTTGCAATTTTTTCATGTTGTTTCCTTAGAGAAAAAAGAAAGAGAAAGAATTTCTTTTAAAGTGCAATATTGTTGTAAAGCGTAAGTTGTAAATATTTATAGCAATGTTGTCCTTACCTTTCAGATGTCAGGGATCCCATGGAAAGAGACGCAATGGCGCTGATTGCCTCGCTGTCTGAGTCTCGTCTGCGTCTTGGTCTCTGTGCCTGCAGGTAGGATAGATCCACTGTGGCGGCCAAATCCCTCACACTCTGCCAGTACTCACCTGCAGGAAGCAAAGGGATGGAAAAGGAGGGAAAGGAGGAAGGAAACAGAAGAGGAAAGATTAATGGCTTCAGTCGTTGGAATTTCACTGTTGTTTTCATCCTGAGTTGTTCCTTGAGGGAATGAGGCTGCAATATCAAAAAAGTACTACTTGGTGTTTGATCCGCTAGTTGTAGCCGTTTGATCTGAATTTAAGCAATGACTGTGGAATAAACAGCCTTTATGGACCAAATATCCCTGTTGATAATTTCAAAATGTAAACTCTGATGCAGTGTGTTCTCTCAGGCCCTCCAGTCCTGTTTCACAGTGGAAAAAATAAATAAATAAATCAGCGACTGCAAATATGTTCCTCTATAAGTGTGTATTTGCTGTGCAGGCATCCTACATATACTTCACCCCAGGCATGAATTATGGGCTTAACATTCCTGTGGCTATTCAAATATTTTTAATTAATCTAATTTGGTTGGGATAACATTTGTGTGCAATCAGGAGAGGATGTTGCGAAGGTCGTGTGCCAGAAAAGTGTTTGAAGATAATTGGAGCCAGGGCAGCTGTAAGTGTGTGTGTGTGTCTGTCTGTGTGTGAGACGGCTGGAGGGATGGATGGGAGACAGGGATGTAAAGGAGGAGAGGTGGTCAGAGAGCAGGAGCATAGAGGGAGGAGTCCTAAAAGGAGTTAGAACAGACCAGAAATACAGAAATGACATTCTGTCCGAGCTGGTCAGGAAAAGGTTTAGTAAAATCATCACCGTCTTATATTGTAATCCAATCTTTACTACAGCTGTGCGACAGGCTGGTACAGATGCAAAAACAAAGGCCACTGTCATTTTTACTAACAACATTAGTACAATAGGGTGGATGAAAATTCTTTATCCTTCCATGGCTTAAAAAACAACAACAACAAAAAAAACCACCCAATATCTTTTAAAAATAGATAATGTCCACCACCTGGGATGCCATATTATTAACATCTATGAGCTTTAATATCCCAAACATGATCTATGATGTCTGAAATTAATAAACAATTATATCTTATAACCGCTTATATATAAAGGATGGAATTCCTTTACTATAGCTGCAATAAAGTATGATTAAAGATAAGTGCGTTTCAACCAACACCATGGAGCACCAACAACTTGACTAAATACAGATCATCTCCTGCAACATATTTGCACACAAACTCCCTTCAAGCCAGCTGAGGAAAATTTATTTTCAACTCATAACTATTGTGACAGTTGCTCTGCTTGTTATTTGCAAGACTTAAGATTCTTTAATGATGCACAGAGGAGTCATTACAGGCAACAGAAATTACTCAAGCAGAGTTGCAAAACCTGCAGTGGTGTATAAGCACACTCACTAAAGTACAGTACATACAAACAAAATTGAGGTACTGTCAAATCCAGCTTTACATTACAGAGTAAGTATTCTACTTTATGCATTATTACCTTTATCTAGCAGCCTTAGGTTCTGATTACTTTACATGTGTTACAAATTGGGATCTTTGTACTCAAATCAAGTTAAAAATGTAAAAAATCAGATTTTTAGTTAATATGCAAATTGTCAGATGGATAGAACAACTAAAGCCATTATACATTATGTCAGATTATGGAAAATTGGAAGTTAATTTAATCTCTTAATTGTCAAACTGTGATAAGTGAACAGGAATTTTAACAAGCTGATAAAAAGCATTTATCACAAAAACCGTAATGAGTTGCAATTCTGTACAAACATAGTTAAAATTGAGCTTCTGTAAACTGTTAACAGTACTGTAAGCTTTTATGATAAGCATGAATAATAATAATAATGTAGTCACACAATTTGTAATGCTGCTGTATTCACAGACATTTTTTTTTGCTAACGAGTGATTTAATTGAAATACTTTAAGTGAATTATTGTGATAACAGCTAAATGTTTCTTTTACTGTCTGGCATTTGTACCAAAGTATCAGGTGTGTCTGTTTTTAAAGGTTTATAAAGGTTTTATATCTGCTGCATGCTTTGTTATCTCACCCTGAACCTGGAGGACTCTGTGCAGTGAACGCACTGCGTTTTCACATGGCTTCTGGTCCAACACTGACTGGGACAGCGGCTCCACCTGAAACACGTTGCCGAGTCAGCATTTAAAGCATGCAACATGCTGTATGGAACTGTAAAACACTTATATTTGCCTATATAGATCTCACCTCCATGCCCAGCAAGGCGCTGACACAAGCTTCAGAAGCATCACAGATAGCTTTGAGGTCATGCCCCCCTTCCAGAGCGAGGACAACCCGGCCTCCTGCCAGTGACATCAGCTGACGGGTCAAAAAGCCAAAACCTGGTAGAGATCAAAAACACACATACATACTGAAGCTAAGGGAGGAAAAGAAAGAGAATCAACAGCCTACACGGCATCTTTTTATCTTTCAATAATCTTGCCTATATGGTAAATATTGCGCCAGGACATGGGTTGAGCTGAGAAGCAACGACAAAGCCAGAATGACCAGTCCAAATTATGATGTGTTTTTTTTGTGAGTGCTGTAAGAGAGTAAGTCTGGCTGAGCCTTACATTTGGATGTAACCTTGTAGCCTCCCAGTGAAGGTGTATGTCCTTCCACAGCATCAAAGCCAGCTGACACCAGTACCACATCAGGGGAGAACTCATGGGCAATGGGCATCACCACAGCTCTGAGGACAAAGAGAGGAAAATAGTGCAGTAAACCAAATACTGTTTCATCTGGTTTGGCTGAAATTTGATAGCACATTTAAGAAGTGTCGCTTTCAACAGGTGTTCATGATTTGTGTGAAAATAAGTGGATACAAAATAATAATGTGTAAAGGGAAGTCATAGTGTTATTAAACTATTATCAAAACAAGATCAAAAAGATTAATTTCTACAATGAAAAAAGCTCCAGCTGCCTGCGCAATATAACATAGGACTATTGATGTGATGGATTTTCAACTCAAACATTCATGTAATGACGGACTTTTCTGGACTCTTAACTGCAAACATTTAGTTGATTGTACACTCTCTCCATTTGAAGATGATGAAAAGAGAAATTATCAACGGCAGTGCTCCAAGTGCTTGGTCTTAGCTCTAGATCCACTCCTGGTAGGCAGCCAACACCAGGAGGTGGTGCACCTCCTGGGTGTGAATGTGCGCTACATACATACACATACACATGTACAACTGTTCAAATGTGAAACAGAGCCCGTTTGATAAAAGATAGAGCTGAAACTAAAGGCAGGTGGCAAGTGGTGAAAAAGACATAAACAGACAGAAAAGAAAACTTTGGCATATTTAAGATGAGATGTCCATATACTGTGCACCCTCCACGGTGGAGACCACTTTCCCTGCTTCTAAGCTCTATGTCCTACTTCCTTGTCTCCTGCTGCCAGTTATTTAGCAAGAGTGCACAACCCATGCCGCACTTGATTCTTTCTCACTCACTCTTTTTCTCTCAGCGGCAGTTCAAAGGCATTTGTGTGCGTCTGGTTCCTATTAGGAGCTCGTCCCTCTTCTCACGTCACTGACAGCCAGCCATCTGGGATCCATTGGGCCTAATTACGCCGCCTTTGGATTCCCTAACAATGCACCCCCCACTTCTTCTCTCTTCTTCTGCACTCTCTTTTTCTCTATAGTTCATTGTTTGTCAGTAGAAATTTAAAAACATACATGAAAACAAGAGCATACACAATATTTGCATGTGCTTTACTTTTGACCATTCACCAAATGTACGCACAAATTTATGATATTAAATCTCAATGCAGCTGAGCTTTCTCATGATTGTAATGGAGTCTTACCAACGCTCTCAACCACAATATTTCTCCTGTCACCAATACACACCCAAAAACAGACGCACTTCATCAACAGCAGTGTGCTGTTCCGTCCCAAAGAAACTCACACACACACACACACACACACACACACAATCAAAAACAAAATGAATGACAGAACTGGCACTAGCCTAGAAAGACTTAACTGCATAAACATGAATTCATGATGCATAAAATTATCTGTGTATACCATGTTATGCATTTATTCACATCAATAATTTATGCCAAAGCTTTTTAGAAGTTCATGCAAATGTAGTGCATTTTTATTTTTATTTTTTATTTCATTCTTTTTGAAAAATGTGGGTCCCTCACAATAGTAGAAAAATAGTAAAATGGATGAGGATCCCAGACATCACAGCTGTATGGTCTATGCCACAAACCACTGGACCACCAGGACACTACTTCTCTACAGAGTTTGGATTTGATCTATGTGCCATGCGTAACACACACTAACGTACAGTACTATATTGTGGTTAACAGAGGAAGATTTACACATGAAAACACTTGCAATTTCCTAAACTAGATAAAAAATAAATAATAAAAAAAAAAACAACAGACACCTTCTCAGGAAAAGACCAGTTGTTACTTAATTAGCATCCAGAGCTCCAGTAAACACTGGACTTAGTGTTTCCAAGCCAGCCTATTGGGTGGATGGATTTTACCAGTATGGGTTAGCTCATTAGCATCCTTCCTCTGATGAGGGGCCCACCCACTTTGCAGCACCATGCAGAGCTCACATACCATTTTATTCATCTGGTGGCGAGCCAGGGTTACTGACAGATACATTTTATGTTCATTACAGTGTAGTGCAAAACCAAACCATATTCAATGTGGATAAATAACTTGAATAAAATTAAAAGTGTGGTACGAGCAAAGGCGTGTCTGGTTAACACATTGCTGCATGGGTTTGTATTTAGCTAAAGAATAAGTTATTGGTAATGTGTAATCGCTGACATTCCCCCAGTTTCACCTAAACAATTTTTACTCTCTGAGCAGTAGCAGTGACACTGGCTCATATTCAACAAGTGTTTAAGTAATGCTGTGATTTACACAGATGCTCAATAGCAAAACTTTTAGTACTGAGCTAAATGCATATGGATTGTAGTTAGTTTTCCTGTTTGATAAGACCACTGGGACCTAGGTGACAGTGCATTCAACACAGGCTATTCACAACCTTACAACCTTGGAAAATGGATGGATTGATATCCAGAATACAAATTATTCTGTTTTTAAAACTAGAATTGAATGCAACAACCCAGTAATCCTTACAGGCAGCAACGTTTACACAAGATATGTAATGTAACAGACACATATGACACCAGTATAATGGTCTTAGGGGAGGAGAATCTATATGAAGCTTAAAGTCTCTGGAAAATAAATTGTTTCATTGTAGTGACAGAAAACTGCTACTTTTGATAGTTAAGCAGCACACAGCACACAACTATGGCTACATTAACACTGTCCTAAAGCTCAAATCCAATTTTTTAATAAAATCAGATTTTTTTGCGCGGTCGTTCACATTATCATTTCAATACGACCATCTTCCCACTGAAGTTAAAATTATGCCCAATTGATGAATGAAAGGAGACTGAGAAGAGGAGAGCACAAACGTTAACAATGGCCTTTTGTGGAGCAGAGGCATGTAAAGGCAATGCAGCTGAGTTTGTCCGTGCGTGGTCCAATTTTTCTAACTCGCACCCGCCCGAACCCATTACGATGAAACCCAGCCTGTGGATATCTTCCAGTGAAATCTGGACCCAACCTGACGGTGTAGGAGGATATAAAACACAAAAAAATCTGATTTGAGCCATTTAGACTGTTTCTCTTGATTTCTTTCCTGATGTAAATAAATTCAGGTATTAAGGGATAAGTTGGTATTTAAAGACATAATGTAATCCAAAGTAAATCACAAATACTGAGAATTATGGTTCAGAAAGCAAAATAATTCTAACACACATTCCTGCTCCAACAGAGCCCCAGACATTTATAGTTGTGTGCACTTGGAATAACAAAATTAATTTGGCATTAAACAACCACATTTATATGTAAAAAATGTGACAAAATAAACAAAATGAGAAACATAAGTTCATAAGACAAAATGCAAATAATGACATTAATAACATTTAAACCAAAACAAATATTTACTTGATGAAATAAAATAACCTGAAAATCGAAATATTGGGACTAATTCTGGTGTTTGGAACCAAGCAAGGATTTTTCTTTTATAGCAGGTGGGCAAATTGTTAAACCAGAAGAATCTTCTGAACTGCTACAGAATCTTTTAATCATCCATCATGATCAAAATTGGAACAGACCCAAGACTTAAAAACTTTACCGGAGCAGGATGTATAATGAAGTGGGGCCACAGAATAAGTTGTCCTATTATTTAGGGACTGTGCCATAGGATGGAAACTCCAAAATAACACAAACCTGGTGTCAGCAGCCCAGTACTGACAACTGAACAGTTAAAACTTAATTTTTTAAGTTTCTTTATTTACCTGAAAGCAGCCAGGTATTCTGCATCACCCATTGGAGGATTCAAACCTCCAGTCCATCCGACATTCACATTGAAGCCCTCGCCTGCACCTGCACCCACCTGGATAAATGGAGATAAAGTAAGACTGTCAGAGAGAAAACATCTCTGTGAGTTAAATTTAATGAGTCCCAGAGAAGGTTGAGAAACTTGCAACAATGTCAGATTTGTGTCAAATGTTCACAAAATTAGCGCTGCTGTTGCAAAATTTTGCATTGCGACAACTGAAAAAAAGTGGCTGCATCTCCTAAAGGCAACACAAGGGAGTGATTATGATTCTTAAATGAAAAACGGATGGTTGTTAATTCAACACCCCTGTCCCTCCAGTTTGATTTTGATACAATTTGTCAAATGGTCTTTTAAATCACTCTGAGTCAGAACATAGTTACAACCGTTTATGATTCCTAAGCTTTAGACTTCAGTTTATCTAGCTGTATCTGTATGAAAGTTTAACATGTCTAGTATCTAGGACATGTCAAAATACAATGCTCAATACAACTCATTTTACATGCTTTAAATGAGTCAGCTGATGATCCAAAGTGCCAGGCAGAGTGGATGGAGCTCATATCAGGTTGACCTCACATACTCAGGGCAGAGAGTGAACTGGAGCCTGGGCCTTGGAAAGAAGTTAAGGATTCTTCTCTCTCCCTTTGTAGTCCTGCTAGCAGCCATTTAGCTGCTCCCCAAACCCTTCACCATCAGTCAATGTGTCAGTTTGAAGGGAGATTGAGGAGGTTGACTGACATACTCTTGGCAACAATGCATGGTAATTTCCTTTGTGTGTGCTTGTGTATGTGTGAGTGTGTGTGAGCGAGTGTATGGGTGTGAGAGGATGCTTGAAAAAGAAAAAATGCTGATGAGCATCGCAGAACGTCTGTCTCCATTCTTCTCTCAGTGAACGGGATGTTCACAGGGCAAACGAAAAACACATGAGGCCTCGTGTCCTCTGCCAACTGGTAATGTACCCACACGCACACGGACACACACACACACACACACACAGCCGTGCACACAGAATTTCTACTATAGCTCCGAGTGTCTTGCACTTTTCCCTGTCCTCTTTCTTTCTTTCATGTTTCAAGAGTTGCTGGACTGGATTAGGCCTACACTGGTTTCTGTGAGGTAATCGGCACTCTCTGTTGGGACTATAACATCACACCCCCTACCCCATGGTGAGTTATATACCTACATGGGGGACAGTGAGACTCCAGAGGTTTACCACACTGCTCAACAGAGGTTGAGAGTCCACTTAAGGCAAAGCCACATCCAAGCCAACAAAGCGTTTTATGTACTGTCCTTCATCAAGGGAATTTATGGAAAAACACTGAGTATCATTGTGGGTGAGGATGGTAGAGTAAGAAGAGGGAATCTAGGGGATTGAAAGGGGGGTGAATGCCAGAGATGGATGGGGGCAACTCAATCTCATTGGGGACAGTCATCACACTTGGTTTCTACTGTGACCACGAGGAGATTACATAGACATCTTAATTCTTTGAATGCAAAAAGACTTGTAATACAACTGTCCACATCCTGTGGTGATCCTGTTGTGACTGGCCCTGAAGTTTCTATGAAAAACAATAAGTACTGAAATAACCAACTTACAGATAAAGAATTTACGCAAAAAAAAAAAATTAAATGTGCAAATGAAGAGTTCACTGGGAAACATCTATGTGACATTTAGAAATTTTGTCTGAAAAATGGAAGTAGATTTGTGAAAAACACGATACTTTAAACTGTTTTTAAACTATTCATGCTGGACTGGGAGCACACCTCATCTATAATAGAAGTTATTTTAAGGGAAACCTTGTAGACATATGTAACAAGTTTAAATTGGAATCATACTGTTCTGATTCTAGCAGTAGATCTCATTGTGACAACTCCAACTGTGACATATTTTACTCCTAAACCTTTAACTTATTTATAGCAGCATGACCAATTATTACTTACAAAGTACAAACTGCATTCATTAAAATAATAATAATATTACTAAACATCATTTATAACTAGTTTAATACGATGTGGATTAACCCATAATTTACTATTAAAAAAACATTGATTTGACAAGTACATCCTGCACACAAGACCCTTGAGGTCCCGACTGTACCTCTAGAATAATACAATTATCAAATACTTTTATAAAAACATATCTATCTTCATAAGATATGACTGTTGTGAAGCATGCATCTAAAGAAGTTAAATTAGCACAGAGAAAAACAGCTGTATCAGTATTTCAAATCATCTGCTCTACAGAAAGAAAATGTTTACAATAATAAAACCATATAAAAGTAGAGAAATAAATACTATTGTGGGGGACTGTTGGAAATGCACACATACCTCACTTGGATGACCGCTACCAGGAAAAAAGTTGCCATTGTCATAACGATGCAGAGAGATGTACAGAACATCTGGGTCATCATAGAAAGCTTCCTGGGTCCCGTTGCCATGGTGCACATCCTGAACAATAATCAAATAACAAATTAGAAAGCTGTCATGGACTGTTGCAGGTATTCCACTTTGAATAAAATTTTGATGTATTCATATAATAGAATAACCAATTTAAATGAGCACAAAAAATGTATCTTTAAAGCATACATTACACATATAAACCACAATACAGTGAGCAGAGTTTGCAAATCTTGCACAGCTTTACCTTGTCAGAGGCAAACGTGTTTTAATCTTTCATTTTAAACAAAGCAGATTATAATATGCGCTGGATGTAGTGCTATGCAAGAAAGCATGCATTGTGTGAAGACATTGTGCAGACTCATATACACACCTGTTGAGCAGAGACAACTTTCTGGCTGTGGATCAATATCTGCACATGCATGCGTGGGTGAGCATTCATATGCCTGTGTGCAAATTTTATTCACACACTGTAAGCATATGTGACAGTTTGGCTCACATGTGGATGACAGAAATAACTGTCTAACTTATTTAAATGATGATTAGAAGTGCTACTGTATGTCCGGGTCTTTGTTTGGGCTCACAATACATTTCTGTGCCTGTGCCATTGCATTTTGGTTATATAGGAACCAGTGATAGCATTCATGTTGTATGTCCTCACCCAGTCTACAATGAGGATCTTGTTGATGTTGAGTTTGTTCTGGAGCTGTTTGGCAGCAATGGCCACAGAGTTGAAGAAACAGAAGCCCCTGTGGACAAACAGACAGGAAGAGTGGCAGCCACATGTATTTATCAGAACAGTAAATTGATATTTCCAAATCACCATATGAACCTTAAGAACCTCTGAGACATGTCCCAGTTGCTCTCGAGGCTGTGACACAGTGCTGACCCCTGCCATATCAACAATTTCTGCAAATATTTAGGAGGTTTAGTTCTTCTTGCGTTTCATCTTTGTCAGCTGACAAAGAAAATGGCTTCTCATTAGAATATTATGCTGAGTCTAAAACCCTGCACTCATGGAAATGCACAACCCACAAAATGAGTGACAAACAGAAAACTAAGCTTATCATAAAATTCAATCCACATTCCTATTGCTAACACAGTTAGAGCAGCTGGTGGAAGTGAGGGATGAGTTCGGAGAAATGAACTCATAACTTGTTACGACAATCTCCTAAACACTTACTGAATATGACAAAGGAATGGAAAAAAGTGTTGATGTATGAAGAACAATGGAAGAATGTTGGAAAAAGCAGTGTCAGCATGGTCTTTAACATGTGAGGGACTAAATGTGTGTGTGTGAGTGAACTACATAGATCGTATGCTGTTCAAACTTTGCTCATCAAGAAAAGTCATTACCATCTCTTAAATAACCCTTGACAACCACTGCTGAGCTCACACACACAGTCCCAGCTGAATGTGGTTACTTGGCTAATGCATCCTATCAAAGACGGACACAAATCAATGCACACAAATATGCACATCCACACTAATACACACATGTACAGATTATACACGTGTGCAGTCTATGCACACATGCTCAGCTCTTTTTGAGGTGCAATGCTTTGTGTCTTGAAAGCATAAAAGAAACAGCAGAGGAGGTAGTTTGCCTCAGGCATCAGGCAGGTAGTACACATCACACAAAATCAGACACGTACACAAAAATGCATGCAAACACACACATTAACACATGAAGGCTTAAGTAATCTCTCTCTCTCTATTTCCCGCTCTCTCTCCTTCAGAAGTATAGCTGATTTGTAATAAATGCTTTGAAACACTTTGCAGGCCTCCTGGCTGGTATATGTATGTGTGTGTGTGTATGTATACTGCTGCACTTACAGAGGAGAGGAATAGGTTGCATGGTGTCCAGGGGGCCTCACCACTGCAAAGCCATTCTGTAAAAGGACCAAAAAAAAAAAAAAATCTAAACCTTGCTGCTTTTATAACACCACACCTTCAAAGATGACAGATTTAAAAAAATCATATCCTCATGTTGTTGCAAAAAATGTTTAACGTAACTGGGAATAAAACTGGCAAACTGCATTTTATGGTGTTTACTCAACAATCAGTCATACTGCAGCTTTAAAATTCTCTACCTAACATGACAGAAATTATAAAGTATTTGGTTTCAAAGACACACCTTCAACTCTCTCTGTGCCACCTTCAGTGCTAAGTCTGTGACACACCCTGCAGCAGTTCTGGAAGCAACTGCTGTGTGATGTTCGTTCCAAACTGTGTCAACGTCTACCTGTCAGTGAAGAAGTGGGGGACACATCACATTAATTATAGATGCTTTTGCTTTACACCAAAAAATTAAGAAGTTGATGTGTTTATTTGAACAAATGAACGAATGAACAAACAAACGAATGAACAAATATACAAACGAACAAACAAATGAAAAATTGGTGAAACTTTTGCCCATTTTTCACAACTACACAGAACAGTTTCATCAGATAGTTTCTGTCAGCAGGTTTATCCCATAAGGAATTTATTATTAGCAGTTCTGCCTATGAGGAATAACATTACACCAAAGTTGACTTTGGAATTCAATTCAATTCAATTCAATTAAATTTAAATTCAATTCAATTTTTATCCAGCTAAATCAAATTTATTATAACCCACATCCGTACAGTTTATACAACTCATTACATTATAATTGTGTTCATGTAAAACCAATGCATAAAATGTTGCCTAAATAACAAAAGAAATCACAAACAAATACATAGACAAATAGGTGCTTGCATGATTTTCCATTTAGAGTGGTGTATTCATGTATCATACTTAAGCACAAGAAAAAACAATGAACTTTTAACTTTTGTAGAAAATTATTTCAGAGTTTCTTCTTCATTCATTTTTAATGTGTTGCATATTTTCACAGCACAACCCCCATTTTGAGTTTGTGGTCTACTGCACATTTCAAAACTCATCTCTGGTGGTATGCTGCTGTTTTGCTGGGAACAATGAAATCAGAGGAATTTCTTTTATCACAGACTTTGCCATCTTGTTTCAATCACTCCGTTTCACCAAAGCAGCCAAAGGCCGGAAATCCAGTAAGAGTAGTCCTCTTATCAACTACCACCCAGTCCCCTTTAAATTTCCCCCCTCTCCTCTTCTTTCTCTTTAGCTTATCTTCATCTTCCACATTTTCTTTTATGCTCTTCACATCTATTTACCTAAAAGAAAATTATCTGCAGCACTTTTTGTAAATCTTTCTTCTTTGCTTTTTCTTTTTCTCACATCTCACCTTTGTACAGACTTTCATTTTCTGGGGTTTCAAACTTATCTTAGCCAAAAACAATATCATGTGTAATTTGTAGTATCATTAGCCAAATTGTGTAATGAGTCATAATCAACCGTGTAATGTTTGCTGTTCAGTAATGCAATTAGATAAGAGGAGAGATTCCCACATGACTTTTAAAAAGGGTCTTTTGGTGTGTATTTTTGTTTGTACTGCTATTGTATTGAAGTGCAGCACTTACCCCAACTCCTCCACATGGTAACATCACAAAAGTTGGTTTAGATCCTGCAGCAGATAGTTCATTATCTTTCAAATGTCATAAATATACTAATTTTATTACAGATTTATTGTTAGAATTTTCAATGTTATCACTGATCGTACCTGCAAACTTGCGGTGTGTTGGTGTGGTGTTGCCAAACAAGTGCACATACTTTTCTGAATGGACTGATTGCAGCTCTTCCAGGCTGGCCTTTCTGCTGCGAATACACTTAAAACACATACATATAATATATTTGTCAGCTGGTTTTCTCTCAGTATGTGTACATAATTGTGTTCATCATACCTCACACTGGCTCTTTAGTCCTCTCTCTTGCAGTCTAGACCAGATGCTCTGGATCCTCCCTGCATGTTCAGGGTGGCGACTGTTGTCTCCACAGGTACACTGATGCTTTTGCATGTGCGCATCATAAACCAAACCTAGACACGCACACACAAAGCTTTCATTATCACCATCTAACTCCTGTATTCTCTATTTGAAGGCATTGCAGTACAGTCAGGCATAAATAAGTAAAATATACTTCCTCTTGCAGCTGTCCTAATTGAAACAGTCCGAGTTACCTGTTGTGTAGCGTAGCTTGACATCTGTAGCAGGGCTGGACAGTGACATAGAGGGTATGGTGGTGGATAGATGTGAAGTTGGAGGCAGGGAGGTGGACGTCGGCAAGGATCGTGACCGAATCACAGGTTGGTGCTGATGTTGGTGAGGCCAGATTATTGTAGGCACACCCAGTGTATCTGGCTGTAGACCTGGTCTAAGGATCACCTGCCTCTGTAATTCCAGAGTAAAGTGGATGATGGTATTTAACAGCAGCTGCAGATGGTAAAGATATCTAATGCCTCTCACCAGTAGAAAACAATTACAAATTATCTGGACAATTTAATACTGCATGTCGAGAACAAGCAACTGATAAAGACAGCATTGCCAAGCAGGCTGCAACAACACAATGTGTTACGTCTAAACTTCCCTGCTTGTATTAATAAAGCAACAGTGCCTCCTGATGGCAAAGCAAAATTCAGGAAGTGGATCTGAGCAAAGGGATGCAAATTGTGACTACTGCAAATGTTTCAACCAAGATGATGTAATTATATCCATTATGTTACTTGCTCAAGTCAAGAATATAACAGAATTGAGATTTTTAAATAATATTTTGTGTCTATGAGAACATGCAGCATTCCCATTTGAAGGAATGGTAACATGTCATCTGTTCTATGTGTATTTTTGTGTGAGAACATGGGATATAAGTACCTGATTAAATGAGTGCGATGGCTCGATCAAGCTTTCCCGGGAGGAGGTAGTGGACTCTGTGTCATAAACGGAGTCTGTGCTGGCAGTGCTTTGTCTCCTGCGGTGGCCATCCTCACACAGCGAGCCTGGCTCTGAGCCACACAAAGACCCTGTCCCTGACCCTGGTCCTGATCCAATCTCCTCCAGGTCCATGTCCTCTGATGGGATCTGGGTCAGACGCGGCTTCTCAAGGGATTTGTTATTCAGCTATTATAAAGTAAAAGTTTTACTTTACTTATGTGTTTTAGTCTTAAATATGCTTTTTATTAAACAACAGTATAAGAAAATATATATTTCCTTGCTTAGAAAACTTTATCTAAAAAGCTAAATTCAAGCAAATTCACACATAGCCTCCTCAGAGTGAATCCAGTTACCTAATATTCACTGTATATGTGACAACATTATTGTGCCCAAGCCTGCAGCTCTCACCTTTGTCAGGTGTGGATTTAGCTTGAGCCTTTCCAGTCCACTTTTATGGTATTGCTGGGTAAACTGGTGCTGGCCATGCAGTTGATGACTTGGATGCAGGGGTAGAAATGAGTGGCTGTATGGTAGCGGCTCCGAATGTGTTCGCTCAACAGGTCTGTGAGAGGACAAAGTGGTGACTCTCCTAGAGGAGGACAGGTGAGGATGCTGCTGCTGAGGAATGGAACTCAAACCATGAACTGCAGGGAAATGGAGAAAGGAACAGGTAAGAACAGGGTGTAAAGATGGGGGGCAAGTAAAAGGAAGAGATTCAGAGAGGTGAGGGAAAATATAGAAAAAGATACAGAAAAAGAGAATAAAATAAAAAATAAAACATAGTGTGTAATACTGACAAATTAATTAGGTTTCTTTCAGACAGTTGATATAGTCGTAATAATATTGTGGTGTTTTTTGTTATGTTTTGTTGTTTTTTTTTGCTGAGGGTTTTTGAGGCTGTGCCTCTTTTCCACTCACTAGAGAGCGCCCTCGAGCCACAGACGAATAAGTTTAGCAAAGACAGAGGACTCGAGAGTTTCCACAGATAATTTGGAATAAAAAATTTTCTTGTTTTGGACACATTTTTGTGGTTTTTGAATAGACCACTTAAGACAATCAAAATTTCCAGATTCGTGACTAACCCAGTGCTTTTAGTGAGTTGGCTTATAAATCTGCATTGAACGGAAATAGTGAAGCAATTCTGCGAATACTGACAGCGTGAGAACAGGAAAGAAACTGCCATGACAAAAAACAGGACAAGAAAATTAAAACATCTCTCTCCATGTTGTCACTGTGTTGTCTATTAATGTTTTCCGTACTGTGTATGCGCATACTGAGGTATTTCTGTAATAACAATAATAATACAACTCACGAGAGACAAGCTGGGAGCGCAGCAGCCCAGTGCGCGGTTCAATTAAGAGCACTGGTTGCAGGTGTTGAGCCAGAGCCTGATTGCCTTCCAGAGGAAGGTAAACAGGTTGCATTGCCACTGGTCTTGGTACTCGCAAGTCAGCCTGTGGACAGAGAAGAGAACAAAACGGGTGGAGAAAGTTAAATGATATTAAATGTAATGAAATGCTGAGATTACCATTTTTGGAGGCCCTAGACAACTTACATGTATTAGAAAACTGTACAGTAAATAGTCTAATAGTCTGACATAGAGGACAGAGATAAACTACTCAACAAATATGTTTACACTATCATCAACACTAATTCTGAAGATATGAAAGCACCACAGAGAACAAAAGAGAAGTGAAAGCCTGAAAAATACCACATGTATCTATATGTGCTCGAGTGTGAAGGCAATATTTAGCACATTACACTTAGATACAAATGGACATATAAAAATAAATGTGCGTGTATGTGAACTATCTTTTTTAAACTCATTTTGTATTCAGGAGCTTCTATGCAATGATGTTAAACTTTAATAATGCAAGGGAGTCCTACAATGCTTAGTTGCTTACTTGTGCCGGAAGTCCAGCAGTGATGTTGGGCATTGAAGTGGGGTTGGTGGGCATGGTGAATTGTGCTACATTACCATTCTTCATCAGCCTCTGTGATAAGCAAAATGATCAATTATCAAGAAAATTGAAACAATTGAACTGGCAAAGATTATTACGTGGGCTATTTTAGACTGAAGGGCAGGGCCTGCTGTGGAGTGTGAGCATTATTTTCTTATGTACATTACCAGTCAAAAGTTTGGACATCTCTACCCATTCATTTTGAAGGGAGTAGAGATGTCCAAACTTTTGATTGGTGTCATATATACAACATGTGAGCATTTGTCAGTAGAACCAGGAAAAGTCATGGGTCGAGACAAAGTATGAGAATCAAGTGAATGAAGTAAGACGAATGCATCTTTATAGTGGCCCATCAAGCTTTTTGACGTGTCATGTTTTGAGTCTCGGGGAAGCGTGATTTAACTGCATTAAGCACTCAATTAAAATTCAAATCACTGGTTATCAAGGAAACCTAATACAATCCTTCATAAAGACAACAATACTTTTTATTAGATTAATGGCAGGATAAAACAGTGCTGAATAGTCTATATTGTCCCGGTATTGCAGTGTACTGTATTAAATTTGCATTGTATTGATGTATGCTTAATTGAGATAAAAATAGCTATAATAGAAATATAAAGTCAAGGCTTACCTCATGAGCCAGTGGGAGGGACCCATTATCTGAATGAAGACTGTCATTTGGTGAGCTGCACCCTGATGCGGAGGTGCTGCTGCTGCTTGGAGAGGAATCTGAGGGACAGAATGCAGGCAAACCAGACACTATTAAAATGATGGAAAATGAATAAAAACTATATCAGTACAAATCAAGTATGTGTAACGTGTATCTTCAAATGGACTTTAAAAATGGCACATGAAAGCAGCCATAACCAGACGAAAAGCAAATAAAACAGAAGCCTAACTAATGAGAATGACACAGCTAAATGTAGATGTTCATACCCAGAGTTTCTTTCCTATGCTTGACAGCAGGAGGGGCACTGGTTTTACGCTGCAGCGGGCTAGGTCTTGTTGCGATGAGTTTCTTTAACTTCCATTTCAGTGTGGGCTCAGAGACTGCACAAACACAAATAAACTTGTGAAGCAGCATGCGTGTGCAAGCAGTTTCCATAGCAGAACTAAGTTAAAGTGAACCATGCAAATACTTCAGTCCTGGTGACGGCTTAAAATCTTTCATGTATACATTGTTCAGTTCCCTATTAAAGCCAAACAAACTAATCAATCACTTGCAGAGCAGATAAAACCTATATTTGTGTTGTAGCTGTGCCAACGAAAGCTTTGCAGGGTGTGCGTGCAAAGGGTTCTAGGGAAACGCAAATAAGTGGTGATTAGCGAACTTTCATAAATGTACAGGAAGTAGGAGCCACTCCCACACTCATTCATACAGTGAGGAAGACCTGCTCTGGACTCTTACGCAGTTCATTTTACACATACCTTGGTTAAAGTTATGTAACTGCTTTGTGTCTCCATGTCACTAATGCTTTCATGGCTGTCCAGCCAATGTCTGGCCCTGCAAGCCTGATGCACAATGAGTTTCATCCATTTTAATACAAAGGCGCACACGTGTATGTTCATATTATTAATACATTTCTCCTTCCTTAGTCCAGACAATATACACAACTTTGTTGAAAGGCACTTAAGAATATTCCACTGAACAAAACATTCTGTTGGGCAGAGCAGTAAGCTGACAGAGTCTAACTTGGACTAAACTGCATATCAATTAAGGACACATCTGAAATAGAAAATTAGTGACTTTCACTGATTTAATCTGAGGGTGGCAACCCCAATCACAAACACAAACAGTCTCACCTGTTCTTCGTAGGGTGAGGTCCTTGCGCTGGTCGCAAGAAGTAGGCTGGTCGGGAACTGGTAGCCTTGGTAACCAACATAACATCAGATTTTTTATGAGTAGGTATGACAATAGTTCCTCTGTTAATTATTTAGTCTTTAATTTGAGTTATTTCTATTTATGTCATCATTCAAGGAATCTTCTTTAATAACTCCTTCAAGATCATGTCAATATACTTTTACTACACTATAAAATTAGAAATAATAATTCTGCAGAGAATCTGATATAATTACAGCTCACACGGTGAATGTTCTGCTTAAAAAACAAACAAAACACTGTTGTCACTCTCACCTGTATCCTGGGGGAGTACCGCACTGGCCAGGAGTAACCCTGTCATGGGTAGGCTGATTTTTCATGATTAAATATTTCCGAAGTTTTTCCCTTACAAGTGGACTGGCAACAGCACCTGCCAGACAGTAAAATTTGTCCATGAAGTGTGACTTATCAGGGAACTCTTTTAAAAGTGGAATCATATATTTAAGTCTTTAGAAGGAACTGTAAAGCTCTCTAAGCAGGAACTATGATTTTTGTCACTTTTCCTTAACACACTCTCAAGCGGCTTGATTGCAAATCAGAAAATGGGTAGCAGCACTGATGGAAATCCCCTTTATTTTCATAGAGCTCACTAAAATATGTGATGACTCAGATAATAAACATGTCAACAACCTAATGCACTTATAATCTTATAAAAACATGGAAATAATTGGAAATACAATACAGAAGACTCACTCTGCTCATTTTTACTTTTTCGAATCAGCTGTTGTAGCTCTTCTCTTTCCTCCTTATCCATTTCTCTTTGCCTTTGTTCAGTATTATACTAAGAGAAAAAAAAGCAACATATTAACATAGCCTTGTTGATTTGGTATGGACAATGCATGTGAGATTTACACAAAATCAGACAAATGCTGCTACATTCACAGCCTAAAATTTAAAAGAATAACCTGATTTGTCAACGGGATGGGGGTAGTTGTCCTCCTTCGAGTCAGACAAAATAGACCAAAATAAAACCAGTTTCTCAGCGTGATTTAATCACCAGAACCGCAGCATTCTAACGCAAAAATATCTCTCAGATAATAATTAATTTCTATCAATATGTCACCCACCTCCCAGTGTGTAAGAATTACACACTGGGAGGTGTGTAATTAACGCTGTTTACAAGATGGTGCTAAGAGAGTAAAATACAAAAGTTTTGTTGCTTTTGGCTTCTGGATTAAATGGTAAAATTATTATGGGTGGATGAAACCACACAGGTTTGAGAACGGGCTACAGAGTGAAGTTTTCTTGCAATGCAAGGTAAATCCTGTGCGTGTAAATGTGAACTGGAATCTTTTGGTGACAATGATGAGTGTTGCGTCCTCTTGCATTTGCGTACTCAGTCCCTGTTTACGGCTTTGAACAGAACAAAAATAAGGGCGGACCACTATGTTCTGTTTGTGCTGCTGAATCTATTTAAGTTATCAAAGTTAGCAAAAGGTGCTTCTCATGCGACATTTATGCTGTCAGTGAAAACACATAGATTACATGGACCAGATGATCAGCACAGAATGAGGGTTACCAAAGGATGCTTCTGGGTAAGTTAAGTTTAGGTTAGGTAAGTTTCTTCCCACTACACGCCTGATATGTACATTTATAGTTTCCAGTCCTATTTGTGTTTTCTATCTGCATGGAGGTTGTTATCTTTTTGTTGTTTTGTATATGCAATTTCTTTCATATACGCAAAGGAAAAGGTTTCGTGTTTTGCATGGAAATGTTGTATAAATAGAGCCTAAGTGACCTCACCTGCAAGTGCTGCTGGGAAAACTGAGAGCAATGCTGAGTGGTCAGGGGTCCCAGGAAGAATGGAGGGTGGGGGGCCAGCATTGCCGAATCTGGTCCTGAATGTAACAGCCTGTGGGTCACACTTAGGTCCATGGATTGCTTCCCATTAACAGGTGATGGAATCTGATGGCTGATGATCACATCCACTACAGGAAAGAAAAAAGGGGGAAAATATTTTAGTGGCTGTACATTTACAGTAAATTTCTGTCATATATGTGACAATTTTTTTTTATTTTTTTAATGTTCTGTGTGAGGCAGATCAGTGAAACAGAGTATGGAAAATGAGAAAATAATTGATTTGAAGTTGAAACTTCAAGTCTCCAGAAGAAATACTATATATTTCCCACATATTGAGAGAAGACATACACGAACAACTAGAGATGCATGTACTGTTTGTAATTTAAATAAATATGAAAAGGAATATGCCGATTTTTTTTTAGTGCACGTTTTTGTCAGATATCTTCTTCTACTCTGCACTTTTGCAAAGTAATATTTTTTTATGCAGTTTCTACTTAAATTGTACTGGCCATTGTCCAACACTGGATTCAGACAGACATGTAAAACAGTGTTTGCTTAAGTTAAGGTTGGAGGTGTATTAGAGAGAAAAGCATTGAAAGAAAGGGGGTAGGGAGCTCGATAAGAACAATGTTTTTCAGTCAGGTACATCAATCTGTCAGTACAAGAAGAGAAACAGAAATCCAAATTTAGCAAAACATCTGAGATAAGTTTTAGAGGGAATTATTTGATTTATATCATTTAAAGGTCACTGTCAGTATCAGCCTTTGTTTTTACCATAAGTGGTTTAATTGTGGCCTGCATGGCACAGTTCTAACCTGGTAGTATGACCCATTAAAGTTAAAACTGGCAGGAGGGCTAAAAATAACTATTTAAGCTAGAAAAATGAACAGGTTCTGAGACCAAAAACTGAAGCATGTGCAAGCACAAAGGTACCTTAATTCTGTTTTCATGTGCCAATGTGACACCTGAAACCAATAAGCATACAGAGGAATGTTTCGGTACTAATACAAAGGTATACAGTATAAGAAGACACCTTGGCCCTCTAGGGTAGAGGGACACTGAGGAAAATGAATGCATGTGGAAGTTTACTGAACCTGTCTGTCTTAATGACTGCAACCAAATATATAACAATATATAATTCATGTAAGTGGATATTCCTATAATGGCAAACTCTTTTGAATAATATTACTTGTTGTGGGTTGCACTGTAAACACTACAACAATTCTGTGGCAAAAACACCTCACTTGATTTGAAAGTTACACAATTATTCACTTGTTTCAGAAGTTATAGAGTTGACAAATAAATACAGACTATATACGCAAAAATGGTATGTAGCATAAACGCAGTCCATAATGCTCCCATAAGATACAGGTTTATTAGATCTGATTGTCATAGCTGGTAAAAATCAGATAAAAACCAAATCTGTTAATGGCTGCACTCCAGTTCCGCAGCCCCACCATTAGTCTGGTCTAGCCTTCATTCATGACATTTCCACTCAGAAAAAGAGATAATCATGTGCGTGAAGGTATTATAACTTGACAGAATTCCTCTGAAAAACAGAACACTCCTACACACTTACGAAATTTATGAGGGTTATGTGAGACATTATAGCAGAGAAAAAGACAACCATCCTAAGAAACAAAAACAGGTAGGAAGTTAATAAGACTAGAGCAATTTATAGCCAACCGGTATCAGCTCTCTAACCCTACTTAGCTCAATACAGTGATTAAAATAACCCCATGGTCTTGTGTTTACACGTCTGCTGTGTGACAGAGAAAAGGAAGGCTTTGGGAAGGAGCAAACTCTAGTTAACAATTTTATGCACAGCTTGCGAAAGAAAGACAAGGAAGAGCATGACAAAAAGCCTAATGTAAAATTAATGCCAGCAATTTACACAGTGGAGAATTTTCCTGCATCACCAGAATCTGACCTTACTAGGTCACTAATGGAAAAAGACGTCAGACAAAATGGAGTCACAGAAATATGTTGCTTATCTCACATTTAGCTGCTTCAAGCCTAAAGGACTGTGTCCTGTACAGCATCCCTGGGGTTGATTGGATTTGTCTTCCTAAGTATTGAAATACAAAAAAGAAAGAAAAAAAGAAAGGTGCAACAGGAAGAACCAGTTGCAGAACTACAGTATACATTACCTGAAAAATGTTTGCGGGTTTTCAAAGGAAATCAAATAACTGAAAGAGCAGGGTGGTGGTAGTGGTGGTGGTGAGGACTAATTTGCAAACACTGTCACATAAACAGAGATACATACACAAGAGTCTCTTGCCTTGATAGAAAGGAAATGATCAGGAAGTCAATCTTACTTCTGATATAAACAGGAAAAAACACCTGAGGTATATTTTTACCCAGAAAAAAAGCTAGGGCCATTTTTACATAAACTATGTGAAGATAAATCATCCACTGATGAATAATGTACACTTTTCCTTTCGTTTTGTCTTGAATTGTCTGGAAAGATATTTTATTTTTATTTTGAATTAGATTACAGCAGCAACTTTCAAAAACAGCTAGGGAAGCAGCAACAACTGAAAAGATTGTGCAATTGTTAACTGGATAAAATGATGAAACAGCAACATGTGGATCAGTTGAAAACAGATGAGTAACATTATTGGTGGAAAAAGATCCTTTCAAAGAGACCTTTTTTAAGAAGTATGAAAGGGGGAGAATAACTCTTTAAATTAAAAATAACATTTCTCAAGATTTCTAACTAACAACAATCCTTCTTTAAAAGGTCTCAAAAGGTTTAAGAACACGTGAAAAACAAAATTTTCTGGCCTCATGGCAGCTTTACATTTAACATATAGATTGTGTCGTAGTTGCAATCCGTGCATGAGGTAACAAACATTACTGACTGGGAACTGTTTGGTCCTGCACTCGTAACTGCAGGTTAGAACTCTACAATGCAAAGAAAAAAAAGAGTAAATATAAAAAAACTATAAAAAAAATAAAATAAAATAAAAAAAAAAAATCCTGGGTGAGGTGGAGATAATTTTTTTTTTAAATTGTTCCAGACAAATGTGTTTTAAGTTTTTGAACAGATGCCAAAGATTTTACCTAAGGCCAAGTTCCAGTAACTCATTAAATGACTTAACCAGCTTGGTCTCTGCACCGTGCATTTAAAGAGTCGACTTAGCAGTTACTAGAAGTTTTTTTCTACATGACCCTGAAGGGTTTCAAAAGCTTATAATAATGTCCTATCATATTACAAAATGTTCATACAGAGAATACATAGACTGTACAATAAACAACTATTTCAACATCACTTAAAAACAAAGAAAAAAGCAACTTACTCAAGGTATTTTTAGCCTAGATTGCTGCACTGCATGGTCTGTTGTTTAACAACTGTGCTCTAAAAACACAAGAAACATAAAATTAGAAGATACAATCTGGTATATTTACAGAATAAGGAGAAGTACAAGCTGATAAGATATGTGTGCTTGCTTCTGTGTCTCTCTCTTGAGCGTTGTGGTGCTAAAAATAGCAGGAGCCAAACTTCTGGTTTCTGTAATAGCATATTTGTTTCACACCATCGTCCTCATTCTGTGGGCCCTTTGCAGCAACCCACTGAAAAACTAACATGAATGCACATGCACACACCATCAACACACATATACTTTTCTGGTGTGCACACACACACATACTTACAAAGAAACACTGACTTCCTGTTTCTAAAGTTAGTCTGCACTATAACATCCTCTTGGTTCATTTAGGCAAGCACAAGCAGCTATTTTGGTTAAATGGCTTCACTGCAGCTCCAGAGAGTCACATATATCCTTCTGTAGTATTTATGTCCACACTGTGGCTTAAATATGCTTTGTCTGTTGTTTGGGCTGGAGTGAGCTCCGTGGAGGTATTGGATGAAGTTATGTGTGGAAGTCACAAATCAGGTTAAGTGCTAGTTAGTGTGACAAAATACATAAACATTTGCTGCAAGGCTTGTAGATGGTGAGATGTGCAGCATTGCAAAGAGAGCTTGAGCTCAGAGATAAAAAAAGATTATTATAATTTAGCAATAAATTACTTGCATGCCAGCTTATGCTGCATGCAAATTCATTGTACTTGCTTTCAGCTACTTATTATTATACCCGATTGTGCAGACAGTAACGCTTGTATGACAGCTACTCCACCATGCTAGCCACCTTTAGCAGCACCCCTGCCTGCTACCTATCGCTCTGTCCCTCCCCCTTCCTTATAGGAATCCACAGCTGCTGGGCACATTCTGTCCCTCTGCTTCCGAGCAGCTGGAGTATCAATCTCCTAACATGTTCATCCTTCTGTGTTTGTGTGTGGCTGTGTGTGTCCATCCTTAGCACCCACGAGATATTAATAGCTTGCAGTTGTTTCTTTTAAGTATACACAGCAGGTCTTTGTGTTTGCATAAGTAGGATCTGCTTGTGTGACAGTTGATGGTGCGTACACGTGTATTAGTGCATCAATGCTGGAGTGTGTTGGTGCAAATGTATTAATAGTGCCCATTTGTTTCCTCTGAAGAAGCACTGTGGCTCTCTGTGCAAGCTGCAGTACATGTGACCATACTAATATATTTTTAGTGTCACCTGTCAGTAAACACTTGTGATATTGTGTGCAATCAGGCAAGTGCACATGTGTTTAAGAACACAGTTTGTCTATTGCCATTTCTGAGCATATTAATAGCATCGCACCACTTGTTCTTATGAGTGTTTAACTTGTGATCACGAGTGCTTATAAGTGTATTAATAGCATTCCCAATTGCCAACAAATGCTTCTAGATGTAAGGCATTTGGTGAGTGACTGTAACTCTAATTCTAGTCCAAATTATTGTAAACAGAGAATAAAGGTATGAAAGTCAACCACTACATTGGTAAAATGATGAAACTGGATGATACTGCCTAATTCCAGTAAGATCGAACAGTACTGATACGAATGAGACATAGCCATGACTTTTATAGAAACAGAATATAAATCAATGCATAAAATGCTGAACAAAAGCAACACCTGTTCTTATGCATCACATCCACAGCTGAGACCGTGTCCATCAAAAACACACCCATAAAACCTCTACTGTCAAAAGCAACCGTTCATGTACCTAATACAATATACCTAATATACATAATGCCAGTTCAGACCTTACCCTGAATAAGATACTGCCTTGTTAACAGCATTTACTCATTAGCTTATAGGCTTACAATAATAAAAAATAAAGAAAATGAAAAAAACAAAAAAAAACAAAAAAAACAAAACAACAACAACCCACATTTACTGGTGCAAGTTAACTTTGCTAAAAAAAAAAAGAAGAAGTGGTTACATGTCCTCAGGATTCGCAGAGTAAATGTTGCTAATACAGACATAATAAGCTTTATTTGTTTCTGATTTGATCCTAATGTTGATGATGAACCACTTGGCTCCGTCTGTGCAGCTACAGTCTATCCTGTTTATCTGTTCTGTGGCTCTGAAAGACTTGGATCAATACACAGTCTGTTAATTGGCCATGCATATTTTCAGTATTATTTCAGTAAAAGTAAATGTTGTTCAACATTTCTTAACATAAGCTGCACAAGTGCAGGTAGACCAGCAGCATCATTTCATTGTAATACAGACAAAGAAGAGCACATGTTTGAATGTTTACAAGTGTGCACCACCAGCAAATTGGCCTCTTTTTCATTATTCTAATGCTTAAGAATAAACAAAGCTTTAGTCATCAGTGTTGGTCAAAGGTCACTGCATTATAAAACTTCTCTTAATACTATGCCCCTAGGGCAGGGCAAGTTAAAGGGGTCTCGACTTAATTGTATCACAAGTTTGCAAGCTCTTTATTGTGATTCTCCAACTTGATTTCAAACAGACAGACTGGCAATTGTTGACTTTTTTTTTTTATTATTATTATTTTGCCTGTGGGTTGTGCAGGGTCACAGAAGAGAACATAGCTACATATGGCCTAAAATTCTGTCATAAGATTGGCAAGAGTCTGAAACTTTACCTAAACAGTATGTGATACAGCTACAGAGGACTGACACTCCTGCTTTTATGCCCTGACAGGTGCTTATCATTCACAACAGAGGTAAAAAAAACAAAACAGTACATTCACACTTACTAATTACACACCCCTGTTCATATAAACCACACACAGTATCATGTTAACACTCAATTATGCAAATTAGGCTTGACCTGACAGGAACATCAGCTGACTTCCTTTAAGTACTCCAAAAGAGACTGTGACTCATCATCCAAACACAATCCAACTCAGGTCAGTGGTCTACAAACCTCATACCCACCCAGAAATATCCGACCGTGCTCTGTAATCCTGACATGAACAGATGTTAACTGAAGGGATGCCTTTACACACCCACACACAGAAATATTGGCACATACACTTGGTTTTCATTACCCACCTGCCATGAAGACGATTTGACTGAGAAAACAGGTTTTTATGTCTACTTCCTACTGTAAGTCACCTGTTTGTCAGTGTTATACCGCCTACAGTAACATTGTCTGTTATTGCATACTAAGTAAGAAGAGTATGTACACAGAAGGGCTTCTTTGGTTTAGGTTCAATCTGCATTCTGTAAGAATAAAGTTACTGAACTATGCCAGCCAGCTTTAACTGCTAGTTTTGATAAAGTTACTTATTTGTTGATTTCCCTAATACCTTCCATGTTCTGCTCTCTCTCACACTCACACACATGCACACACACTCACATGATAAAGAGCAGAGTGATGGTCCTTCTGCTGTGTTTTTGAGGAGCAGAGTGTATCAGTAGTCAGCTGAGTTGATCTTAAATCAGGAACAGGAAATGTGATCTGGGCCTCTGGCTGGTCCAGAACACTACCCCTATTGTCAGTGCACTGCTGTGGCTCACACTGGGAAAACACTGGGTACTTTTAAAGGTTATCTGTCCTGTGGGAAGGTTGAAAGTCCCATATTCAAGTGTGTATCACAAAGGAATACCCCCAAATGGAAATGACTGTAAATGCTATGCTTCTTGTTTTTGTTATGCTTTTTAATAAACACAAATGTTTACCTGAAGATAAAAGAGGTTAAAAAACAATCTACGGATTGAATTTAAAGCTAGTGTCTTCAGTGTCTTCATTTACATTATCCAGTTCCCATCTACAGCTTAAACAAAGCACAATTTAATAGTGAATTTAATAGATTGTGATCATCTCTCTATTAGTAGCAATTCAAGCAGATAAAAATAATTTACAGTAACAGCTGGTTAATTTTGTCATTTTGGACTATTAATTGGCTGTATTTGCATCTTATTAACATCTCATCTTAGATTCAGTTGAAGTTCTTGCATTTTGTGGAAACAAGTATAAAAAAGTTTTCTCTTCTTTATCTCCAACCCTACTTGCAACCCCATACTGAAGATGATAGATAAAGACAATTTGAAAAAAAAGCTTCATTAGATTTTCTTATTTTAATTTGTATTATTTTTTTCTGATTCAACTTAAAGGACAAGCAACATAAAAGAAAAAAAAATCACCCAGCAAAGCACATCACCTATTTAACTATTAAACGCTGATAAAATGTGATTAAAAAAAAAAGTATCACCTTTCATGCTTTAAAGTGGTCCTATTATGAAAAAAAATCCCTTTTTCTGTCTTTAAAAGAAAATATATTTTATTTATATATATTATATATTTATATATATACACCGCCATGTTTGCTATTGGGTACCGTAATTGAAACTAATATCAGAACTTGGAAGTGATCTCTGAACTCTGCACTGCCCTCCATTGTTTAGCAACCTTCCAAACATCAAGCACAAATGGGCGTATAAGGGCAGTGATATTTGACATTTAAAATGAAAAGAGAGCTTTTGTTGTGTACCTGTGTGGTTTGGCAAAATAAAACCATGATGCTTTGAAGATTTAATCAAGACCAAAGAAATTTGTCCGCTTGTGCAGAAAGAGGCATCACATCTCCTTTTAAATAGTTGTGGTTTTCTAGTTAAGGATAACTAGCTGCTCCCACTAATTACAAACTATACAATGTGAAACCCAACTTCATAACTTTAATATTAGCCAAAACAATGCTGTCTATTAAAAACCCACATCAAACTACAACTGTGTGAGAGGAATTTTATCAGTAGCAAGCATTCCTAACAACTAGTTAGGCCAAGGTGTGACTGGTAGCTGATACCAGCTGTATGAGGAAAAGGCAAAAATGTAATTGAAAATGTCTTTGTGCACCACAGAGACTAAATTTCCTCATACAGCTTTGTAAACACAAAGTGACATGCACACAGGTGAACAGAATGATGAAGGAAAAGAAGTTAAAGAGAAATCTAAAGGGTGATATTAAAGAGCAGAGGAGTGCAGGTGGTGTTGATTCCTTTGGCATGGTCATCATGAAACTAATGTAACTGTATATCTGCAACAGCAGGCTATGATCTCACCCTGAGATCACCCTGTGCTGGGAAAGCTAACCTGGACACATGAGAGTCTCAAACTGGGCAAAGCTGCTTTTAGTTTATGTTTCATTTGCTACAGACTGCAAAAGGTTGGGGGGATTATTGTGATTTTTATTAGATTTGTCACATATACATAGCTGCAAATGAATGACAAACATTTGTTGGCAACAATGATTAAATCAACATTTTAGTTAAGTACAGAAGCAGATCCTAACACTCATAATTAGGTATTAATGCCATAATTACAGTTAGGTTATTAGTCTAGTCTAGTCTTGCTACATGGATTAGTCATGTTCTCTCTAGAGAGCCTTTTATTGTACATTTTGTTAAGTTAGGTATTGCATGTAACTGCACTAGGTAATAACAATGTGTGCTTACATTTATTTAGGTGTAACTGACAAACATCTAGGTTTCTGCAGCCACAATATTTCAATTGCCTACATTCAAATCACATCTTCACCGCTGCATTTACAAAACTGGGTAAAAAAAGTAACTCAGTTTTCTAGTCACAGAAAAAAAAGCAGTCAACAAGCTGTGGAGACACTTTCCAGTAAATGTGATTGTTTCATTTCTCTTCAGATAGCAACTAAACATCGCCTACCTTCTGGAAGCGAAGTTCAAAAGCGACGTATTTTTATAGTTGACGCGACATCACCGGTAACTAAAGTAAAAAGAAGACAGACTCTAGACGAGGCGGGTGTGAACGTTGTCCAGCGGTCTGTCCTTCTCATCTTCGGTGTGTTTTTTACTAAACTTGTCTTCATTGGGACAGTTAGCTAAGTGTAAGAAAATCAAGAGCGCCGCGCGACGCACGCGCCGCCGGCAGAGCCAGGAAAACAAACCAGAGTCCTAAATAGTTTATCTGATTAATCTCTGTTCCGTATGAGAATCAGCGTCCAACATCACCGAATGCTGTTCTCTATTTACCCGTCTCCTCCTCCTCACTGAGTCTCTCTGACAGAGGTGAAACTGCTAATAAACCTAGCTGAAGTCTCACTTTCATGTGTGTGTGCTCCTGAGGTGAGGGCTCCATCTACTGCTGCTAATCTTCTGGGTGACGATGCGCTGTGTGTGTTTACTGTTCGCCTTTACCATTACGTCAGGCATAGAAGTTGAAGCAATTAAGTCCCTCCAACATATTATCCCTTTTTTGTTATAAAAATGTTAACTCAACTACTTAAGAAGAAATGCATCTGCCATATTTAAAGTTCAGATTGACAAAGGCTCTGAAAATGGATAAATGAAAAGTGTTCTGAAGCCATGGATTTATAAAGTAGTATGCATCAGCATCACGAAAACCTATAACCCTCCATTTGTGTGGATTTAAAATTGCTGTAATAATCTAAAGGGTTATATGTGTGAAATCTAAAAAACATTTAAGAAACATTAACACACAAACATTATGTAAGCATTTCTGGCATCTTAGTAATGAAAATGTTAAGTTTAAACTGAGATTGTTCAGGGACTATATTTAAACCTCGCGGATATTTACAGAAAAACGTGTTTTGATTCAAGGGTAATCCCCAAATGAGTATCTTATTGATCTAGCAAATGATCAAAGTAGTCTTAAAATATTTGCATTTTTCAACCTTTAACATCTCAAATTATTAGAGAAGAGCTACTCCACCATAAAATTTTCCATTAAACAATTTTGAATTCTTAAACAAAAGTTTTCATCTCTAAATTTTTAGAGACAACCTTTAAATTTATTTTTATTTTTATTTTCAATATTATTTAAATTTCAAACCTGTTCAGTTGGTTTGCATTTTAAAAATACAAAAATTACTCCATGTAGGGGTTCCCATGAGCCATGGCTCCGTTTCTGTCCAAGTTTAGATGTTGACAGTGATGGACATGTCAACACCGGCAGAGACAGTAAAGGGAATCTAACCATCATTAAGTGCATGAGTAATGCCAGTTTTTTTCCGACATTTAAAAAAAAAAGCAATCTGTTGAAAGTGCCCTTAGTTACAGTCATCAGATAAATATCCCGTGGAAAACAATCATAAATAGCCTACACATGCACATGGTACACTCCCAAATATGTTGGAATACAGGTCCTGCAAGAGGCATTCTCTGAATGAAACATGAAACACAATACTTTTAGTCACTTTTAATGACACATCACAATTGCATCTCTACAAAAATAGCATGCTGTAAAAATGACCAAAACATTCATAAACACCTTATATAACACGGTATTGTTGTATGAAACCAAGTATTTACTTTAGACCTAACCCTTTTGTGACTAAATACTATATTTATTATGTGTGGAAAACTCCAACAGCCACCATTGCAACACACTGCAACATCTAGGATGTTTGATTAATACTTTAATTGACAACACCAACAACATAAAAAAAATCAGAACTAAAGTTTTATGAACTTGCTAAATTTGTGCACTAGATAAAAATCTATCCTGAAGCTAGAGATCATTGACTCCAGTTGGACCAAGCATTTGCCATATTGTTACTGCTTGTAGTTACTGAGACGCAGCCACTTTTGTATAATACTCTGAGTCTACAGCTGCAAATGGTTAAAAAGCCACAAGTTAAAACATAGGGTCATCTGATGAGGATTAATGTCCATACAGAATCAAGCAATAATTAGTAACAAAGACACATTTTCAGCGCACGTTTAGGAGAGAAATGATTAGAAATGTGGCTCCATGACTCATCATGCATTATGGAGAGTTTAAAGGTAAGCACGATCAGACATGCAAAGACATACACTTAGTCTAGGTTAGTAATGCTGATATACTGCTGAACTGTTTATATAATAATGAACAAAATATAGAGAATAATTAACATCGATTACAGGGAGCAGGACAATGACAATTTGATAACAGCACATTTCTGTTTCTATTATCTGCTTGTTATACATAAGGATTACACTATTCAGGCAAACTTGATCTGCTTAATAGCCCTCAGATGCTATGAGAACATATAAAACATTTTTTCTACTGTTAGTTTCAGCTTCTTCAAGTTCTTAATATTCTGCTGACTTCTCTGAATTGTTTTTTTTATTTTATTTGGGATAAGACCATCATGTGAACCCACTGGACAAAAAAGTTCTGTTTGAGATCACATGCACATGCATATGTATAAATTGAGACCCACTAACTTTCAAAGAAATCAATTTTCACACAGATTTTTATTCTCACATGTCCTCCTCCAAACTGACATCTTGTTGGGCCTCACAGTCATCACCCTGCTTGTGGCCAAATCCACACTGTGCCAAGTAAATTAGCCTCACTGGATGCACAAAGATAAATCTAATCTTGGTGAACACAACTATTTTTTCAGTGAAATGGGTCAATTTGATTCTGTTTCATGTGACCCAGACTGGTTCTGCCTTTCTGAGGGAGACAGTGGCTTTATCATTGTTAAAATAAATTTTGTACCTAAGGGGAAAATTGCGGGCTGAGTTAAAAAGTGTTTTTTCCCTTGCAGTCTTGGCAGTCCATTCCACAATCACAGGGCTGACTGCGGCCTGAACAATTTGAGATACGTTTAAGCAAATAGAATTTCATAACATTCCATTTTGAACAGCACATTCTTGAGAAAGCGCTTCTCCCATTTGCAGATGTATGGAAACGATTGCTCCTCACATTACATTCCCTAGAAAATAGCCTTTTTAACATGGTTATTTTAAAATTATACTGTAAATATAAAAACGTATGTATTTACTTATTATAGTTTTATGAGCCATTATCAACACATGAATCGTGTCAAAACAAAGACATGCTTTTGCATATGAGTTGCCTACGATTACGAGCCTGTTTATTTGCATGACTGATGAAATTTCTGCCAGTAAATCATCGTCAGATGTCAAAAGAGGTCTCCCCTCTTATCTTTTACCCTTCACTGATTACCAGACTGCCTCTAAATGAGAAGACCCCCTTATCGCGTGTGCTTTAGTTTGAGTGTGGTTGTATGGCTGTATATGTCTGTATCATCAACAATATTCTAGAAAGAGAGATAGTAATTTGAAACATCATTAAAACATCCACACCTTGCAGTACAATGAAAATATAAGCAAGATGGTGTTGACAGGATCCTTAAAATCTTGTCATTAGAATCTCATAACAGCTCAATTTTCTGCAAAACTCCCAGCACAGCAAAGATGACAAATGACACATGTGGCATATGTGGGTAGGACTCCGAGGTGGAGGTTTGGGCCAGTGGGGCTCACTCCTCTTCCAGTCACAGGAAGCCGGTAGGAATGAGAGGAATGCAGTCAGGCAATACAGTGATGGAGGGAGCAGCAGTTGCAGGGCAGATTGCCAGAAAAAAATAAAAAGAGAAAAGAGTCAAGAGTCAAGGAAAAGATAGGAAGAGTCAAAAAGTGATTAGAAGATGGAAAAAGCTGGGGTGCATATTAGAACTCACAATCCTCCCTGATACTGTTGTATGTTAATGAAGTGCACAATACTAAAGGGGCCAGTAACTAAAATGACACAGCACATTACTGCGAATTGTGAAGCTTGTGGAGTTATCAGTCGGACAGATTTCTTAGTATCAAGTGGACGCTGTGGACACTCAAACAAGAATCTGCAGGGGGTCATTCTACCTTACAGACATATATATGGACACAAAAACAGACTAAGATATGAAAACAGTACAGACATGCAAGCAGAAACAAACAATTTACAGACAAAACCTGCAGTCCATGTGTTATACGTAAACTCTGTTTCTAGCCTTTTTTAGTTTAAAAACTGTCTGCCCTTCACTGTGTCAGATGCTATTAAGATTTTTTTTTTAAATTATTATTATCAATTTAGATGTCATATGAATACAAAGCAGTTGTAACTGTATATTATTTTAACTGCCATATGTCTGGAGCATTAATAAAGCAAAAATGAGACACATGAGAAGAGTTGTTCATTGTTTCATTGTCTTTACTTTTTTCATGAGCCAAATTCTTATCTGCAGCTCTTTATAAGGAACAATAAGCATCAGACAAAAAGTTCCTAACAAGCTAATTAAATAAATGTTCATTTTTGTTAAAATGAGATGCAGAAATAACAAAGTAATTCATCTAAGCTAAATGTCTCCCCGTCATTGACTTGTGTAACCATTGCAACAAAGGAAAAAAAGAAATATTCTGTTTTAAACATGAAACAGTGGTTTTGGAAATGCACAGGTTTTTTGCTGCTTTAATTCTGCATGGAAAAAGCCAAAGCACATGTTCAGGTATCTCCTGCTAGCTGGGGCAAGCAGCTGCATGGTAGCTTTGAACCGAGAAGGTGCTGGAGGCTGCTCACAACGTTGGGTTGCCTCTAAAGCTTTTCCACTCCCAACAACACAGAGACGTGCAACCACAGAGGGGAGCAATAGTGCTCAGTGCTCGTCTAGTTTCTCTGGAAACTGACTATGTAAGACTGGAAAGTGTTGCTTTACAACGCCTTCACACTTCTGTATGAGCAAGTGTGGAAAAAATTTAAGTGTTGAGAAAAAACCTTTAAGAAGATTTAAGATTTGGGCTTTCCTTTTATTTATTTTTTTTAAAGAAATATTAAATTCCAAATTTGTGAGGCGACAATGTCAGTTAAATTATTTTACACTCTGATAAAAGTCTTATGGCATTGGGTTAAACACCAATAACTAAGGCTAATGGGACAAATAACAGATTTATGATGAGTGCCTTCTTTCATGGCTGTGTTATTACCTACAAGATAATATCTAGAGAGGAGAGCAGAAAGCAAAAACCTTTAAGTGAATCACATTTCCACTAACAGGGGCTTTAAGCTCTGTTCAAATAAATCTTAAAGCTCTATGTGGCTTTTTCGCCATGACAGTAAAGACGTACTGCTCCTTTTAGAAGATAATTGCAGTAAAACTACTTTTCCACAAGATGGTGATATTCAAATAAACTGATAACTAATTAAACACAAATAGCAGCTCGTTAAGACATTAAAGATGGAACTAAGCTGGTTGAAAAGCATCCAGCACATCACTCACACTTCTAAAGGGCCTTCCTCATTACTTCACTTGACATCAGTTTTCAGCCTCTGCTAACATGAAGAACCTTCTGCAGACCAGCGCAGGCTTAATAAGAAATGAGCTGTACTTGGCCCACTGCAGAGCCAACTTTACTGCATTGCACTTCAGCTACATGGAAAATGTTCAAATCATTGCAGATCATTTCAGTTCTAGAAATTTCTGGAGAATTATAGAGACAAATGATGACTTTTTATGTTAAATCTTAAATCTTTTAGTGACAGTTTACACATTGTTTCAGATTTTAAAAGAAAACCCACAACATTTTTAGCTTCTCCTCAGTGAAGCTGTACATAAAGCTGTGGTCTGAGACCTAGAGAGTGAGAGTTTATGTCCCGGAGGGCCACTTTTAGCCGACTGTGGCCCCTTAACCCACTGGCCCTTGACCTTCAGAAACCAAACAAACCAGAAGTGTGATGATTTATCTAAATGGCAAGAATAGAAACCTCTCAAGCTCAAGTTATTTATAGTTTGACTGTTCAGACTTTCATTTCTTTATTCTCCTCTCATTGTCCTCAATATGGCTTCAAGTCTCAATACGTTCTCAATAAAACTGCGACAAGCAGTTATCTTTATTATAGACTAATGTAACCCAAGGTCTCAAGAAAAGTCTTCAAATGGTTTGTTTAACCCAACCAATCCAAACAGACACAGTTTGTTAGCTTGGAAGACATTTTTTAAATGACTTTAAACTCCACAAAGCACTAGCTTGTATTCATCATTACTAAAGCAATGAATGTTATAACTGTTTTTAAAGAAGACAAAAAGCTTTGAGTTAAAATTTGATTTATAACCCAACAAACTGTACATTTCTCCACAAAATTAAACAGCATAGTAAAGTAAAAACAGATCAAAGGCTTAGTGCTTTGGGCAACCAAAAGCTGAGATCAGCACTTTATCTTATACTAGAATATTAATGTAGAAAAATGTAAACAAGCTTTTCATTTATAAAGCAACACAAAGTACAAGATGTGACAGTAAGCTAATTAACTCGCTGTCACATCTCCAAACTGGACCTGATCTCCCTTGATCTTCACCACTCTGGCGGCTGTAGCTCAGGAGGAAGAGCAGTTGTCTTTCAACCAGAAGATTGGTGGATCAGTTCCAGGCTTTCCCTGACTACATGTCAAAGTGTCCTTGGGCAAGACACCTAACCCTAGGTTGCCTATGGGTATGGGACAGGTAGTGTAAAGTGCTTTGAGTGGTCAAGCTGACAGGAAAAGTGCTAAATAAGTACAAGTCCATTCATGCTGTGCTTGTCTCCCTCAGCCGCTCATTGCAGAGAGAGGCTGCTATTTTGTGACTCCTTTTTTGTTGCCTGCCTAATAGTTTTTGGTGGACATACTCGCTCTCCAGAATGAGTGGTTCTGTTTCCAATCCCCCCGTTCCCCATCTAACGAAACAACACTTCTAAAACCAAACAAAGCCAGAAAAACAAATGTCGTCTGCAACACTGAATCCAGCAGAAACTCAAGCTTCTCAAAACTGAACTAAACTAAAACAAAACCATTTCCCAGGAGTGTCAGTGAAGATGAACTATACACCCCCAAAATAGCTGTGTCCACAAAACAGCATCTGCAAAACTTACACAACAGATAAAATATTCCCTTTACCAGATAAAACTGATAAACACTGCTGGTTTACAATATATTCACTGAAACACTAAGACCTTTTAACACATTTGCTAATCATGTCTTAACAGCCGCTTCGACATGCAGTTGCACACATTCTTACCGCTTTTTGGTGTTGATGTTCAGGGAGAGGTTCCTGCAGCAGTTCAGTCAGTCAGACAGGCAGCGATGGGACAGAGTGGTCGGCTCGGAGAGGAGATAGCTCCTGCTTTGACAGGGGAGTGGTGCTGCAGCGCTGGAGCCTGGCTGAGCACTGACAAACGAAGTCACAGTCAAACTCCTTGACACTACGAGCTCCCTCTTACTTTTCTATGTATTGCACTTCCTCTCATGTGAGCTCAACTAGTTTGTTCTCATTTTTTTGTCTCTCTCTCTCACACACACTCTTAATCACACCCCCTCAATTTTCTTTTTCAGAGAGGATACAGTTGCTCTGCCCTATCATTCCCCCTGTAACTTTCTGGCAGTGTTGGCTCTGCTCTGGAGGCTCTGGGGAGGGAGGGAGGTAAAGGAGGGGGCTGTGGAGATTGTGTGTGTGTGTGTGTTGCAGAAAAAGAGAGCGCGACAGATTGTGCAGTCATTTCTATCAGACAGACAATAGCAGGAAGTGTTGCTTCAGGATGAACAAAGTACACAGGACTGAAATAAGAAACCTGCAGCAAGCAGAATTTAATTATGTGCTTAAAAACCCCACAGTGGAGCAGTTTTGACACTTGAGAAAAAAACTACTGATAATACTAAAACTAGTTTTGTGTTTGCGTGATGATTTCTTTTTATTTATATGCAATTTCTTGTGCATGCATTTTTTCAGATAATCTGCACAGCTTTACTAATGTTACACCATGAAAATACTTAAAAGATGGTGCTGCTAATTTGTGCTTATCAAACCAGATGGCAATTGCACAGAGCTTAAACACACACACACACACACAAAATGAAAACACATGACTGTCATAGAAATACACAAATGGTGCAATCACAGTGATTACTTACACAAGTAGGGATATTTCACTCTTCCAATTACACTTCGAAACTGAATAGAAGCCAGGAAGTAGGGTCATTTAGTAAACATACTTTTTACTGATTATAGTTTCTGTGTGATTCTGTTTTCCTGAAAACACACTGGAAAGGCATCCACCGTAATCATTAATGACTTTCATTCTAACTTGAGACACTTAAACCAGTGAAAATTACAGGTTATAGCAATAAAATGTGCATAAATATGTGCATTTTTATGGCACTGTAAATTGGGCTAATGTTTGTTTTACTTGGAAGCACAAGTGGAAAAGACAAGCTGCTGAGTGTGGTTTCACTGGATTCGTCATCACTGAAATGTCTGATGAGCACTGAGTTCATTCATTATAAGCTGCAACATCAAAAGCCTAAAAAGAAAGAAGTTTTTATTACAACACAGCAACAAGTTACTGAAAGAAAAACATATGCACAGTAAGTATAACATCTTTCATTTTTCCACAAAATTTTAAAATCCTGATCTCCTATTTTGAGTTTAATTTAATTACTGATAAAGGAAATAAAAATCTATATAACTGTAATACAATATAAGGTTTATTTAAAAATGATTATTATGAATGAGTTTGGCCAGAAATACCTTTAAGTATATCTTATATGTATATTTGTATTATACAAAGAACATATACCTCCATGATGACAAACATTTGTGAATTAAATGAGGTGAGGGTTACTATTTGTTTGATATTATAATGGCATTCATTTTTTTTAATATTCTTCAAAGACAGGCTGCAGCTTTTGCTCGGCATTTCTATTATCAATTCATCAGTAGTGTTTTTTTTAATTTTGCCCTTATTGAATCCAAGCTAATCCCACCTTTCTGCAGACAAAACAATGCCACAGTCAGACATAACAACTCTGCAGCGGATAATGTCTTGAAGCTGAGCCAACACACGTTAGCCCTGCTGGACCGAATTAACCTGCATTGATTTTCTGCAGTGGTTCATGGTTTCTTCTGTTCATAGTAGAGGAATGCCGCTAAGAGGTTGACAACTTGTCTAACCTCAACTGTTTGTGGTCTTACTCCCTCCACTACTGCGCTAGGAGCTATGGATTAGCTTTCTGGTTCAGATGAAACTTCATCCTTTGGGAAAACATACTGACCAAAGGGACCTCATGTTTGGGGGTTGCGACCCTTTGTCTGTGTGGTAAGTAAGAGAGAGCCTAAGGCTGGCTCTCCTTGGTCTCAGTTTCTCCTCAAACAAACTTTGAACATAATGTTCAAACTTGTGCAAAATCTATGAAAAAAAAGTGGAAAAAGAGCAATAAATCCGATAGTTGCATTAGTATGGTTTTGGAAGGAAAACTGCAGTGGATGAACAAGCATTTCATGAATTTAAGAAAATGCATTCAGCTGTGTTTCAGTATGCTTTGTTTAAACATCTTCTTGAGGCCATATACCACAAAATCCATCCACAATTAAGTTCATGTGGGTTTCGATATGAATAAAGGAAAAAATTATGAGCATTTAATAAGCTTACTATCCAAATACTGAACATTTCTCACAATCGGCTAAAATCTGTGGAAGCTGGACTTTTGTGGTTAAAGTTATACAAACAGCCAACCTGTTCCTTTTGGAATGCAGAGAGGAAAAAGAGAAAAGACGTCAAGGCTGATAAGAAGCAAGTTAGGAGTCCTTGAGGAATACAATGGGATCTGCATCATCTGGAAACATGAGGTACAGACTGTTAAAAGTCCCTAAATATCAGTGTGTGTAGAGGAGGAGGAGGAAGAAAAGGGGAGGGGGAGTTATCTGCCAGAGCAGTTGAGAGGCCACAAAAGAGAGGGAAATACTGGACACTTCTTATCAGCTTGAGAATGGCCATATTTTCCCCCCATTATCCGCTTTCAGCTTCATCTACTTTATCACTGCCTTTCATTTGGAAACATCTTCTGGTGTCTCAGCATCATATTTGCTTCAGAGAAGTTTTTTTTATTGCTATCTTAGTCCAGGGAACGATCTCATATTATTTGATACCTGAGATGTATTAGTTCTATATCTAACCTGACTTATTGTCAAAATAAACATTAATATGAAGATGGCAGTTTTCAATTCTACACACTTTGTAATACTTAAGGTTCAGTGGCAGAAACAACAAACAACACTGCTGCTCCGTAGACCACAAAGGCTGCGATGAGCTCTCAAAGAAACGCCTCCGGCCGTCAAACCTACTCACATACGTCTGAAAACGCTGGCTGCTGTGCTTCTCAGCTTACACTAAGGCTGAGCGGTAAGTCGACCCGTATCAAACAGGAAGGGGGAGTTTCCTGAAAGGTCACGGTTGTTCCAGCCAGACCAAACACTGGCTAATTGCTTTGTTGCCTGTTTTTGTGTTGCACTTTTCCTTTGTTTAGCATTCCCAAGTATATTACCTGAGTCTGGGCCTAAAAAATGGTGAGGAAGTTTGAAGAATGGAAGACAAAGAGGAAGGTCAAGTATGGAAAATACTGAAAATATGAGGGCAGCAATTGCATGATGGATACCATAATTAGGCCGTGAAGGGGGCCCCTGACTCTACTAGACACTCAAGCTAAAAATAGTAGAAGTAGGAAGGTGCTTATGGGACCCAGGGGAAGAGGACTGGAGGGGACAGGACAATAAGGGCCTGCAGTAATCACTGAGAGACAAACAGCTGGGGGAATGTGTGTGTGCATGTGTGTTTGTTTATATGAGAGGGCTCTGCTGCATGCAGCTGTGTTCTGTCTTTCAGGTTTTCAAATGGCAAGATTGCCTCTTTTTCTTTCACATACACACACACACACACAACCACACACACACACACACACACACATACAGCAGGAAGGAGTGTAATGGGTCCCTGACAGCCAGAGCCTTAAAGAATGAAAGAATGTGCAACATGAGGCAAAGAAACAGCTGTATAGAGGGGTGCCAAACAGGAGGGTGGGGGCAGTTGATTCACAGAAGAGGGGTGAGGTACAGCCGCAGAAGAGATGACGATAAAAAGGGGGAAAAAAACTTTCTGAGTAACACTGTGTGAAGAAGGTGGACTCCTCTGGAATCAACAGATTTATTGGTTTAAGTCAGATGTCGGTCTTAATCAGGTCCAGAATGTTTCTGGCTGGGACTGGAAGCTCAGCAGATGTTTTGCTCAGCTGTTGCAGAACTGATTCACTGTTGGGTCAATGTGCCTCCTATTAAGTTGGCTCTATGTAATGAAACAGCCTTGGGAACTTGAATGGTTCAGAGAGGCTGAATGAACAAGCCCAGTGCAAGGACAACAAGCTGCAGATTCCTTGTGTGTGTGTATGTGTGGAAGGAAGTGGGAGGTAGTGGAAAAAACATGAAGTCACTCTGACTATGGTGGTATTGGCTGTTAAATTTTGTGCCCGGACTCCACGTTGATATTGATCTATCGGCTCTGTACAAATGCATCACATTTGCACATTTATGAGTTGTTTCAGATCTATTTTGGAGGGAGATGTGGCCAAGATATTCATCTGTACGTTGTGTTTTTGGTATCTTTGTCTCTGTCTTTATTTTTATGCTAGAAAGCATCTGCATGAGGTTTATTGTGGCACTCCTATATTTTCAGAAGGCAAGCTTAATTTTTGTTAAGCCTTCACACAGTGAGAAAAAAGAGAAAAAAAAAGAATAAGAAAAAAGAACACGGCACTGCAAAACCACAAATATGAGATAGAGCAAGAAGACCACAATATCAAACATGTATAGCAGATACAAAAATTCATCCAGACAAGCTTATCAGTTTTAGAGATCATTGAGCTTGAGTTTTTATTTCTTCTCTTTAAGTTGATCCAGACAATTTGACACCTACTGTCAATGCACACCTGGATTTCATGCATGTACTTTGCTGAGAAAGTTTTTACCTTTGAAGCTTCACTTCTTGTGAAATCCCCACCTCCCGAATATACCACCATCGTCGTGGTTGGAGATGACACCTATCGTAACATCTGAAGTGTGTATGTTGGTGTGCGTCTGCGTATGCTCAACATCAAGGCCGTGCAGGGGCTACATGTCACAATGCACCTGCGCGCCGGCGGAAATGCAGCTCCCCCGATAACCACAATATGCAGACATACACAAATATACACAAATGCATACTGTGGCCACCTGCACTTTCTCTTTTATGTCTGATAATATTTGAGTTGTCATGAACACATTCCTATGCAAGTTTGCTTCATCAACAGATTCTGTGTGCTTTTATTAAAATATTTAACAGACTGCACATTTATACAATTAAAATAGAAGGCCTCCTCTCTTAAGATGTACAGATCCTCAAAAACACCTGATGATGAGCTTGTCTATGTACACCTCAGAAATAAATGTAACACTGAGTTGTGCAAAGCCAATCAGATTCTATTAAAAAAAAAAAAAAAATTAATTTAGCTGTCGCTAATCCAAAAACACAAAAATACAATTAAATCCATTAGTGATGAAAACAGAATTTTTCTCTTTTTTCACTTTTCTCACTGACCCTGATTAAACTGCACATCCCATCAATGAGTATTTTTTTCTGTACAAGAATTAGCCCAAAACATTATCCCTCCTCAATTTTTACCATCAGTATCACCTAATACACCTCAACTGTTCTCTTTCTCAGAAATTTCACAAAGTAATTTTTCAAACATATTACATTCTTTAAGGGTTTTAAAGGTCCCATATTATAATTTTTCTTAACAATTTCATTTCAGTGTCAGAGGTCCAACAACATTGTGTATTACCCCAAATTCAGCCTTGGTCCTTCATTTCAGTCATTCCGTGTCTAAAAGTTTAAATGTTCACAAGTAGTGCGTGTCCATGTCCCCCTCTGGGAGAGAATCTGGCTTTCGCTGGCACCCGCTCAGTGATTTTAGAGGGCAGTCTCAGGTAACTAGGGGGGTGGGTCGATGACAGTATCCACTACCAGGGGCAGTGGTTATTTTCCTTTGTGAGGTCACAAAAGGAAAGATCTCAGACTCACCCATTTGAGCACATTTGCTAAAAAGTGGAGCAAGCAAATAAGAGAGAAGACAGAATTTTCTAATTTTTGGTCCACATCCATAGGCTATGAGGACATACATCACTGCTAGAAAACCTTCAAAAAGTGAATTTTGCATAATATGGGACCTTAAAAATTTCTTGTGTGTGATATACATAACCTAAATATGAATTTTTTCAAAACTCATGCTATAGGTCTCATACCACTTTTTTCATCATTTAGTTAATCTGTGTATCAGTTAATCAAAATTTCCTGATATTTGACATATCTTAAATTAATCCCATTTTTACAACACATGATCCCACTTGTGCTTCAAATTATTGTATAATTTCTATTCTTCCAACTGTTTTCAAATTGCTTGAAAAAACAACATCTTTTTTTTTTCCACAAGCGAAAACTGGGAAGGGTACCCGTCCTACTTTGTTGGGACCCATTTGTTGGGGTACCAATCTTACCAACCCTACCCAAAAGAATGGAGTTTGACACACTGCAATCCGTTGATTGGTTGAGAAAAAAAAAGTCTCTTCATGGCATAAAACAGAGCAGGAATGGCTCCTTGTTTATGGCAACAGATGTGTGTTTTTGTTGATTAAGTCTCTGTTTAAAATTGCGTTACGAAGGTGTGGTCAGCTGGTCACAGGCAGTCACGCAGGTTGCGCAGAGTAATATGCACTGATTGCATGACAGACAAAAATGCTGAAAAGTTATAGAAGTGAAAAAACATTAAAGTCAAACATGAAATATTTTATGCAAATAAATCGAAGTACATCACCTTTTCCTCAAGCTGGAAAGTAAATGTCTGCCACTCTTGAATTTATGCAGACAGTATAAGGACATGTCTTTAAAAAAATAAAAACTTGATTGAGTGGCGACTGTGGAGGCTATTGGACAGTAAACTCATTGTCATGTTCAAGAAACTAGTTGGGGATGATTTTAGTTTTGATACATTGTGCATTATCTCGCTGGAAGTAGACATCAGAAGACGGTTCACTCTGCTCATCAAAGGATGGACATGGTCAGCAACAATACCCAGGTGGGCTGTACTATTTAAACCACTAGTGGGGACCTTGATTCTTGAAGGCCGTAGTCCTACACCTTTTTTCATGTGTACCTGCTCTATCACACCTGATTCAAATCAACTGGATCTAAAAGCCAGTCAAGTTCTGCACAGTGACTCATTAATGCAAGTCAGGTGTGTTGATGAGTAAGGGACCAAGATTATTATTTCCCTAATTTTTCCCGGGTACTACACAAGTTTCAAAAGTGTGAATTAAAGGAAAAGCTATGCTATCATTGATAGTGTAGCTACAGGAGGCAAAAAATGTGCAGCGTTTTCTAGCATCCTTTACATTTTAATGGTAACATACCTGCTTAGTCTCCTAAATCTCATCAGCAGCACTATTTGCAGTCTCAGAAAGAAACTTAAAAAAGATTAATTATTTACTACGATAAATACAATAACACACTTGAGTCTGCAAATGGATGCTAATACTTACTATAGGTGGATATGTAAGCTTGAAACTATTTGATAAAAATTATACTGTAATGCCCTGCGATGGACTGCTGACCTGTCCAGGGTGTACCCTGCCTCTCACCTGAAACACTGCTGGGATAGGCTCCAGCTCACCCCGCGACCCCTAATAGGAACAAGCGGTACAGAAAATGCCTGACTGACTATGCTGTAATGAAGTTGCAGAAATCTATTATAGGAGGATCACAAATTTACCAATTTGCATTAAAAATGTTGACCTGGATACATACATGAACTTTTGAAGTCAGTGCTTCATTTATTATTTGAATGATATTCCACTATATTTGACAGACAGCAAGAAAAGATGTACTTCTTTCTTCCACCAATCACAACTTAAAATAAATTCGGACTCTTTGTGTGTCTTTGAAAAATTAGAAACCTTAAACAACAATTAACTGTCAGAGGAAGAATTATAATATGATATAATGGCAACAAATAATGCTTTTTTAAAATATAAGAGTTTCAAATAAAATAGAAAAATAAATTATTGAACATTTTGCTCGCATCTGCACTACAGCTTCTCTTCTGTTTACAGACTTACCTTGTTTTTTGGTAGATGTGCTCTCTTTATGTCTGTATGTAGGGCAAGGTGACCACAGTGCTGATAAAGAAGGCGACAGGTGTCCCCCTACCTCCAGCTGTGATCAGAAACTTTGTGGTTTTTACAGAGAAAATGCCCTGCTGCAGAGTTGCTCACCTCACACACTTTCAAACCAGGTCTGACTGACAATTAACAGATTGCATATTTCTCAATACCATGTTGAGACTTATACACATCAATATAACTGTATAAAACAGATGCTTGGTGTCAAATGGTGGAAGCAAAAACTGTCTCATAGTGTTGCATAATAAGTTGGCAAGTAAGTCATCTTACGGACATTAGAAATTAACACTTCAAACTGACTGTATCAATAAATGACCAAAAGTAGAAAATACAGCTAAAGTAAATAAACCTGCTAGAATAATAGAAAAGTTAACTACCCCCAATGAATGGTCTCAGCAGTGGGGGATGGACGTGAGAATGTGATAATATGAGGTTGCATGAGATGAACATGTTGCAGAGGTGGCAAATATAGATGACATAATGATTGATACATAGTTGCAGATGTGCGGATTGATACCAAAATATCAATACTACCGATATCAGCTTTTTAAATTAAAGTAAATTTTTTAAATAAGAACAAAATGTAAACATGGAATGCTAGAGCAAACAGCATCATAATACGGATCTTATTGTCTCTCACCCAGTGAAAACAAAGGGGGTTATGATTAGATTACACTTGTGTCTGAGTCTGTGGGCACCAATTAAATATTGGAGTAGTGTTAACCTTACCAGTAAGTGCACTGGACAGCGGTGTTTAAAGGAAACACATTCTGTTAATGAGACCTGCACTGTGGTGTGATGGACAGCATTAAGAGGTGAGTAGAGGAAATGGACAAATGGTGTTCATAGGTAGGTTTCAAAGTTACATAAACACACAAAATAAAGGCACCTATAAAAACTGACTGATGTTTGAGAAATGTTAATGAATTTGTGCAAAATACACAAAACAAAGTGCATATGATACTGCTGAAATCCCCACTTCTCTCCAGCTTTCTTCTTTTTAAGGTTGAATAAATGGTAATACTGCTACCATTGAGTGTCAGTTTGCTTGCAGGACCTCAGTTGCAAGTGAAAGCTTCACTAAAGGATTTGCTAATTTAATTTACAGCTAAATTAATGTTCAACTTAATTGGGACATAACTTTTCCCAAAGGGAAACAACTTTTAAGAATGAGCAGTTTGAAAATCAAAGGCAAAGGGACAGTTTTTGAGTACCTTTAACCCCTCTGTATGTATGCGGCTAGCGATCGGGCCTGTATTTTACATTGAGTAAAGCTAAACTGCTAGCTTTTAAACTTTAATAAGAGTAAATATATAGTTGTGCAATTACTGAGGGATGACATGAGGGAACAAATATGCTCTTGGTTCTGTTTTGTACTATGTAAACTCTTTTACAGCATACAGCCATTACCGTGCACACATACGAGATATACTATTTGCACATAAAATCCCCCATTAACACATGCACACTCACACATGTGGTTCACACTCACTAGTTTGTGGAACTTACATTTTTGTGGATCCACATCGGGCATGTGGCTGTACATCGAGACGTTTTCTATGTATTTTATGTGCAAGTGTGTGTATGTGTGATCTCAGCCAAGCTTGCGATGTTCAGGAAACCACAGAAACATTCAGCTGGAGCACCACACAATGACATTTTAGATTGTCTTTATATGCACACCCACACTATGAACAGTAGTCAGGTAGCTACCTTTCTGTCTTTCTGCTGTGTTTAAACTTTTACTTCTACTATACATCTGTGCAGGTTCATTGTATTCACTGTCCATCCGCTTTGGTGTCTGTATGTTTACAGAGTTGCTTGTTTAACACAACAAAAGACTGTTTCCTGCTTTTAAAAGGGCCCCATTATGCTATTACGACATTTTTGAGCATTGTGTTATAGTGTGGAATACAAGTGAGCTGTGCCATTTTTGATCACATAAAGCACGTTTGAGTTTTTCAGTGTATCTCTGCATTCAGTTTCCATGGCGCTGAAACAATAGGTTTTAGAGAGTTTTTTTACTTCGATATTTCAGTGACGTCCCAGGGGTAGCCGGGGGACTCAGTCGTTGGTCATCTTTTTCAGACTGTGCGGGTTCACAGTCTGAACAGTCTATAGTAGAAGCACACCCACCTTTACTGCTCAGTGTAAGGCAGAAGATACCGCGGTGGACACCAAGATTTCAGTGTCAACATGTCACACAAGAAATGCTTCTTCGGCTGTGAGGGAAAGCTACATTTGTTTAAATTCCCAAAGGAAACAATGGTTAGACAGCAATTGATGGAGTTTGTTTTTGGGAGCTAGCCACAGAGTTGTGCCAATGTTTGTATTTTTAACAGTGTTACACCAAAACCTGTGACCCATTTGGAATTGTTGACCACAGGGGGCGGTCATAGAAGACTAGCAGTCTTGAAAACAACTTGTATTTAAGTCTGAGTTCATTATAATGAAGATACAGTAATGTCACATGGTGACCTAGATCAACCCCACTTATAATCTCGACTCTTCTAACATAAGAACGGCTGTATGTTTTGTGTTGACATTTTTTACTGAGTATTTATATTATCAGATTGATATATCAATTTGTTTACTAGTTCTGGCTGTGTTTCTATGATGAAAACAGTGCACCGAACAACTACTCCCAGCAGTTCGCCAATCAGAGGCAGCCCGCATCAGGGGGTGGTGGGGCTCAGGGGGGGCGGAAGACTCGCATCATTTCTGGCTGATCTAAAAGGATTGACATAAAATAAATAAAGGGATATGTGAAAAATGCAGGATTGATTCCCGCCCTTGTGGACCTACATATTTAAATAAATTAGCCAGAAATTAGCACAATAGAGCCCCTTTAACCCCTTTTAAATACATTTCTGATCTCCCCACTTATGACAAATGTAACAATTTAGGATGTTGGACAAGAGGAGAATTAGTGTTCAAGCTGAAAATTTAAAGGCTAAAATATTTATGCTAAAATCTTATCACACTAAGATGCTAATATTGTTATGCTAACATGCAAATGTCATGATGCTAACATGTGGATATCCTAATGTTTTCCAGATGTATCTTTGTTTAGCATGTAGCATACTAGCACTTAATTAGCTAAACTCAAGAGAAGCTGGGGTAAAAGACATAAGTTCTACAAGTGATAAACTAAAACAATGGTCACATGATGCTGTTAGATGAAAAGTGAGGAGTTCAAGGGAAACGTGGCCAGCCTGACAAGCTTTGTCCAGACGGCCAACAGCTGAGAAAGTATGAACGGTTTTTCAGGGTTAAAAAAAGTCACCTTAAAGAAAACGTCTAAGCATTACTATATAATTTTACCTTGGCATCCTTGACATTTAAGAGTGGTAACACTTGTGTCTGGAGTGCACCCACAACTGCTCCATTGGCGCTAAAATGTCTAGAGATGGGTCACATACAGAACCGAATTTGTCAATTGGGAGTAAGAAAGTAACAATAAAAAATAAAAATATATTATGTACCTTCCTGGAGCAGTTGTTGCCCTGCAGTGTCCTGTGGAATCAGACTTGATAACTTTTTTTTCCAGCCCCAGGCATCATATGACTGCTATGTTTTGCTTCATGGTACCGTGTCACACATCAATATGTGGATATCCTCACACTGGTCATTTTCAGCTGAAGCGCATTCAACAAAGAAATGCAACAAAACATCATCTGAGAAAATTAGGATAAAAAATGTGACAGAGGAAGCGATAACACAAGAAGATACAACATCAAACTGACTTACTGGCTGGAAAGAGCTCAGAGAAGAGACTAGATGTAAGACGAATGCCGTATAAACCGTTGTAAGGGGGGCACTAAAGTGAGATAATCTGCCAAATCTCAGTAGTATTATAAGTCTGTTTGAAAACTAGTTATAAGTTGTGGTCTAATTCAGTTACACCACTTCCTCAGCCATGGCGTAAATGTAGCTGAAACTGCCTGATGGCAAACTAAGTGATTACTCGTTGTCTGGTTTATTTTTGCATCTGAAACGATTAGATACAGGCTCACAAGCAGTAAGAAAAATTAAAAGTACAAGACACTTACTGTAAGATGAGGTCAAATATGTGAGAGATATGTGGTGAAGACTGTGCAAAACAAGACAATGAATTTACCGAAACCTCCAAAGTCCCTTTGACTTAAGCGAGAAACTTATTCTCAGTTTCATAACTTAGCAGTGAAAACTTTTGCTCTTTGTCAAGTGATCAGATAGGTGCAAGACTTTTTCTGGTTCTCAGACCAAGTCGCATGTAATCTTGTTACTACAGGGAATATTTTCAACTGTCATCAGTTGCTTTAAGTAACAGCAAACGGCCAAAGGCCAAGCTGAAAAAAAAGAAAAATCAGACTATTATATTCATCCTTTTCCCTGCTTGTACTCTATCATTGGAGATTTCAACTGAAACCACTGACTGTCACAAGGTGTTGGGTTTTATTTTTGTCTGCCTACAGTAATCGGGCGACTGTTTACTCTAGTCAGGGTAAGTAAGTTTTCCCAACCAATATTTTTCCTTCTTCTTTGTTCTTTCCCCAGTGATAATTAAAGTCAGAAACTTGCTTGGGGCAAACAGCCTAACTACATTATGGAATAAAAGTGTACAGATATAGATTTCCCAACTTCTTACAGCTTCAGGACACAAGATAAAAAAAAAAACACAATTTGTCTTTTGACATAAAAAAGAAAATAAAAATCTTTATTAAAAGGTCTGACCGAATAGAAGAAGAATTAGCATGTGTCCCTTTCCACTGAAAAATGTAACCTACCTTTCAGCTCAAAATGTGTTGCATGTCGCGATGTCTGGGTAGTATAAAACAAATCGAAAATAAGGAAATGATTAGAACAGGCTTAACCCCTTAATGCCTGAATTTGCTTATAATCATGAATAAAAAAATAAAATAAGGAAAAAATAGCAAAAACAAAAAAAAAGACTTGAACAAAATAAAATAAAATTTAAATAAATTAAGAACAATAAATAAAGATTAATTCTAAATTATATTGACATAAATATATAAATAAAACTGAATAAAATCAATTAAATAAATAAGATAAATGAACTAGATAAAAAAAATAAATAAAAGTGGTTTGACAGCAGGTGCTTAGGGGTTAACCCTCACTTTGTTCTGGGTGTACTTCATTAGTATTATAATATTAGTATTTATGTATTTCATAAACTATACATAATCTAGTCACCGTTTAAGTTAAATCTCTGTATTGAGAATACCTGAGATATAAACCAATGTTTCTTCCAACTTTCCACCACAAACTCCTATAATAAAATCAGGCCCATTATAGAAACCACATGACTGAAGTCACTAAAAAGTGAATAAACACTGTGCTATGCATGTGCGCGCGCCCGCTTGTGTGGGTAGTATAAATATAGGGCACGGGAAAACTTGGAGGAAATGTTTGGCCATTAATGTGACTTAGTAGACATTTTTTCTCAAGAACACTTCCTCATGCACACGCAGACACACAAAGTTCATTAGCCTCGAATGCAATGAGGGCACAAGAACATCACACGCACGCACACACACACACACACACACACACACAAAAAGCCTAGATTTTTTTCTTTCCTCATTGGAACAATATCCAGCTCAGTGGAGGAAGAGGATAAAAAAAATAGAATTGTGTTGACAAAAATAAAATAGACTTTATTCCATTGTTTTCCTTTCTCAGTTACATCAGCATGTTTTTGTTTTTTTTTCGTGTCTCATTCTTTACAAAAACATAATTCACCTTTTTAAGCTACTGCGATGAACTGGTTTCTCAGACTCATAAAATGCAAGTTTATTGATGTTCTATTTGTATGTATTTCCTCTGCGTCTCCACCTCTAACTCTGGGACAGCAGACAGTTATTTTACCCCACGGAGGGCCTGAGAATGGAGGAACATTTATGAGCCAATCATGCATTCCTCACATTCTGAACCAAAACCACATGGTGGGTTTAGCCCTAATGATATTTGGATGACTTGCATAAAGGGCACACGCCATCCAGTCTTGATAAGTGGGCACAAAATCTGTAGGAAAGAGTGGAAAATTTGCCTTCTCTCTTTGGATACATAGACAGAGAGTCAATGCATAGCATGAGCTTCACATTACTGATCTGACTGCAGCATTTTTTTTTCTTTATCCTCTCATTGTGACTGCCTGTTTAGTTTGAAATAAAACTCTCTGTGTCTGTCTTACACACACACACACAAGATATGCACACAGAAAACAACACGCCCTTGTTATTACTGGAAAGTCACAACTGACATCCCCCTGCAGGCGGCTATGCAGCAACTGAACACCCATACCCCAAGCCGGGCCACAATAATACAACTCTCACACTATCAGTCTGCACATTTTCTACTCCAGTATCAGTTACTGATGAGGGCACCACCCGTCTGTATTTATACCCACTCAGACAGAAATAAATGCATTTGAGGGACCGCCTCATTGTGTTGTCACACTAAAGCCATTCTAAAGTGTGGGTATGTGTGTGTTCTTATCTATTAGCCATGACCAGTGTCTGCCTCACCCAGAAGACCTAATGAAGCCAGGAATGACCATTTCAAGAAACTGTTCTAACTGTCCTGGTGTGACCTCGTCCACCAGTTACCAAATTAGTGTAAGCATGCAGCCAGACAAGCAATGCTTTGAAATGATCTTTGCATTTTGAACTGGCTTTTTTTGCTCTTTTTGTCTACTTAGAAGAACAGTAAAAATAAAAACTGTAAACACAACTTTGAGACTACATAAAGACAAAAAGAAGTGTTGTAGAAGTACAATGATCATTATATTGCACACCAGGAATTGCATTGATGTATTGAGTCTTATACACTCTGGCTCCACTTTTATCCAGTTAAAGATCACAATCATCTGCCTGTATGTCTTCTTGAGATTAGGTAAAAAACGTCTGATTGAATTTAAGTAAATTTTATACGAATGTTTTTTTAGCTACTAAATGCTTAAAACTGAATAGTTTCTTTAGAACAGCTACTCTTTTAACCGAAGCTGTGTTGGTTAGATCAGTGGGACCTACTTAGACATCCAAAATTTCACCTTAAACATAGTTTTATGATGGTGGGTAAGACATTTTGCTCCAAAATGTCCTGTAATCTTAAATGTGTTTGGTGCCTTGGTAGCAATAACAGTAAAGCAGCTACACAGCATGTTGGAACCTCCACCATGCTTATTTGTAGTTGGGGTGTTTGTTTTCCAATGGGCGTCATGTTGCCACTTATCAACAGAGGGATGCACTGCATTCCCAGAGAGCTCTGTTTTAATATCCTGTGCCCACATATTAGCTCATGAAGACTAGATAATTCATGCAAACATTTATCTTGCTTTTCAACACCTTTGTAGCAACAGCAATGTGCTGGCAGCCTTCCTCCACTGGGCTCTGCCTGGTTCAATGTGCAGTATATTGCGTGATTGGTCATCAAGTTGCTTCCTTTGCAGTGAGAAGGTGGTAAATAAGAGGTGCCATCTGATGAAAATTTTTAGATGATATTAACTTATGTGTCAAATAATCATTATACACATGGATATCCTGAAAATGTCAGGGGCACTCAGACAAGTGAAGGATGCATAAAATTGTTGTCAGTTATGAGATGAAGCACTGGATCTACATTTTGTTGCTCCTTTGCTTTATAATTCAGACAAAGAGCCCTCATTCAATGGATGTAGCTGCAACCAGAGCCCCTCTTTCCTTCATCTAACCTCGTGCACAGATGCAACGGTTCAGCAGACCGCATAAGAGCAACCTTATCAGCAGGCAAAAGAAGTGCCTCTGCTTCGTACCAGAGCTGACAATTAACTGTCGCACAATGACTGGATCTCTCTGATAACCTTTTATTTGTCCCTCCTGCACATCCCCACTCTTGCAATCTCACTCCATACATGTTCAGACATGGAGATATGAACTGAGGTGAGCTCAAATCTCTTCCGACATATTGTGTGTATGTCAAAAAGGCATCTTGATATGTGTCCGTTGTGGTGTTAATCTGCACTGGTTTGACTCGGTAAACACACCACAGTGTTCGTTGAGAGGTTATCCAGCATGAACTTAATGATCTTAACAGTGTATGTCTGACCTGAGTGTTAAATCAGAAAGGTCATTGGGCCAATGAGAGATTGCAGGCATATGTGATGAGGAGACAGTGCCCTCTATTGGCTGCTGTATAGCATGCAAGGAAAACAATATCCCCATGGCAAGCTCTTTCTGCAATCTCATCATTAGGGAAAACTGATTTTTCTGTAACAAACACTGCACTGACTCTACATCATGCTGAATCCCTCCAGTCAGCATTGCTGGCACATGTAGAAAAGTTTCTGTTTAAACTGAATTATTTTGATTGGTTTCTCATGATAATAAATTTGCTGTATTGTACCCAAACAAGAAAATTTGCATTTTTATCTTTAGTAAATAAATATTTACTATTCCAATGGACAGATTCTGTCAAAAACTACAATACAGTTCAGTCCAGCAAGATGTTAGGACAGGTTGGTTACTTAGTTTGCAGTATTATGGTCATTTCATATGCAGATGATCCACTTATTTTAAGGGTTTACAGCTCTTTAATACAAATAGATTTATTTTCTAGAGGCTGAAATATAATAAGACAAATTAGGATTTATAAATACTAATAAAAAAAAATAAAAAAATAATAATAATAATAATAATAATAATAATAATAATAATAAAGCAAATGAGTGTCTGGAACCTATAGATGCTTTTCCAGGATTTCACTGCCTTGTCCTTGTGCCTGTTTGTGGGTTTCTGTCTTTATTTTTAACTGCAGATCATTAAGGTTTAGATCAGGTGATCGATCCAATCACTGCAGAGTACTTCTTTACTTTCTTGGTTGGTCTGAAGAAATGTTTTTGGTCATTGTCAATCTGTAAATGTGAACCACTGTCGAGTCAACGTTACTGATTCCCACCTGTTTCACAGATGTTGTGTCCTTCTGATTATGATTCCAAACTTTCTCAATACTTTGTTCTTCTTCTTGTTCTAGCACAGGTTGATCTGAACTGTGCCCAACATGCATAGTCAAGTTTTCTCTTAATAACAGACATGGACAATGTTGTTTACTAGTTAAGTGCTCTGCATCTAGCAGGATGCTCTGAATAGGCCTTCACTTTAGAAAGGATATGGGGTTCATCCACCCCCTTATTTTTCTTTTTATTCTTGCAGAGCTCATTTGTTTGCTTTGTCTTCCAAAATGTAAAAAACGTAGCTAATGATCCTGTTACCTTTTGGTTAAACTGTTTGCTTCAGATTGAAATGCCACTCTTGAAATCAACCCCCGGTCTTCTTCCTGCTTAAGTGATGAAGACAGGAAGAGTCCACACCTGTCCATCAATCAGCATGTGAGTTAATTCATTCTATTCAATTACATTGGGGCGTTGACAATGAGGGTTCCACATAACGAGGGGCTGCAATTCCCAAAGCCATCATCCACGCTTGATGTAAATGTTCTCAAATCAAAGCCATTAGCTTGCACTTTAGGAGATCAGTGAGAAAAGCCAGACTGATCCTGTCAGATCCAGACCATCCGCTGCAGTACCAGCTCAGATTGCTTCCTTCTGGATGCAGATACCTGTTGCCGAGTTGTAGTACTAATAAAGTAAAAGATTAATTAATTCCTGCAGCAGTTAGATTTTAAATTATCTGTTTAAAATCTGACGCTGAGCTGGAGGAATACAGGTAATCTGTAATGTTCACCTCTGCACTGATGTTGTCCTACCCACAAAGACAACCACGTTTTTTATCAATCAGAAGCCATGGGTGGACAGCACAGTTCGGTCCCTGCTAAAGGCCTGCAATGCAGCCTACAGAGCAGGAAACAAACTGGCTTATAGCAGGGCCCACAAAAACATGAAAGGACATCCAGCTGGCAGAACTCATGTACAAGCAGCACAGTGAGGAGTTCTTGAATGACAACAACACACGTAACATGTGGAAAGGCATCAAGACCATCATAGTACAAGCGCAGAGACCAGCAGGGCAGCCACAACCCCACCTTACCTGACACCTTAAACAGCTTCTGCATACATTTTAAAAATCCAGGCAGCGGAATTATTGTTTACACAGCCAGAGGCGTAGCATCAGCCTCTTACCCTGCAGCTGCACCAAATGACCTTCACCCTGAGGAGGATCAACATCAAGGCTGCGGGTCCAGATAAGGTGTCAGGTCGGACACTAAAACCGTGTGCAGACCAACTAGCAGTTGGTTTTTCTGGACATCATTGTACCTGCCCCATCTCAAAAAACAACCATTACCTGCCTCAATAATAACTGCCTCTTCGTTCTTACCCCAGTTATCATGTAGTGTTTTAAGTCATCAAGAGGGAACCGTTCTACGGATAGCACTTTACATTGCCCTGACTCACCTGCAGCATCCCAACATCTATGTTAGGATGCTGTTGGTGAACCACAAAATGGTGTTCCAGGAACAATCTGGTTCTCAACATCATCAAGACAAGGGAGGTCCTAGTAGATTACAGGAGGTCCAGGAAGACTGAGCACGCTCCTCTCTGCATACACGGAGAGGCAGTGGAGTGTGTGGACAGCATTATGCTCCTGGCCATTCTCATTTCCTCTGACCTCTCCTGGACTGTGAACACTTCATATCTGGGGAAGAAGGCCCAACAACGGCTCTTCGTTCTCAGGAATTTGAAGTGGACGGGACTCTCTTCTCAGCTGACACAGAGTCACCGTTGACAGCATCCTTTGTTTCAGCGTGACGGTGTGGTATGGCAGCTTCACAGCACAAGACAAGTGGAACGTAGCCTGTGTGGTGAGGACAGCTCAGTGGATTGTGGGCTGACATCTACCAGATCTGGACTCCATCTACACCACCCATCAGTGGCCAGGCGCATTGAGCTCACCCCACCCTCCGGGGCAATGCACTAAAACCACCACAAGACAACTCAGCATGACAAGGAATACCCCCTGTAGTTCAACATATACTCACCCCCATATTCTTGCACTAGGATGCACTTTATCCACCCTGTAAATATACTTACTGCTGTGACTTCCTTCATTTAAATATAAAGGTGTTCTTATAGCTTTTATATATTTTATTTCTTCATTTTTTACCTATTTATATGTGCCTGTTATATTTCTATTATGTGTGCTAAGCTAAAAGATTTCATAAAACTTTGTTATGCTGGCATAATGACAATAAAGATCCTGAATGGAATTGTGATATGTGTGCCTGTTTTTATTATACATGTTGTTCTACTGGCTGTAAAACTAATTGGCCCCAGGGGATAATAAAGGTTCTTGAACTTGGTCTAATCATATTTTATTATTTGCATTTTGGCAACCAGCAGAAAGCAGCATTGTGTAAATGTGCAAATATTTCAGGATCTAGACAAATAACACAGAAGCCTGCTGCTATGTACAACAGTTTATTTTTGATTTGCAAAACATCCAACAAAAATATTACATTAAATGTCAATTATAATAGAAAAAAAAAGAAAAAATTTGACAAAACATAAATTGCAATTACACTAGATTTTAGGTGACTTTTACATGTCTTGATAAATGGAGCCATATAATGCTGACCTACAGAGGCAGTTTATGGCTAGTAGCTTGATCAGTATACATGTATTACGAACATTATAATAAGCCTTTTGTTGGTTCAGGAATTTAAATTGACTGTAGTATAATTTAGGTTCAAAATGCAAGGTATGAATCCATTGCCAAATTCTAATTTGCTTCTTAAAAAAAGAAGAAGAAGAAAAAAAGACACTAACTACAAAGCCAATCTCACACGACCTTGCTATTCATATTTGTCTGAGGAACACCTGAAGCCAGCTTTGTTTACACCCTCCCCTGCATTAAAAGTGTCATGTTATGGCACACAGCTCAGGGTAAATGTAACCATGGCAACACCGCTCCTCAGGTTTTAACTTCTTAATCGCTCCAATTTCATTCAGTGTTTACCTGAAGCAGTTTGACATGAAAACAGAAAACTTGATTTGGAGTTCACCAAACTGAGTCGCTGTTCTGTTAATATAAGGATCTGAATGGAATATTTTTCCTCTAATAAGCATCACTAAGTTGCATAATCTTCCAATGAGGCCTGTCGCTCCGATGGTGACCGACACTTTGGACGATGCCCATGTAATATAGTGTCAATACCACACAACTTAATGGTGCTTGAGATAAAAGCAGCATTGCATGGATACTGAGGATTTCACGCCTTTTAATTCCCCTGTTTGACCAAAGACTGGCAGGGAATGATGAAGGTGTGGGAAGAGACTTTACAAGAGAAGGAGAGAGGAAGACAAAAAAGAGAGCATGGAGAAAATGTTTGGGGAGGAAAAAAAATCAGGACAAAGTAAGCATGAAGTGCTAAAGCGCACAGGCCAAGATAGCGGCTATCAAGAGGAGCACAAAGACGCATCTCACTTCTCCTTCTGCTACAAAGTCTCTCAGGTTGTTGCTTATTTAAAGCTGCATTTGCTCTGAAAAGCTCTCTTTAGTTTGCCCTTAAAAATATGATGATACTGCAGATATTTTCAACAAGGAAGCAAGATAGACTGCATCTGCTGCTAAAAACTACATGACTATATGAACAGAGTGAAGAACAAAGATGCAGGAAATTATGCTGCTTTTGGAGCCTAATCCTAGCCAACGTCCAGATAATAAGTATGCAGGCACATATCAAAAACACTCCTGGTATTTTGTGCATTAAAAAAAGAGAGAAAAGAAGAAAAAAAAAAGAGAAAAGAAAAAAAGAAACAAAAAAAAAAGGCATTGCTAAGTCTGAGGGGGAAAAAAAGTACAAAAAACAAAACTATGAATGACTTCATTAGCTGGACTCTCCCAAACCTGTGAGATATCTCTGAGGTAATCATTGAAGTATGACTCATTAGACAGCAATAAATACCAACATGAATACAAATATAAAAGTAAAAACAGAGGCAAATGCTTCATGCTAAAGCAAAATCTGAGCCAAAAGAGGTAGGTATTTTAGGTAGATTATGGTGTACATCCATTGTGGACGTTTCTTTTTGTAAGAACTACATTAAATTGATTCCATTACAATGCCTGTCCAGAAAAGAAGAGCAATAAGAAAAAAAAGAAAAAGAAAAAAAGAGTAAAGACTTTAAACCCTTTGCATGGAAGTTGGCTAACAGTTTTGTGTGGAAAAAACATACGTGGCATGTTTTTTTTATTTTCCAGACAGGATTTGTAATGGCAACAGTTATACAAAAAACTTCAAAAATGTTTTAAGAACATGAGAAACTGTAAAGCTTGCTGGTGATAAGAGTACCGTGAGTTGTATATTTCAGGCATTGTTACTGCGTTATATTGGTGTTCCTATGGGAATCCTTACAGATTCTGAGCAGCCTACCATAATAAAAACCAAACAGGAAACTCTGATGATGCCCCATACTCACATTTACTGGATGTGCATGTTGTGAACATTATTCTGGGATGGGAAATTTGTGGTGTTGGTGGAGGGGAAAAGGGGGGGTTAAGACAAAACAAATTAAACATTAAATCATATCTAATCCGGTATTTAGTGTTCTCCTCTCATGATGCCATGTAGTTCTGACCACAATCTACATGTTTAACTAGTGGCTATAATACATCCTTGAGAGCTTTCCTGTTTGGTTATAAAATCCCAAACTCCTCATTTACCCTGTTCTTGTGTTGAGGGAACTCTCCCTGTGGCACTTACATATTCCCCAATCATCCCCACTTTATCAAACAAACAAATCAACACTGCACCTCAAAAAGAAAAAACAAACTAAATTAGACCTAAATCTACAGCATGTATTCAGGATAAGAGGGGAAAAGAATCTTAAAAAAGAAAAATCAGTGATCAGTAACCAAGCACATCATACCCCCCCATCAAACTGACATACTATACATACGAGTGGTACTGCCTAAAGACACGCAAGCTCCAACTCCTTAAAGCTTGATCACAGCAGGGTAATTCGTGGGACACGTGAAATTAAATGTATAATCCCAAACATTTTCAGAACAAAATGAAATGATTTTTTTTTTAAATATGGGCAAATTTAAAAAGAAAAGGGGGTTATCCATTTGTGCTATGCAGATTATCTGAGCATCACGCTCTTACTGGCATGTTGTGAAGAATCACAGCGACTGAAAAGAGTTAGAATAAAGCCACATTGAAGTAGAGCCTTTCTCCGTTATGGCAGGTTTTTTTCATGTGGGCTGAATAGTCAAAGTAAAATCTAAGAAGATCTCGCATGCTGAAGTTGTGTGCAGACATCTCAACAACATATGTGCTCTTTTCTCCCACCATCTTCCTCACATAGTTACCTCTGTCTGCCGAGATGAAGGCTACTCCGACATGGGAGGGCCACATGGTTAGTTGCAGGGACCGTTTTAACCAGTGTCCTCTGTAAAAAAAAAAGCTGATAGAAGACTAAAAGAAACCTCAAATGACTTGCTATAAGTTAATTCTTGTGAAACTGTCTGAACTTGGCAGAATATGGAACAACATTTAGTTGAAAAAGAAACGTTATTCCTTGTATAATTTTATGCAAATCCCACATGCAGCAAGCCAGAGAACACTATCCTGAACACCTAAGCGATATAAGTCTCTCCGCAGTTTGGATTACATGCCATTAGATGCCGTCTGATGAAGCATGAGCCAAAGATGACAAGTTTACATCATATACAATCTCTTAATGAAAACCATGTATGTTTAATAGATCAGAAAATGAAAATTCTCAAGGCTCTAAAGTCATCATTTTGATGTACTATAATGTAGGTGTACAACTAACTAGGCGATCTATATGGCTTATATTTGAGAACAGCTTGTCCTCTTTTTTTAAAAGGAACCTTGAAAATTAACATCATCTTACTACTAAACCAATGATAATCTGTGTCAAACACACGAGCAACCCCTGCTTAAGTCATTACTATATACCACCAAAAAACATGACTGAAGTAAAAACAGATTGTGTCAGAATATATTGACAATATCTTAGAAACAAATAATGGTCAATTATATTTGCATATATCTGTTTTGGGGAAAAAGTCTTTAGGATCTATATAGCCCTATGTACAGCGGCAGACATTTATATATATATATATTTATATATACTTTAATGAGTATGTTATTTATATACCTGGTATTTACACAATGCAGCCACTAGAGGGCTGCGCAGCATACATCATCAAACAGGAGGGCCAGGGTGTGGAAGTGCACACCAGCACCACCACCACAACCAGGCCCTCTGACATTCTAGAAAATCCACTTCCCTGTCAGAAACGAAAGGGGTGTGATATCTGTGGAGGTCTGCAGCAGCTTCCAAAGCTCTCCGCCCACTGAGCTTACTGTATACTAAAGAGTAACAATTCATGGAATTGTTTTTAAAAGTGAAATGACGCATTAAAAAACAAAACAAAAGGCAAACAACAACAAAAACCTATTGCAATTATATCCATGTCTATGCCAAGTCCTAGGATGGTATGCAGCTAAATATTCACAAGAAGACAGGCCCCTTGCTTTGGCCTCTATTAACTACTCCAGTTAGATTTGGCATTTTAGCCCTTTAAAATCTGTGACATTATAGATACTGTATAGGGTTGACTAATGGGTGGTTTAACAGTGCTTAGGATACATATGATAGCAATTAACTATTAACAGGAAAATAAGGGGAAGGGAGGGGGGGGGAGGGGGGGGAGGGGGGGGGGGGGGGGGGGGGGGGGGGGGGGGAGGGGGGGGGGGGTGGGGGTGGGG